>CP141149.1:36284814-36884814 GCA_035235625.1 Saururus chinensis
ATATTCAACATTAATGTGCCAATGTTGGTTTTAGGGTAGGCTTATGCCACTCAGGGGTACTTGGAGACTCGGACTGGTCCACCCTAATAATTTGGAGTTGGAGCATTCCACATGTGTTGTGAAACTGTCAGTGGGCCAAGCAACCTGCACATGAACCCAGCTCCAAGTTGGAACCGAGTTGGGGTTAGCCTGATTCGCCCCAACTTACCCCAGTTACTTTGCCATTTATGGCCCCTCAATGCTTTTTTGTAAGTGGCTTAGCTAACTTGCAAGTTCTAAATCTTGCTTTTCCAGTCTTTTTTTGCGCCTCTCTTTTCTTTTCTATATGAACCCCTGATTTTAGTTCGACTCTCATTATATATTGATTTCTCTTCAGAATCTCTCCATTTTACAAGTTGCCCACTTGGGTAGGACGAAGCCCCAACTAGCTCCATCCGCCACCCAACCCTACCCCCAAATTAAGAGTTGGAGTTGCATTCTAGTAACCCAATGCAGTGTAATAAGAGTATGAGATGGGTTTACTAAATAGTTAAGAGTAGTAGGCAAAATCCAATCGAAACCTGACCCTATGCCATCCCTAGCGGGGGCTCTTGACAAAACCAATCTATAGCTAAACACTATTATATGAACCAGCAAATACCAAGTAATCATAAGCAAATACACGAACACTGGAATCTAGAATAATATGAAGAGAACGCTCACTTTGGTCCATGTACCAAAAGTGCAAGATCTTTGGTCATTTTGCCTGATTCCACTATTTCAACACAAGCAGCCTCTAGTTTGTGGGAAAAATCTGACAGACTCTCATGTCCATCAAGTTTTGCTCTGTATAATCATGGGAATAAGTAAATGAGTATAAGGTCAGAATTAATCACAATAAATAGCAATTAATAAAGTGAGACCTTGGTCTTTTTAAGTAATTGCTTACGGCCTATGCCATCACATAAAAATTGGAAACAATCCGGTTTCTAGTGCTTTTATTTAAAAGAGTACATGAGGCATTCACAGAAATTCTCAGCTGCAAACTTGCAGCAACCAATGATCATCACTGCATAATATACACATGACACATGTATGCACAACAATACAACTATAAAATTATTACATTTTCTGCTCTAATATGTGGAAAAAAAGGGGGCAATCCTATGTAACAGCACTATGAACAAATGGATTAGTTTCAGTGACAGAGCCAACACGTGATAAGCTATTAGGCTGTCATTTTTTCTCCAGGATTCAGCAGCTTTCTTTGCTGAACCTACTACAACAAGCAAAGTAATACACTTGTGCAAAATAAACAGCTGAAAATGTACCTATGCTGGAGGCCCCGTGTCCAAGCATATATGGAAGCAATGCAGTTTGTGCTTGTTTCCAGCCCCTTTTGGTGCAGCCGATAATGCCGAGTTACAGTTCCATGAGCAGCTTCAGCTTCTAATGTTTTTCCATCAGAAGATAACTGTATATCCATAAGAAAAAGGCAATTTAATATCACAAAAATAGAAGAGCCAGGTATGAGGAAGAGGTAACAAAACCAGCACTATACCAGCACAGATGACATTAGGCCCAAAGAACCAAAACCTGCATAGAACAAACAAATTCTTAAGTATTAACAAAAAAATAAAATGTAAACAATAGAGAATTCAAAACCATCATAAATAATAAAAGAAGTACAAGGAAGAGTTCATGATGCATTTTAAAGTTTGCGTAAAATTTAATTTTGAGGGTGCAAAAAAGGTTGATATTTACCAAAGCTGAGATTTGATTTTGAGTTTCAAATTCTTACAAGTAGGTTTTCAAGGTCAGAAACCCATGTCAATTCACTTGCACTGTATGCCAATAGGATTCAATCCTTAAGACCTCTCCCGCAAACCCAACTAAGGCTGGATTGGCCAACTGGAAATATTACTGGCACACATCTTCTCAATCCATCTAAAAAGAAGGTATGACAATCCTACATCCACCAAAACGATTTTTCCATTTTCTTTGGTCCTCGTGATAACTGTCCTAAGCTAATCATACAAGTAAAAAGAAGAGTCTACTTTTAACAATTTTTCTTTTTGCATAGAAAAGAGAAGGGATTATTGCATTTTTGGAGCATGATACTATAAGGAGAAATTTAAATTAGTTTACACATTGGACTATTGTAACTAAGCCCAAAAAAGAGTTACTTCATATATAAATTGTGTTTTTTAATTATTAAAAATAAAAGGCAAGTCAGATTTTATCTTTTTTTATAATAAAAGGTGTCTGAGTGCTTAGGATACAACTGGAAGGGGCAGGGCAACTGGCCTCTTAGAGCACCGTATCCCGCCGCTAATCACCTTGGGCATGTATAAGGCCCACCCATATTATGAACCCTTAAAGATAGGTTATTTGTGTTTGTAGAAAGGGGATGGAAGGAGATAGAGGTTCAACTGGTCCAAGTCGAACCACACGAAGGACGAAAGGGGAGAAGTTGAAGGCGACGATGATGTAGAGGACCTTAGTCTCCCATGCTTCTCAGCCTAGAATAGTGCTTCATATGTCATAGCTTGCCACCTGTGACAGCCTGTCCAAAGGCTGACAGGGGCAAATCTGTCCAGCTTCTAGAAGATATGTCTAAGCAAGGGCAATGGGAGGGGCAGTTTGGTCTTAATTCACAGTTTGTTACAGCAGCCGTTGGGAGAGAAGTGGAGGGGAATAAGAAAGGAAAAGGGAGGCAGATTGTAGCATTCGAAAATTGAATGAAGAATGATGTTCCAGAAATTTCTCCTTTTTCTGTAATGCTCGTGGATTTGAGTAAAGGTTGTGGATTCAACCTGTAATCTTTCTTTCCCATTTTGTATTCATCCGCTTGTGGATTCAACCTGTAGTTCTGTAATCCAGAAAGTTAATAGAAAATTCTCTGTTTGTCTCCCATTTCATTCTGTCTGTTCTGCTGTGTTCTTTGAAACCAGAGCTTCTGAATGATTTATTGTTGAGAGTGAAAGTCTCTGGGTGATGATTTTGCTGCTAAAGTTTGCTGTGTTCTAATTCCACTGCATCAGACGAGAGGAGAGGGAAGAGTTAGGGTTAATGTTTCTTCATTAACAGAAATCAAAGGCTCATAATCCTACCTTGAATGGGCCAGGGCTTTTAAGCCTACATAACAAGGAAAAAACCTAATAAGGGCCTTATGGGCCATCCTACAAAAGCCTTATGGGCCAACTGTAATGAAAAATACTAATCTGAAATAGAAATGGACAATTCATAACAACCCATCATGCATGCTGGATAAAATGGGATATAATCCTGGGCGGGTCGCCAACGGAGTAAGGGTTCAAACTCAGGACCTCCGCTTCCTGAAGAGTGTCCTGGCCTTCCCACCTTCAGCTATTTTAACCAATGAGTAAATGTTGTTTTCCTCCAGCTTATCTGATTTAAAATGAGCACTCTTGATAATTGTGAAACCAACGGAAGAACATTTAATATCTCATGAAGTTTGATCCTTTCTCCTTATCACAGCCCTTGATCATGGAATAGCATATTAGAACAAGAGGAAAACCCCTGATTCTGTTCTTCATTCTCTGAATGATGTTTATCAAAAGGCTGAAGGTACCTAGGACAAATTTAGTACATCGAATCTTGGATAGGTATGCAACACCCAAAGTTCCCTATACTGCAACCCCCCTAATGTACATCTCTTTCAACAATGTAGATTGAAAACATTAACAAAACCAATATAAACATGACAAATTAGAGACCATAAGAAGTTTATTGAACAAGAACAAAGAAGACAAAAACATTGAACAAGAACTTCTTTCGAGCAATTAAAAGAGAAAAATGCCATCTCTGCATTCATAAAGCAGCATGACATCAAAGAATTAACAACCGCACAAGAGAAATAAAACCTGATACCATTATGGCATAAGCCAAAATGGTGAAATGCCTTTCAGCAAGAACAAGAAGAGAAATAAATTGCAAAAGTAGTCTTCTTTGGAGCAAAAAAATGGGACAACAAATTTTATGCATTCGTAAAACAGGTATAACATCAATGCATTAGACAATTCAGTGTTTCCATTAGCAATAATCCAAAACAAGCATATGGAAGCACCTTGCGCAAGGAAATCACTTTGGACATCCCCATCATAATTTTTGCAAGCCCATACATAGCCACCATCACTTTTGAGTGCATAAGCAACCATGTCATCAATTAGTCGATGCTCATACCTAATAAAAATTAGTACATGTCAATTTCTAACGAAACTAATTGACTATGACAGAGTTCATTGGCCAAAAGACAATGAACCATAAGTTTAAACCAGAATAGACACCAACCATATTGACTGCTCTTCAAACTTCTCTTTCCATTTTTCTTCATAAACCTCCTGAAAAATATCCTTAAACCTGTACAAATTTCAAATCAAATTCTACCAAACTTGGTTTTCTAACAAGTAATATATAAATGTTGAAAAAGACTCCCACTGTCCCACATTAATAGCTCCATTTAGTTCATTTAGAAAAATCAAATGGAACTATTAATGTGAGGAGTTAAAATTCTATCATAAAGCATACTATTTCATTAGATATGACGAATCAATACTTCTTAAAACTACTACAAGGATTGTTCAAAAATTGATGCAAAAGAAAACTATGAGAAATATTTTTTCTTCAATTTATTATAAATAAGCATGGAAACAGGAGTCCATATAAACTAGTATATGATAATAAGAACAGTGTAAGGTATTATAAAAACATTGCCAACCAATTTACTCTCTTCTCCATTTGTCTGTCCCCCTTCCTTTCATGGAATGCAAAATTGATGTCTAAGTATCCCCTTTCTTTTAACGGAATGGAAAAATGATGTCTAAAGGATTTTATGGAAAATAATTTGAGAGTTCCCACATAACCAGACCCTATGAACGCAGTTTATAATCAATAAATCTACCATACACAAATTAACAAGTAAATTTACGGATGAGTCATATTCCAAGCTACCTGCCATCATATTTTTTCAAGATGGTATTTTTTGTGCTTAAATACAGAGGCCACTTTTTTCCATACGCCATTGCCATGGATGACTCAGCAAAAGCGCGAATGGACTGGGGAAAAAAAGTGACCACTTGAGATCAGAAAATCATAAATGATATTAAGTGTAATATGCACACAACAAACATACCCCATCAACATTGTACATAGACAATGCAACACCAGGACCTTTAAAATCATATACATCAAGCTCCGCAGGCGAACTTCCATCTTGAGGAACTGAAGCACATGGATAATAATAAGTAGAAGGAAGAGAAAAAGACTTACAATTACTGCAGAAACTTTTGACAATTTCCAGGAAAAAGTTCCAGTATCAGCCCCTCACCAAAAACCATTTTAAGTTTTCCTGGCACTCCAATGACTAGATCAGTTGCGCGATACTGGTCTCCAAAAGCATGCCTGCCAATGCAGATAGGTTTTTTCCAACCTGAAAGTGACAACAACATTCAAAGACGAAATAAACCTCTTTTTTTTTGCAAAGGAGATAAGCCATTTTAATGCAACAATTGTATGTTAAATTTACCAGGGACAATTCTAGGAACATTTCTGCAAAGAATGGGCTCACGGAAAACAGTTCCTACAATGAACAAACGGGAAAAGGTAATTTTTTAGGAAAAAGAAAAAAATATAAAAGCCATGCCAACAAATAAAATCTGACTAGCAAATCCAACGGTAGTGCTTATGGGTCTTACACAACATACAGAATGGCTAACAATTGTCAAACTTGTCAAGAACATAATTCAACACGTAAATAAATCCTCAAAAATGAGAAATAGCCTCAGAAATTTTAATTGCAACAGGAAGGTTATTTGAAGATCTATTTCGAGAATCTAATTGAGTGGTCCACTGGATAAAAAAATGCATTTACCAAAACTTGTTTGCCATTCCTTTTCAAATTTTTATCATTCCATATAACTTTGTTAATCATGAATCATGATTGATTTACTTAGTAGAATATATACATTGGACACAATGTTCAACAGTTTATGAAATATTGAAAATTAATTTTCATTCATGACAATTAAATTAATTTGCAACTAATGCAAATGCAGAACTAGATATGGCTAAATAGAATGCAAATGACTGTGCTAAATTTTATAAGAGGCTGTGTATGAGTATATCTAAAATTAGATAAAAACAACCGCGGTTTGTAATCTTGCGAGATCTGAGGGACTCAGTCTTGGTGGGATCACCTAGGCACAAGACCAAAAAACGAAGCATGTTGGTGCCAAGATCTCGCACAATTCTCCTCCTTTTCCATATAAAAAAAAAATCCTCCCCCCCCCCCCAAAAAAAAAAACATCCCCTCACTGATCTCGATTAAATCTTGCAAGATTTTCCTCATTTTTCATATAAAAATTATTTTTCTTGTTTACCCCCCACCCCAAAGTTAACAAAGGATGAACCAGGGGATGAGTAAAGATAAGAAGAGGAAGAGTGGGACCCTCATAAATCCTGCTGACTCTTGTGAAGTCAGCTTCTCCCCCTCCCTGTACGACTTCTCATATGAGTTTTATTTTGGTTCTCCCTTATTTAATATGGCACAGTTTTAAAATTCGAACATTCAATCTATCCACAATTGGATGGTACCAACTATTTCTATTGAAGCAAATACTCCTCTAATAATCCTAACTATGGCCTAATGGGACCCACTTTGTTTCGGGCTTGGAGAATTCAACCATATGGATATGCATTCAAAAGAATTAGCGCAGTTAATAATAATACAATAGTCTCATGATGTTAGAGTTGTTTGAGATTAGCATTACAGCTTCTGGACAACAAAATATACTTAGATTAATGAAACGTATGTATAAAACCTCTTTAGAATCACCAAGATCATGTACATGTTCTCTCCGAGATCTTGTCTCTTTGGCCTACCAAGGACGAGACTGAGATCTGAGATTGCGAACCTTGACAACAACTACATTCTTTAAAACAAAAACTACAAGCCAAATCCATAATAACAAAAGATGCAATAGCATACTATTTATAAATACTTTTGTTTTTTTGTTTTGGATTATATAAAACATGTTATGTTCAAATAGAAGGCGACAGTCCAAAAGTTAAACATTAGGGGTTCTGAACTCCATGTGACAGCTTTCGGCAATTGAGTGCCCATCTAGGTAAAGCTCGATAATAACAAGAGATCATCAAATAAAGATGCGTATGAGATAATAAGATAGAGCTTGCCTTACTAATGACATGATGAGAGGATACCAACCATTTAATATATTTCTAATTGTTCCATTGGGGCTCTTCCACATAGACTTAAGCCCAAATTCCTTAACCCTAGCTTCATCTGCATGGCATAGGATAGTTAGAACAAGAAATTTAGGATCCCAAAAAGTCTACTCTTGGAAAGAGTACACCAAAATACACACATCTGCGAAAACATTGGGCATTGTCTCCTTGGAGAAAAATATTGGAAACACATCGCAGAAACTGAGTTTGGCAACAGTCTCTATCTGAAATATAATTAATATGCCTTGTGAAAATTTATAATCTGAATGCTTCCTTTTAGCTATCTAAATTCTGGAGTACAAAACGGTTTCCACATCAGATCTTGCTACAGCAACAGTTAAAAAATTATTTAAATTACAAACCCCACCTACATTGAGCAGATAACCCGTCCATGCACATAAGTTAAACATATAATATCACAGTTTAATGTTTAGATTACAAATGATCCATGTTAAGTTTCATAATAAATTCCAATGCAGCTCACTTACTGAAAAGCCAAATGTAGGATACATCACTATTTGTATAACAATTTTTCAAAAGCCTCCGGCCCTCCAAGTCCTAAAGAAGTTAAGAACTTTTCTACTCGCATCCTCTCAGTACATTTTTCATGCAACAAAAAAAACTAGAAGATTTAACTCATGGATATACAATGCCCTCAAACAGATTCGTCAACTAGATGCTACATACTGATGCAATTAGAAAGCAAACAATGACTTCCTCGCATAAGTAACCACTTAAAACAAGTTTAAAGAAAAATAAGCAAAAAGGAGGAACCACATTCAACATAAATTTGACCTCTGTTTTAGATATTAAAAAAAAAATGAATGATTTGGAAATAAATGTCACTGACCAGGAGTTATGGTTGCACATTTGACGGCAGCATTGTACCTGCAACGTCAAAGGAATACAGAAAGGATAGACAGCTCGTGAAAGTTTATATTTGGACAGGTCAAACTGAATGTACAAACATGTAAACATAACTCTCATCGTGTAACCAACCAAGTAATGGAGAAGTTCAAAACCATGAGGTAGTGGCCCTTACTATGAGATAGGAGCAAGAATAAAAATAGAAAACAAGGAGAAAAGTCGTATATAACAGTTGTCCGGGTTTAAACTTACTTGAGCGTGGCTTCAGCACTCTCTATAGTAACCTGATCATCCGTGGCATCTCGATTTAAAAGACCCAAGTCGAAATATTTGATATCCAAATCCAGATAGGGATAGATGAGCTGCGAGATAAAATGGAAAAGAAAATCAAGAATAAGATTGAAAACAACTAAAAACACTTGGATATAGGTTTAAAACGAGTGTACAACTAAAGCTGCTTACTTTGTCTTTGATCATCGCCCAGATGACTCTGGCCATTTCATCACCTAAAACACGTTTACATGGAAAACAGCCAATAAAGGGCGTGGGGCAGAAAAGAGAGCTCAATCGAGGACAGAAAATACAGAAAGTAAGCAATTGAAGAGAGGGGGAGCAAGGTCATGGGATGAAGAAGTACCGTCCATTTCAACGATGGGGTTGTGGACTTTGATTCGGTCGACGGGAGAGACGGCGGTAGCAAAACAGCGGAGGGAAGCATGGTTGGGAAAGTCAATGGAGAAATTGGGGTTCCTGAGAGGGAGGACACCATCAACGGGGAAGGAAGACCGGTGAAGAGCAAAGGAGAAGGGGAGTAGGGTGGGGCAAGTGGGGCGGAGCTTGGCAGGAAAAAAAGAAACGGCGGTGGGAGGGCGGAGGAGGGCGCTTGACATGGCTCGTGAGTACACCCACCGCATGCCTTCCTTCTAAACAGCGGCGGAGGAAGCGTTTTTCATCTTCCGCTATGGCGCGTTTTTCCTGTTCCGCTATCGCTCCGAACTCCCGGAGTAGAACAAACATGGTCCACAGCAGCTATAAACACAGAAGTAACGAAAGACGCCATGTGTCACGACCTAACGACACGAGCCTTCGTAAGCGTCATAGACCGCTTAAGACCTAAGCTCAACCCGTAATAATAAAATAATATATATTATAAGAGATAAAAAATTTAAATTTAAAATATGAATAATTTTTATTGAATTAAATTAAAAAAAATTACCCAAAAGTGTTCATCTATAATTATAAAGTAAATACTTGACCTACTCAAAAGCATTAAAATCAAATTATTCCTAAATTCTATATTCAACCCCGTGAATGGAACTCTACTCTTCCTTGACGTTCTTACGCATCCAAATCTGCAAACAAACTTACGCGTAAAAATATACCCAGTTGAACGGATATTCTACCCATAAGCCAAAGCTCTGTGATAATACCTCAAATAGAACATATCTTGTAATTTAGCATTCACTAATGATACAATGACAAAGATTCACATTCAAACTCAGCATAGTATATCTACACATAACCATCATATATGCATGATCATTTTAATTCAACATTCACATAATCATTCATTGTAACATAAGTTTGCATAATCACCATATGTCTCGTAAAACATAATATACACACACAGCCTATTCTCCATATCACCTAGATAATTTAGTTGTGATCTGTGGGTTACGTCGGTGCGAAAACGCCGTGAGTGGTCATACACATGCACTCGTAATGACCCGTAAAAATCGAGCCGGAACTGCCAAAGGCTGGGGTCCACCCTCATCCCTACGTGGCACCTGGGTAAAATTTATTATTTTGTTTCTAAAATTAAGGCCCTACACCCTGACCTGAACTCTCCTTGTTCAACCTCTTTCTTAGGTTGGTTCTTAATTCTTGTTATACCATTTATGCAATACAACACTCTCACATACCCATAAGAAGAGAAATGAATTCTATATAATTCAAATCAAAATGACAACTTTCATGATTCATCCATATCATCTATTTAACTCATCAACCTGTCGTAACATATATATGCACTAATTACCCATAGTTGGTATTTGACCCAATTCATCACAACCTGCAAAGAGTAGCAATTATACAAATACATATCTATATCAAACAATCAACATTTCGCATCTCCCTTGAGTATAACCTGTAACATCCTATAATTAACCTACCCATATGACTGTCGTTGCATAAAATACATCTCTACTTCATATTATAATTCCAATATAGCATAATTCATATAGATGAATCAAAACATCTAACCAACAATAGAACCGTGCATACATTCACAACCTTTTTATATCTCAAACATTATACAATATATTTCATACGTTAAACACTACCTCATAATCCACTCAGCTTGCATCTCTAACATTAATCATGCTTGTATTCACTACAAAACATATCATAAATATTGCAAACATACATCACCCATATAATGCATATTTCACAACAACCCTAGCATGAAGAATTTGTCTCACACATGTGTATATAACCATAATCAATCAATGATTCATGCTGAAAGACAAGCCATGTTATAGGTGAGGGTTCTCACCTAAGCCTACTCCAAAGCTTACTCCCAAAAGCTAATCTTCTCCTCTAAAACCTAACATAACAATCCAAATCAAAGCTCTAATTAAAGACTGAGAATAATAACTATAAATGCATAAAATTGAGGAAGGAAAGACATGATTTTGGGCATTTTTACTTCTCCAAAATCTGTTATGAATAGTGATTTTGAAATTGGAGTATGAGTGGCCTAACCCAAAACAGGGAGGAAGATACAAAATTCCACCCAAAGGCTTACCTTTCCTGCTTTCCCCTTGCAGCCCAGCCCTCTCGTTGTCCAAAACCACCCTCACGACAGCCGCTGGCCGCCGGAATCCTCCTTGAGTGGTGCTGCCCGTCGAAGAAGAGGAAGGGAAAAGTGGGGTGGCTAGGGCACAAGTGGAGAAGGGAGGGAAGGTGGGCTGAGAAGAAGGGCGTTGAGAGAGAGATGTAGGGAGAGAGAGACGCAGGGAGAGATGAGGGAGAGTCGCTGGCTGGGAGAGAAAGAATTCTCTTCTCAGGCTACGGCTAGGGCTGGGGGATGAGAAAATTTTCTCTCCCCCGACGCTCCAAGAATTTTAATCCAGAAGTCCTAAGTTCTGGACCGGGTTCATGTAGGTAAAAAAAAATACGAGTTGGGTTAAAGAAGAAAAAAATACGGGTTTACACTATGTGCGTGTATACTGTGTGTATACTAAGCTATCTTTAATACATTTACGTTAAAGTTTCCCTAAAAATTTGTAGAGAGGGATGCATCTTTGTAGCCAAACTATCGGCTTGTAACTCATAGATCAACCCTAATGTTATTAGTCTTTTAAAACTAAGTTAAGGCCCTAAAATTATATTTGATTTATCAACCAAATCAATTCTGAGATCAAGATTCCTTTTTAATTTATAAATAGGTTTATGAGTTTTTATCTTCTTTAGTGTCAAACCCCCAATTCTTATATTTCGTCATTATGGTCAGTTAGATAGTTATGTTAGTCAGTTATCACAATTATTTGAGTAGTAGTAGGGATTTATGTTGGTTTTGATTAATAATTAGTAGGTTATGGTCTATGTAGCTAGTTAACTTTTTTTATGTAGCCCATTGGGTTAGGGCAGCCTATTTAGGCACTATCTTTATAATTAAGAATCAATTAATGAAGAATAGCCTTAATTCCTCCACTCTCTCCCAACTTCTTTTCCCCGACCCTGCTTCTCACCTTGAGATCGCACTTGCAACCAATAAGTGCGACTCTTTCCTCTTCCTCAATCTTCCTCTCCCTCGTTTCTCTCTCTCTCAAATTTTACCTTTTCTATAAATTCACAATAATTGGTATTGAAACCCATCTTTCCTTGGCAGATCGTGCTACACCATGGTGGCCGGGAAAGTGTACGAGCAGTGGACTCAACCCGCCACCCTTGAGGACGCATGCCGGCAGAAGTAGAGGTGGAATCAGGCCCTTTCGCCACCCCTAGTCCAGTCGCTAGTGGCTGGGAGCCCTTGCTCACCGCCATGTCCACCATCCAATCTCAAATAGCAAAAGCTCATATGGCATTTCTACAAGAGCTTCGGTCCGATCTACGTTTGTCTGTGGATTGCCAGCGAGCCACGCTGGAGCAGATCATGAAGGACTAAGCAGCCTGCTTGGTCGCCTTCATGACGAAACAGAATTCAGGCCCGCCGTCAGTCGCCCCTATTCCGGTTCACTACCCCTATGGGAAAGGGATTCTTCAATGTCCCTCTCCTCCCATTTTTCACCCCAGGGTGGACCACACAGCACCCTCCTCACCCCTAACATCCACCACCAATGACAGACGCACTGTCCCTCTCACCGTTGTCGGGCCAAGCCGCCCCCAATACAACTCAGTAGTCGGACCTAAACAACCTCCTCCATCTCAGTGGCATGATAATGATTTATATTTTGATGAAGCAGCAGATGAAGGAGGGTACGAGCCACCCCCTAAGGCGAGCACCGTACGCCTAAATTTTCTTGCATATTCAAGAGAGGATAACCCCATTGAGTGGGTTTCGCAAGCAAAGCACTTCTTCACATACCAGGGAACACGTCCCGATCAGCGGGTTCTTTTGGCTCCATTCCACCTTAAAGGGGATGCCTTGGTGTGGTTGTAGCAACTCGAGCAACAAGAGGGTACCATCACTTGGGAGTATTTGGTTGCAAAATTATGCGCCTATTTTGGTCCAAACGAGTATGAGGATTTTGATTCTCGTCTACCTAATCTCCACCAAACCTCTTCCATCTGGGCCTATCAAATGGATTTTGCATGGCTGGTCACCCAGGTTGAATGGACATCTTCAGCCCTTCTCTCTAAATTTGTGACTGGGCTACGGGAAGATATCTAAGCTGAAGTTCGGCAATTCGAACTAGCCAACCTCTGCCAGGTGATCCGCCTAGCCCGTATCCAGGAGGAGTGACTCCAACGCCTATGTAGGGGTGGCCGCACCTTGCCAGTCAGCTGACCTACTCCTGCCCTCCCTACACCAGCCTCTAGACCGGTCCGACGCCTTACACCTACTCAGATGGAGGACCGTTCCTCTCGTGGCCTCTGTTTTAATTGTGATGAGTGATTTGTACCAGGTCACAAATGCAAACATCCATGTTCCTTGTTGATGATGGAAGAAGAGATGGACACAGGTGGCAATTCTTCTTATGATGAGCCAAAGGGTGTCCCAGAGATCTCTATGCATACGATGGGTCTTATGAACCTCGCATATTTTGAGTGGATGGATATATAAAATAGCAAGTCATCTCCATTCTCATTGACAGTGGCAGCACCCATAATTTTATTAATGATCGTGTGGCTCATAAGTTGGGTTGCTCCATGTAGCCATCCACCTCTTTCGATGTGCTCATCGATGATGGGCGATATTTGCAGAGCAGTTGTGTGTGCCCCTTCATCCCCTTGGTGATCCAAGGCCATCGATTTCATATCAATTTGTTCATACTTCCTACCAAGGGAGCAAATAATGTGCTTGGGGTACAATGGCTCCAGGATCTTAAACCCATTACTTGGGATTTTTCGACAGTTGCATATAGATTTTCTCTATGGGGATACACAGGTTGAACTATGTGGGCTGCAACCAGGTACTTTTCATTAAGCTCAGCCCGTGAATTCTCTTTTTAAATTTACTGCCAGGGGTTTGTTACTACAGTAGTGCACTAACCTACCGCCTGAGTCTGCTAGCCTTCCAATCAATCTAGTCTCTCTGCTGGCCAAATATGACAGGGTTTTTCAGGAGCCGACTACTTTGCCCCCAACCCATCAGCATGATCACTGTATTCATATTCAGCTGGGGTGTCCACCATCAAACGTTCGTCCTTACCAGTACCCTCAAGTGCAAAAGGATGAAATTGAAAGGCTACTACAATAGATGCTCACTTCAGGTTTTATCTGCCCCAGCACGAGTCAATTCTCTTTTCTGATATTCCTTGTTCGTAAAAAATATGAATCATGGCATTTTTGTGTGGATTACCATGCTCTTAATGCCATAACCATTAAAGATAAATACCAAATTCCTGTGATCAAATAACTTTTGGATGAACTAGTAGGAGCTACTGTCTTCACTAAGATGGATTTGCATTCAGGGTATCACCAAATTTAGATGCACCCTCTAGACATTCACAAGATAGCTTTCTGGATGCATGACAGACATTATGAGTTTATGGTCATGCCTTTTGGTCTCTCAAATGCTCCCTCTACCTTTCAGAGCTTAATGAATGACATATTTCGGTTCTTCTTGCGGCAATTTGTGCTAGTTTTCTTCGATGAGATTTCTTAAAAAAGTCAAAAAATGGTTTTGGGTTGCCACAGGTTAATTACCTTTGCCATGTCATATTCGCTTCAAGGGTGTCCACAGATCCTTCCAAGATTGAGGCTATTACAAATTGGCCAACTTCATCTACTATTGGTGCACTCTAAGGGTTCTTGGGCTTGACTGGATACTATAGGCGTTTTATTAAGAACTATGGCACATTGGTAGCACCTCTCGCTGCCCTCCTCAAGAAAATAGCTTTCCATTGGACTTCAGAGGCACAAACATCTTTTGATGCTCTTAAACTAGCCATGTCATCACTACCAGTACTTACATTGCCTGATTTTTCTCAGTCTTTTGTAGTTGACAGTGATGCATCTTCACATAGACTGGGTGTTGTACTTATGCAGGGCGGGCGACCCATTGCTTATTTTTCTAAGGCCATCTCACCACGTACTGCACAGCTCTCTGCTTATGAACTGGAGATGTTAGCAATTGTTCATATAGTTACCAAGTGGAGGCCTTATCTCTGAGGGCAAATTTTTTTAATCCGGACAAATCACATAGCCTGCATTATTTTTTGGATGAGTGAGTTGCATCTCCTTCTTCGCAAAGATGGGTTTCTAAACTCCTAGGATATGATTATGACTTGATTTATAAAAATTGGAGTGACAACCAGGCCACAGATGCACTATCTCACTAGTCAGAGAGGTCTTGCCTTTCCACCATATCCCTGCCAACTTTTCCCTTTTTGGCTGATTTGATTATATCCTATGAGCAAGACAAGCCGACTGCTGCTCTCATTTCTCGGCTGCGTGCCAATCCATTGTGCTTACTGCCTTTTATTTTGTAGGGTGAATTACTCCTATGGCGAGACCGCTTATGATATCCCGTTGTTCCTCAACTGTGACAACAACTTCTCCATCATTTCCACTCCTCCCCTATCGCAGGCCATGAGGGTCAATTTAGAACCTACAAGGGGATTTCCCAAAGCTACTATTGGAATGGCTTCAAGAAGGATGTCCATGATTTCGTTACTTCTTGTGATGTATGTCAACATGCCAAGGCCCTCACCTCCTCACCAGTAGGGTTGCTTCAGCCTCTTCTTATTCTAGAGAATATTTGGGAAGATATCTCTATGGGTTTCATTGAGGGGTTACCACTGGTTCATGGCAAAAGTGTTTTTTTTGTGGTCATTGATCGCCTGTCAAAATATGCACACTTCTCACCATTGGGGCACCCCTACATTGCTGGCCATGTGGCAGAGGTTTTCATGAGGGATGTTGCAAAGCTCCATGGCATGCCACATTCTATAATCTCCGACCGCAACCCAGTTTTCTTATAAAAAATTTGGAGGAATTTCTTTGAGCTATAGGGCACTACTCTAAAAATGAGCAAAGCTTACCATCCTCAAACAAATGGCCAGATAGAGGTCCTTAATCGCTGCCTTGTGCAATATTTTGTACTATTTTGTAGGAGATCATTCCATCGTTGACTCTCACTTCTCTCATCGATTGAATGATCATACAATATAGCTTATCATACAACACTTGGCTTGACACCATTTCAGGTTGTAAGTGGTGGCTGAAATATAATCATCAGTTGTAAACAGTGGATGAAATATATATAGATGGAAAGTAGACAGAAAGAGCTTCAAAACGCCACCAAGAACACACGAATCGGACTTCAGATGAGGAAGAAACGACCGTCTGAAGTTGAACATATCGTGCAGGACCCGTTTACCCGAATTGAACGTGCGAATTGTCCGTTTAAGTCACTATTCGGGCCCAATCAATTACTATTCCGAAATTGTGTTCTTGGGGCCTAATTTCTCATGGGATTAGGAGCCCTAATCCCATGCCTATAAAAAGGATTAATTAGGGCTTTTTAAGAAAGAAAGTTTTTTTGGAGGATTGGACGGTTAAGGGAAGGAGGATTCTTTGGACCAAAGGGTCGTTCGAATTTTTCGACGATAATCCGACAAGGCGTGGCGGGGTGTTGGCGACGGTGGATCAATGTCAACTCGGCCATAGAGGTAGGATTTTAGGTTGCGATTATTATAGATTTTATTAACTGAATTGTATAAAAATTATATTAATTTCTGTTATGCAATTAGTTCTGCAAATACTGTTCACGTAATAATGTGAACAGTACTTCGATTTCTGGTCACCGGAATAGTGGTCGGACCGGAGCCGCATGGCGGCCCTGGCTCTAGCCGCTATGGCCCTAGCTTCGACCGTGGCGGCCCTGGCTCCGACGGCCTTAGCGGTGGCGAATTCGCTTGCCACTGCGCAGGCTGCCATTGGTTAAAAAAAAAGGAAAGACAGGGCGGGGCTACGCAGGTCCGACCGCGCTCGCCCTAGCTGTGCCAGCCAGGCTACGGCTGCCTAGGCTGCATCGGCTTGGGCGGATGCAGCCTTGGCCGTGGCGGCGTCATCGGTGGCGGCGGCTTCCGCCTCATAGTTTTAAAAAAAAGGGGTGACTTTGGCCCTTTCCGGCCGCCGGGCGATGGCGGGGGGCCAGGCCCATTGTGATCACCGCCTAGAAGCGATCCAGTGGACCCTAGCCCGCCGCCCGGCTGTGGTGGCCAGAGCAGTACCTCTAGAGGCGTTTCCGCCTCTAGCCGGACGTGGAGAAGACGACCCACGTTGTGGGTCGTCAACCCAAACCGACCCGGCCCGGGTCGAGTTTAAAAAAAAGGAAGAAAAGAAAGGGGGGGATCGAACCCGGTTCGGTTCAAGGGTCTTTACTTGTTCTAAAAATTTAGAAAAATTACCTGTAGACTTTGAGAGGGTTACAAGTGTTTTGACCAAGTTTCAGGACCGGTAAAAATCCCAGAGTCTCTAAAATAAGCTTTTTACCCCTAGTAGTTAAATCATCGTGTGAAAACCATTTACCCAACTTCGGGGCTCCGGTTCAGGGGCCTATGAATTGGTTTAAAACTTGGGAAAATTCTTAGTGAGATTTTAATGAGCAGCCTAATTATATGCCAAACCAATAAATGAGGAAAAATCCCAGTGAGTGGATAATTGACCCTTTTTCCCTTAGGGTTAATAGTAAACCGTTAAGCAAACCTGGGTCGGTTCAAGGGGTTCATAACCCCGTTACACGCCAAGAAAATTACACAGAGTTCATGAAGGCCAGTAGTACCCTTGGTTTTAATTTTAGACCCATTGGATGTCATTAAGGCCTTAAACCAAATGACAAAAATACTCTTTGAGCGGAGCCACCCACATTCAAGTGAATGGAAGCGCGAGTCAGTTTGAGAGTGGAGCCTTCTGTGAGGTTAATGACTTAAAATAAAAAAGGATAGTGAGATGGCCTAAGGACCTAAGGGAGGGTAGCACACTCCAAGTAGTAGAATTACCCTAATGCCCTTAGGGGGCAGTATGTTCTGTTTTGCGGAATCGGATAACCTAACTATCAAGCATTAGGGTATGCTATAGTGATGTTAAATGACTTCAAAAGGAAGGGGTGTGACCAATAGGTGACACGAAGACCTTGTCGGGTCGCAGTGTCATGAGAAATAAGGGGTAGAACCCTAATTCTCAGGTTTAAAGCAATGTATTTCACGTGTCTGCAACCGAGTGCACCGATCAACTATAGTGTTTTATATGTAACTCGCGGGATGTATTAGAATTGTTTACACTCTTGGGCTTGAACTAGCTGAGCCCTAGCCCTGCAAATGATTGCAACGGGCCTTTATTCATTCTTTACGCACTGGTGTGAATGCATGTTATTTATGTTGATTATGTTGATGCATGTTTTTGATATTGATGTTTTAAGTTATATCAGTAACTTAAGATTAATGAGGATTAATCAAGAGACATGGGTTGTTGTTGGTTTGGAGGGAGAACATCTAATCAAGATAATGACTAAAATACCCTCAATAGGGTTTGAGACCAGTTCATGGAGTGAACGGGGCCCTGACATAGAATTTGACCTTGGTTAATGAACCTAGGGTGATTTTGGGATATTCTCTGAGTCATAGCTCAGCGGATGAGCTATTTAGTGAGCCGATTCACAAGGTGAAGAGGACCCACATGGTTGAGTGGTTACTTGACTGGATGAAAATATTCTAGTATAAGTTTTAGATGTTTGGAGGAGTCAATGGTCATAAGGACCTGAGGCTTCTATGGATATATTAGTAATGTCTTATGAGATATTTTCTCCCAAAGTTGGGATGCTGGAGATTGCGATATGCTTCTTCATCGCCATGACAGATTGGGTATTGACCAAAGGGTCTTTACCGCGGGTCTCCCGCGGGTCTTCCCAGGACTATTTAGTACGTACGAAAAGCGGAGTTGTATGAGCATCATGGAAGGCTTGTGCTTCTCGCCAATCTGTGTCCATGAGCACAGTTGGGATCCTCTTCTCCAGATTCGTGGCAGGCTATTGAGAGCCCTGGGGATTTGGGTCAAGCTGCTGTTAAGCAGTCCACTCCAAGGCTGGAGTACTTTGTTCGGAGGTTTCTCGAGGGGCGAGTTATCTCTGAGTTACAAATTTGATAGTATTAATTATCGAATAAGGGATGTGAGATAATTAATAACATTGTTTGATATTGCTTGTTAACTAGACAAGTGGAATGGTTAAAGGACTTACTAAAATGTAGGTTGAAAATATCTAAGCATTGCATGTGTGATGTTATGCTTCTTAGGATAGAGTAGTTTCTAGGCAGAACTACGTCTGGTTTCGATCTTGTTAGAAACATTGGAGATGTTGTCTGATGAGTACGTAGGCAACTAACATCGGGTGATGTTGGCCAGATCCGAAAAATATTAATAAAACCTTTTATCCTTTGGAAGCTCTTCTCCTGTAGGCGGAGATGCTCCATTGTGGTTGTGGTTATTGTTTGGTTTGCTTTATTGCAGATTCTCCAGGCGACGAAAAGTGAGACCAAGGCAGGCGTGCACAAGAGGTTTTCGCGTTTCTGTAACTCCAGTACGTAAGTGTACCTTAAGCATGAGAGTCAACTTATTATTTATTTTCATACGGATGATGGACTTGTACTTAGATGGATGAGCTGGTCTTTATGAATTTTCAAACGTTAAATAATATCATATGATTTGATATTCGTATTTGTGAACCCCAGTTATCATGACCTGGATATTTAATCGAAGGGTTTGTTTTGTATTTAAGAAAGAAAAAAAATTCTTGCTACTTACCGTTCGTGCTATTTAAAAATACTTTTAAAAATCCGGATCGTGACATAGTTGGTGATTGGGTATTTGTTAGGCTTGAGCCTTACCATAAAAAAGCAGCCCATTCAACCAGCCATCACAAACTTCTGCCCCATTTCCATGTACTTAGTTTGTTGAAAAGATGAGAAAAATGGCTTACAAGCTCCAGTTGCCGCCTACTGCCCGCATTCACCTAGTATTCCATGTCTCTCGTCTTCGTCAGTTCGTGGGGGATCCAGCTACTATAACCCCTACTATACTACCACCTTCCCCACTTTCCCATGCTCTGCCAGCCTTGACCCCAGCTTCTATTAAGAACACTCAATGCATTTGGCGTAAGGGTTGTCTCGTTGCTGAAGTCCTTGTTGCTTGGTGGGATCAGCCTTTAGAGGACACCACTTGGGTTCTTGAAGATGATTTCCTTAGCTAGTTCCCTAACTGGACGCCTTGAGGACAAGTCATTTTTCATGGGTGGTGAGATGTTATGTTTCGTAGTTATGGTCCATTAGATAGTTATGTTAGTAGTTTAGTCACATTTATTTGAGTTGTAGTATGGATTTACATTGGTTTTGATTAGTAATTAGTCATTCATGGTCTATGTAGCTTGTTAGCTTTTCTTTATGTAGCCCACTGGGTTAGGGCAGCCTATTTAGGCACTATCTTTGTAATCAGAAATTAATTAATGAAGAATAGCCTTAATTCATCAACTCTCTCCCGACTTCTTTTTCACAACCTTGCTTCTCACCTTGAGATCGCACTTGAAACCAGCAAGTGAGACTCTTTCATCTTCCCCTCCCTCGTTTCTCTCTCTCTGATTCTGCCTTTTCTTAAGTTCACAACACCAATCCAATGCCCTCTACCCGTATCAATTAATTTTTTTCATCATAATGTATTGGTTCTCATGTCGTTGCACTTCCCCGTCTGAGGGAGTTCTACGTGAGCCTTTGCTCACAATTGACATATTCAGGATTATTTAGTGTATACACATTTGGAGTAGCTAATATCTGTTTGGTTGGCCTCTTACGCCACTTATGTTCGGTATAATTGTGGGTCATGCCCTTCCACTCCAACCAAGTCCTTAGGGGCTAGGTTGGGTTATGATACTTTTTGGTAGATTCTAGGGTCTCATTATAGATGATTTTCTTTTGAAAAGTATACACAATAATTGTATCATTTGTCACTTAAGTTGATATTTGATGAGTCTACCTATCTTTTGGATTAGACTAGGTTATTAATTATTAAACACATGTTTGTGAAATAATTAATAAAATTACTTATTATTGATTATTTAATTAGAATGAGTGAAACAATTAAATGACTTGCATCAAATATATGCTGGTTTAAAATACTTAAGCATTACCTATTTGATTTTATGCTTCTTGGCATACTATAGTTTCTATGTAGAACTATGTCTAGATGCAATATTCTTGAAATAGCATTGGAGATGTTGATTAATGAGTACCATAGGCAACTAATATCCGATGATGCTAACCCTATTCAAAAATATTAATTAATACTTATATTTTTTTGGAAACTTTGCTACGAATGGAGGATATATTACGTTATTGTTTGGTCTTGTTAATTGTAAACTCTTCAAGCGAGGACTTGCGAGATCAAGACGTCAATGGGGAATTGAGGACAACATTGCACTAATGAAATCTGGTTTCTTACTTCCACACTTTTGTAACTAATTCAATTTATTAGAATGAGAGCTAACTTTATTTGGTTATTTATATTTAGAAGGATGATAGACTTGTACTTAGAAGGTTAACCTACTATTTCTAGACTTTTGACAAGTGTAATAATATTATATATTTTGATATTCTTATTTATAAACCATACTTATTATGACTTGGACATTTAATTAAATAATTTATTTTGTATTTAAAAAAAATCCTCTTGAGTTATTACACATTATTTATTGAATTGTTTTTTTTTAATTCTTCGGTTTAACAATTGACAAACCATCACAACGATTTCTTTTAAAATAAGAATAATAGAGTTGAGATGCTTTCCTTTTTCTTCTCCTATGCGTTAAGAGACTCGAATAAAATGAAAACCTTGCAGTAGTTAATAGACTATATAAACTTCTCCCAATTGTATATGAACATGTAACAACTTGATTATTCTAGAACCAAAAAATGTTACAACTGAAGTTGGAGTAAACACTCTACATTCCACACCTTTAAGCGTATGTGTGAATAAAAATTAAACGAGGAGCATAATAAGCTTTGAAAATTTGCAACCAGACCAATAAAGCTTAGTTAGACCACGAAAGTGGAGGTTACAAACTAGAAACCACGTTTTACAAATTGACGACCATGTTAAGAAGAAAGTAACTCACCTTGTAAGTGTAAAATAACACAACACAAACAAATGTGCTTTTAAAGGGTCTTTTATTTAATTTTCAACACGTTGACAAATAGGTTTAAGTGGAGATTTGTTAAAATAAAAAAGATTGCATCTTTATATATATAAAAGAGTTGCAAGAAGCATACAAGCTGGTTTGCCCGAGAGGTTAAGGGGGAAGACTTAAGATCTTCTGCACATGAGTGCGCGTGGGTTCGAACCCCACAGCCAGCATATATCTCAGCTAGCCTGATTCCTTTCATGCATATAGCTTAACCCCGTTTTTATAGAAATTTGTTTTATTACTTTATTTGCTCTCTTACATCTTATTTTAGCCGACAATTCATCCAATTTTACCCCATCATTTTAAACTCGAACATAAAAACAGTCATCTCTTCTTCGGACGTCCTTGTCTATATTCTTCTTCTCTTTCTATCCCATTAAACAACCGCAGCCGCAGGTAAGGTAAACACTATTGTTGCTGCTGCTACATAGGAGTAATATTTTGGCGTGGAAATCTCCAACGGTAATCGACAATCTCAAAATATAGGTAAGCATTGATTCTCTAGTTTTATGCGTGCAAAATCACACATAAAACTATTGTTCGATGCCCATCTCGAAAAGGAACTTGGTTCCATGGGTGGGGCGATTTGCCCACCTGCCTTTCGGGAAATCACCGTGATGAGTAGCCCCGAAATTGTTGATAGCGGTTGTTAAATCCACCATGATCAGATTAGAAGCAGTATGGTATAGTCATCTCCATCAATCAAAGAACTCCATTCATGTAGAACCAGTAATCTTCTCTACAACTCATGTGTCCAGGCCCAGCTACCCTCCATTCATGCCTTTCGGGCTAGAGAACTCTTTCTCCGGTCATTATTTTGTTCATGCAAGTTTTTCTAATGCGTTAGTGCAATAACACAATCTGAGGTCATTCCGTCGCGACAAGCCCATCCCATGGTTGCCAAACTCTTCGCTTCTGCTTACAGCTTTTTTTTTTTTTTTTAAGGAAGACGTAGTACCAAGAGCGATTAGGGGGGAAGGTGTTTGAGAAAGAAAAGGGCCTGCCTTTGGGGTAAGCGAAGTCATTATTGGGTCTAAATAGCCACGTTCGTTATTGGGTCCAGCCGCCTGCTGCTCCCGCCCCTTCTGTTAGTTCGGCCGCCGCCGTCTGCCCTCTGCGGACGACATCTTCTTCTCCCGCTCGCCCGATCGAACCCCACCGCCTGAAATTCTATCCTGGCCGACCTGGGTAAATTCTTCACTTTTCACTCATTCGCTGTTTTTTGTTTGGCATTCAGTTGAAGGTCCCTTTGTGTGTGTCGCCTATTTCTCGTCTAAACCGAAGAAGACTACTAGCTCTTCTACAATTACCTTTCTTCACCTGCTTGACATTTTTTACTCCTGGTTTGTTCTAAGGCAATTTCGGCCATTTGCACTCTCTTCTGCATGTCTTGTGTCGCGCGTCTTTGCCCATCCTCTCTTTCATTTCATCTTCATTTCCCGGTCTACATTCTGTTTTCTCGATAAATCAACTCGGCCATGCATAACACTAGATATTAACTACCGTCTGATGCCATCTCTCTTTCTCTACTTAGGAAGGTGTCATGGTCTTCATCTCAAAAAGTCCTATCAAAATCTTTGGATTCCTAGTCAAGCAAATTTGCTTTTTTTTTTTTGCTTGAAGACGCTGTATAACAATTACCATATTAATGAGAGTAATTCTAATTACACGATTTGGGGGCTCATTCTTTTGGCCTTGCCTCGACTAAGTCTATACTTTAAAGCACTGCAACCCCTTAGGTTGAGATATTGCAAAAGGCGGGGACACAAATTACTTCTTTTAACACTTAATTTAACGTCTTCATGAGTCTTTGCATACTACTTTTATTTAGTTCCGTCTGTAAAAATTCAGCATAGCAAAAGCAATCTCCTTCATATAGGTGCATCGGGAAATTTTTGGTTGCTGCATTTTACCAGTCTCCTTCTTTTCTGGGTAATTGAGTTACAAGCCTAAGGTTTAGATAAGCTTCACATTATCATACAACATGTGTTGAATGTTGATTTTGTTTGGTTTAATCGATCTCCATTGCTGGTCCTTTCCCTGACAGCTTTGGGCTTTTAAAAGATTACTGGTTTATGCTGCAAATGTTATCAACAAGAATAAATTGTTAACTGCAAGTATTATGATACAATGATCCTGACATAGGAACGATTAACCTTCAAACTTTTGGACGGATATCTCTGTGAAATGTTGAATTATGAGAATCATTTCCCTTTAACCAATAAAAACTCAAGAACCCGCCAAATGTATTAGTGCTGCTGACAGTCTAGGCTAACTTTTGAATCTATGTAATAAGAGCAAGTCACATTTGTCTCTTGGAACTTTCATAAATGACCTGCTGAGAGCTTGTTTAGCTCCTCTGGCACATGTCTGCTAATTTTAGTTCGAAAAATTGGAATAGAAATATGATTGAATTTCTATTTTTTCTGGTTTATTGTTTATGTAATTTCAATCACCTCAGCAACTTATTCTCTTCATACTCTTGGTGGAATTGTAGCATGGATCTTTCTCATTACCATTTGGATGGCAATGCTGATGCAGTAGAATTTTGCCCACATTATCATTTCCGGCATGTTCTGGCTTCTGCAACATACACGCTCCAAGAGGATGATCAACATAGTCGGTATGGGAGTATCAACCTTTTTTCTGTTCATAACAGCCTGGACTTGATTCAGCGGGTAGAAACTGCCGGAATTTTTGATATAAGATGGAACCCCGTTGACACTCATCAAATCCCTCTACTGGGTCAAGCAGATGCCGATGGATACTTGAGAATATATGGTCTGGACTCCAATTTGGATGTTTCAGAAGCTAGAGGTATTATTGGCACACTTTTATCCTCATTCTACCAGAGCCATTGAGAAGTTTCATTTCTACAATTATATAGTGTTTGATAGCATCTAATATACGTGCTTCGTTAGGGAAAAAGGCAATAAAAATCTAAGCTTTTTTTCTCAAGCCAAGTGTATATATGAGATAAGGATGCTCCATCCATAAACATAAAAAAACTATAGGATAATGTTATTCTATTTAGGATCTCATGTCAATAAATTTTGACCGAAAATAGTTTTTTTTTTTCTTTTTCTTATTTATATTTTTTATTAAGTTTAATCAAACTTCAAACTCTGTGGATACTGAGTTTGTATTAAAATCCAAGTAAGGGCATAATTGTTCTGTACTCATGCTGTTTATGCGTTTATATTAGGTCTTGCTGAACCTTTGAACATCATAAACATTTTGTTAGCCATATTAGGAGCCCTACTATACATAGGTTTATATGTTGAAGACTTAATTAGCTGACCTTTTTTTTTGTTTCTTTTTTAAATGATTTAAGAGCTGATTACATTTTCTTCTTCTTAAGTAAAGGATCCACAGCTTCAAATGTCTGAGCAGCTTAAATAAAATCAATTTAATTGTCTAGTAGTGAGGATCACTAGGACGTGATTGCTTTCTAGAGGGAAAATCATGTGTTGACCATGAATTGGCTGTTATATGCATATGAAAATATTTCTGCCATGCCATTGAAAGTTAAGTTTATGTTAACTAATTCTATGTGAAAATCAATTCTGTAATTATTTTAGTCACATATAGAAGTCAGAATAATATGGTGAATAAGTAGCTTATTCTTTGAACTGAGAATAATAGCTTTTTTTGTCACAATATGGGAGCGTCAGCCTGTTTCTTTGAAGTAAATAATATTTTGTGTCTGCATAATTACACTACAATTAGCTCCTAATGATTCTCGTAATTATGAAAATTTGCATAGAGCCTATGCTGAAAGAAGTTGTTGGAGAAAAGCTCAGTTCATCTATGTGCTTGTGTCTGGATTGGGATCCATCAGCCTCTTCAATATCAGTAGGCCATTCTGATGGTTGTGTCTCCATTCTCTCCTTCACAGAGGCCAAACTCCAGAAATTACAATCTTGGAAGGCTCATGAATTTGAGCTTTGGACTACATCTTTCGATCCCCACCAGCCACATCTGCTGTATACAGGCTCTGATGACTGCAGATTCTGCTGTTGGGATTTGCGGGAAGGTACTCGAAATTTGGTATTTCAAAATTTGAAGACTCATAAAATGGGCGTTTGCTGCATTGCCAAGAGTCCTTCAAATCCTAATATGCTGCTGACAGGAAGCTATGATGAGTTCCTTAGAGTGTGGGACTTGAGGACAACACTCATGCCATTGAATGAGAAGTCTCTTTGCTTAGGTGGAGGAGTATGGAAAATTAAGCATCATCCTGCCAAGGAAGGCCTTATTTTAGCAGCCTGTATGCATAATGGTTTTGTGATTGTGAGCACCAGAGGGGAAAGTATTGAAGTGGTTGAGACCTATAATAAACATGGGTCTTTGGCTTATGGTGCTGATTGGCAGAGAGAAAGATCGTTCCAAAAGGTAGGTAAAAGTGGGTCATTGGTGGCCACTTGCTCCTTCTATGACCGTCTTCTTCGGTTGTGGGAGCCAGAGAGTGAGGTTTGCTCATCATTTCTGTGAAATGGCTGTAAGGCCAACTGTTATTCTGCACATGCAATGGTTCTTCCTTGATATGGTAAGGTGGAATGTTTTTCCGAAAGTGATTGAGAAGTGGCATAAGAGAATAAACAGCAGATGATCATATGACCTGCCAGAACAAATGAGGTACATGAGTCCGGAGTTGCTATTTCAATCCGAGTTCAAGTTGACTTCCCACAAGAAGAAAAGGGAAACAGTTTGAAGCTTATTGCTGCATTCGGTTGGCCAGAATGCGAAGGAAACAGAAGAAGAAAAAGATAAAGAAAGGGGAGTGCAGGTAAGGAAAGATATCCAAAACCTTTTTTTAATTATATAGAACGAGATTTTTCTGCAGTTACCACTTATTGAGGTTTTGTTTTTCTTAATTTCCTTCACTCTTGCTATTTTAAGGCCGTATAAATGTATGACCATTCTAAACTCACCGTTATTTAGTACTTCTGTCTTTAAATTAATAGTTCCATTTGGTTTGTCATAATGAACTAAAAAATAAATGAAGCTATTAATAATATTGAATTTTATTTTATTAAAAAAACAAATAGAGGGAGTACGTAATTACCAACCACAAGTGGCCCCACTGCCTCGGAAAAGTGGAAAAGGTGTGGGACTTGGGCATTACTCTTCTTGCGTGAGTGGGATGTGCTCCCGCTTTATAGGCGCAGTGGATTCTTGCCATCTACCACTCCTAGAATGTGGGAGGCGTAGGACTCCTACAAACCGTACTATATTCGCACTCTGACCCCAAAAAGGACAAAAGTATTCCCCCATTTAACTTTAATTTTTCAAACAAATGTCATTTCTTACCCTATATTTCTTCTTTTTATTTAGAAGCATCCGCAGTGGAGTGGTCTAGCCAGCTTCTGCATGGCAGGCCAAGCCACCGTCCCAGCTGCGACCAATTTATTTTCAAAAAACAAAAAAATTAAACCTAGTTGAAAATGCGACCAATTTATTGCTGTCATTTTAGAAATATAATGACAAATTAGTAAATACATGAAGTATTTTAAAATGCAAACTTTTGGGAAAAGGGCTCATTGGATTTTTAACTTGGTTGTTGGCGTATAGAAAGGAACAAAACCTACCAAGTGAGTTTAGTGTGTAAATTCTTCATAATCTTTCTCTATCTAAGAGACTCACTCAGGTGGAACCAAAAGAGCTTGTCAATTGTCACCTTTCGGTGAGAAGAATAATGGCACTCAAATTTCTCAATTTTAGAGTGATTACTGATTAGTTAATGATCTTAGGCGGTTGGCATTTGGGCAGATATATATAGAAGCGTCATGTAATAAAAAAAATTAAGAAAAACAACTGGAATTACTAATGACATAAACAAATGCAAATTACAAGTAATGTACAGATGCTGCGGATTATGCGCAAGTCAGGCATGCCAAGTTCACGGTTGATCTCGGTCATCATTCAGTCCGCGCATCGCTCTCTGGACGCTCGGATAATATTTACTAGCCTCATTATCGGTAACACGGAGTGTCACCTTGGATAGAAGGAGCTATGAGAGACGCTAGCAACAGAGTAGGAAGAAGAGCTGGTTAGGAGAGGATGAGTGTCCCCAGTCGTGGAATTATTAAGCTCCATTGTTTTCTCATCTGTGAATGGCGGGCTGCTGGGGACTGGCAGCTCATTCTCCATTTTCAGAAGCATCTGTAACACCCTTGACATCGGTGGTCTTAGCGATGGGTTCTCTTGTGAGCACAGAAGTGCTACATGCACGACTCGTAAAATCTCTGCCTTGATCACCTCCTTGTTCTCGTGTTGGTCTACCATTAGGTTTGGGTCAATCAGATCCTCCACTGTTCCCATTTGAAAATGTCTCCATATCTACCAACGAAAGAATTTCAAGAGGTCAGAACAGGAAAGTATCTCGCTGACGCTCTATTGTGGCCGAGTTTATCAGACAAACAGTAGCAGTAGTCCGTAAAAGTTTGTCATAAAATCGAAATGCCGAATCTAAGATAAATGTGAACAAGTCGGACAACACCACGATCCAGCATTGATATCTACAATCAATGATGATTCAGTACGGAAGATTCGAAGAGAGAGAAAAATTACCTTGGTCACGAGGCTCTCCGTTTGCTCGGTATCTTTGCTCCTATTATTCTGTCTCCCCGTTACAATCTCCATTAAAAGCACGCCAAAGCTGTAGACGTCTGCCCGTTCAGTGAGCTGGCCATGGGCCAAGTACTCCGGAGCCATATAACCTCTGCTCAAGCACAATCAATAAAGAAGAAAAACGATTCACCTCTGTACACAAACAAAATACAGACACACGATTGCCATGCCAGAGAAAGAAACTTACAAGGTTCCTGCTATGGCGGTACTGATGTGGCTTTTATCTTCTTGAAATGACCTTGCCAATCCAAAATCAGCAATTTTAGTTCGAAGCCTTAGATCTAAAAGGATGTTGCTGGCTTTGATATCCCTGTGGATAATTCTATTCGTGGTATTCTCGTGAAGGTAGACCAATCCTTCCACAGCCCCAGTGATTATTATGAATCTCTTTTCCCAATCGAGTTCTTTGCCCCGGTTGGCATCTGCTTGAATTTTTACTTTGTAATTAGTATCACAAACACATTTGTGGCTAATATTTGTTCAAGTGTTAAAAGGACAAGCGCCATGGAAGCTGTAATCATACCAAATATGAAGCAGTCGAGGCTCTTGTTGGGAAGAAATTCATAAACAAGAAGGCTTTCGGGGCCTGAACAGCTGCAACCCAAGAGGCGCACTAAGTTCTTGTGCTCAACGCTGCTGATAATGTTGACTTCATTATAAAAATCTGAGGCTCTATGTTTGTTGTTAAAGAAAAGTCTCTTCACTGCAATCTCTCTTCCATCCGCTAAAACTCCCTGTTTGTAAGATAAAATAAACTGTCTTTAGCAAAAATGTGTCACGGTGTTATACGATGAAGATCGTTAGGACGTTACACCGAATCGCACCAAAGTTATTAACATATGCAGTGCAAAGTAACTACCTTGTAAACTGAGCCAAATCCGCCTTGCCCAAGCTTGTTTGCTATATTAAAACATCCGGTGGCTTTCTCCAATGTGTTATACTTGAAATTCAGACTACTCTTAGAAAGAACGGACGCCATCTTAACAGCCTCATCTGACCCTATAATTTTCAACAAAGTTAATGTTCTCTCTCTATATATATATACCCTAGCAGATGTCAGTTATTAGAAAGGGGTTGGCAAAGCGATCAGAATGTCACTGGATCAATTTAATGGAACTCTGAGATAAAGGAAAAAAGATAAAAAGAGGTAACACCGACTAGACTATGCTGTTCAGAATCAGAGACGATCCATTCAAGTTGAGATAAATGTAGGCGTACCTTTTCTCTTCTTCTGTATCTTCCTTTGCTTCCACACGTAGAATCCGACGGCTGTTGCCAACAGCACGACTGCCGCGGAACTCACAATAGCGACCACCATTACTATAGTACTCACTGCACACGCAAACATTGAATGAGTAGATTAAGATGGATTATTCGGGACATAAAACAAAAAGGAATGACGAACAAGAGTGCATGAAAGCACCAGGACGAAGGAAGAGAAGGTTGTAACGTGACACACCTCGAGCACTCCCACTTGGTTCTGGATTCAAGAAGTCCGTGTCCGAATACCTAAGGAAACAACCTATATTCAGTGCCCTGCCTTCGGACCAGGGCAAGCACTCACTAACCGACGCAGAAGCATTTTCCAAACAAGCCTTGCAATAGCTTGAATTGAGAGAGCTCCAGCAATTCGCAAGAACATAAGCTGACTCGTTAGTGGACCCTGCCACTGGAACAGCAGCCCTTGCATACCCGTTATTGACTGAAGCTGAAGTGGTAGCTGAGGAGATTGCCTGCCTGGCCGATCCCTCAAATTGTGAGCTCTTACGTGTGGCATTCCCGCACACCGCCTTGTCGTTGGGACTTGAAAACTCCTCGAAGAAGCTGTAGTTTTCAGCACGCATGAAGCACCCATCGAGGAAGATCCGGCCACCGGTGACTGGGAAGCACTTGGGTAGGATGGTCCGGGCCTGGGCATAGCAGAGCACGCAATCCAGAGGAGACAGATCCCCGTAGCATTGGGCCAAGCCGTAGCTCGCATCAGGTGCAGAACCCACAGCTGATTGGCCAAAATGGGAGTTGCGAAGCTGGTTGTTGATGCTGTCCATGGTTGCCAGAAAATTGGGGACGAATACCGTGGCATTGTTCTCTAACTGTGTATTGCATATGAACTCCACTGTTTGGGATCTAGGGTCTCCTTTTGATGTTGGAATCGAGAGACAGAAGAAGAGGAACAGGAGGACAGCAGAGGCAGACTGCTTCTTTTGATCCATATGACCGCTTATGCACACTATACTCCCCGGACCGTCCCGCACCTTAATTCCAATCCTAAAATATTGGATCAGGATTCGAGAAAAAGGTAGTAAAATGATTTTTGGGGGTCAAAATGAAAGGCCTTTGAGCCAAATTTTTTTCCCCATCCAAAATGTCGAAATTGAACAAACCACGAGTGCCTATGGCTAGTTTTAGGAATCCGTAAAATCGATTATTTTGATATAAAAATAATATCTTTTAAGCAGAAAAAGTTTATATGAGATGAAGGGGTAAACATATCAAAATGCTCCTTGAGTAATTAATGACAATCATCATGTTTCAATCCAAAGTTTATACTCGTACACTCGCTCTGTCCTAAATTATATAGCTCTATTTGTAAAAAAAAATATGTTTTATAATAATAACTTTATTTTGTTAAATTTAAGTGATTGGGGGTATTACGCTTATTTTTTCTTTTCTTATACGCGGGTTTTACTATTTAATATAAACTATCATTTTTTCAAGAGCACATGGGGCTATTAACTTTTACAATTGTAATATTTTTTATTTTAAAATTGACAGTAAAATTAAGTAAAATAACCTAACAACAATAAACTCCTTTCGTCACATATTAAATGTCTAATTAAGTAAAGACTGAAACTAATGCAACTGAAAAAAAAAGAGGGAGACTCTTACACGTCTAACATGCCATCCGTCTCCCTAAAATTCCTGTGATAGAAACAAGTTTCGCATAAATAATACTGCTACCAAGAATATAAGAAATTCTAATTGGAGAGAGACTATTGAAGGATGTTTCTGGAACAACAAAGATCCGTGATCCCGCAGCTCGTTAATTAAAATAAAGGAACAATCAAGAGTAACGGATCAATATTATGTCTAGTTAGGAATGAACACTAGCTGGAAGAGGATTAAAATTGCAAGTAATTTCCCCTTTTGAAAAAAAAATTGGAGAAAGAGAGAGAGAGAGAGGCGAAGGTTCTTAACAAACAGGTAATGATTGAACCTGAATAATTTCCCCTTTATTTCTCTATGGGGAAAATTTCTACCATAAATGGAAAGGAAACCCAGTAAAATCAGTACATCTAGCTAGAAGAGGAGTAAAATTGCAAGTAGATTGTTTAAAGAGTTCTCCTCAGTTTTAACAAGTGAAAAGAAGAAAAAAAAGTCAAATGTATGGAGGGGAGGCTAAGGAATAGAATTCAAATTGCAAGCAAAATAGGAACAAGTTTTAGATCGTGCCACATACCTTTGTGTGCGCGTCTCTCTATGTATGTAGATAAAACGATGGTGTTCTCGTGAGGTTGGAGAAGGGTTGAAACTGGAAGGATCAAAGCAGAGAGGGGTGAATGGAGGGCTGCAGCTTCTGTGTAGGTTGGATGGATGGTTCTCCCACCAAAATGACTCTGGTCAAACCTCTTCATTGGGTTGGGTCACTCATCATGGATACCTCGTACCAGCCAGCACAAGGGAAGCAGACGCGGTAGCTGGAGTCAATCAAAATCTAGAAGGTAAACAAAGTGGAGCTGAAGAGGAAGGAGCGTCAAAGGAGAATGAATGAATGAATGGTGGGGAAGACGGTGCGGGTGCGGAGGCGGAGGCCTGGGGAGTCTGAGTTTAAACCACTTACCCGCTAACATCAGCCTGAGTACATATAAACTTTACTTTAATAATTTTATTTGACTTAATTTAAGTAGTTAAATTTTTTTTAAAAAATATATTTTTATATGTCATTTTTATCATGTAATAAAAAAAATTAATTTTTTAATGATAAAATTATTACGATAAGACAGAGGGCGTCAATAGTCTAAAACAAGGTCAGGTATGCTTCCTACGCGGTTCACTGCAGCTGGTTTTGGTTTTTTATTGAATTATTTTGCAGGTGGTCAATCTGGCAGCGGAGTGTGGGACCCCAATAAACAACAATGGCGCGTGTTAGCGGCACCACTTACGACTACAATGTGAAAGGAAATTCCCGCCCCCCACTCCATGGAAACGCAAGTAGTTAGAACACGCACAATCTACAAGACAAAGATTTGTTTGTTGTGGAGTATTTATTTATCCAATTTGGAGAAGAAAACATTTGTGAATGGTAAGTGACTGCTGGAGCTGGAGTAATTTTCTGGATGAAAAATTGATTTAGTTAAAGCACAGGCAGGTCCCATCTAAAGAAAATGGGGTATAAAACAAGTGCGGTGTTGTGGACCTCTTTCTTGGCCATTGGACTAAGTAAGGTAACGGTGCGTCATACCCAGAAGAAAAAGGAAAAAAGTGTGCGTTGTTGGCGAACATGTGACTTTGGGGGAGTATGTAGACGGAGACTTTGGTGGATTAGCGACAGAGACCGGAAGGGGGCAACGGAGGAGATGAGGTTGACGGGGGGTTTCCGCGTTTAATCTCATTTTGACTTTAGATGAAGTGGGGTTTGTTGAGTTGGGGACTTGTTTGCACGGCCGGATAGAGTCATAATTAGAGAATCTCCAACTCGTGTCCCCTTCCTCATTTAAGACTTCAAATTTGAAGACTTCGAGACACCTATTATATATATTATTTTTTAAAGTTTTGGCCTCTCTTATTTGTATTTGACATCCTTAGCTTCGTTTAATTTTAATTTTGAGCTTCTCGAAAATTTCCAAGACTCCAATAGCTCAATTTAAATGAGTAATGCTAACTTTACGTTAAAAAAAATATACGTTAAAAATATACTTCATCATCCCACCATTGATGAGTGGGACCCATTTTTAAATAAGTAATCCTGAAGAGTAAGACTGGTCCCCCCACCCCTTATGCATTTAAAAGAATGAAATGTTGTCTGCTTCTTCTTCTGCTTCCTTTGTTCCATTTCTACTTCCTTTCCAATCCACACCATCAGCTTTTTCGCCTGGTGCGGCCTCCATCTCTTGATCTCCAGCTGCCCCAACCCCACCCTCTGCCGTTCGTTTCTAATTACTCGCCCACCCCCACGACACACATTCTAATGTGACACACGCCATTTTTATTTCAATCTGTTATGGAGATAAGCTGTGTTGACATTTGCACTGATATTCCTCTAAAATTTCACGTTTGCCTAAACAAATTCTTGCTTGATAACCCCATCCCTTTGATAGTCGGTTCCACTTCCACTTCCCCTCCTTTCAGATCTCCCAGATAGATCAAGAGAAGCGAACAAAGAGGATGAGCTCATCGCCCATAACAGTATGGTCCATCTCAACTGAAGCAAATTAATTTTATATACATAATAATGTCGGATGCATATCACTCTATACACAAACCAGGGGCACACTTCACTGACTACGAACACAATAGCCGGTTCTCCGAATTACTTAATGTCACAGATATATTAAAGACCTCCCACTTTTAATCCTCACCACCACAGGTATCAACTTTCAAATATCAAAATTCGATTTACAAAATATACATTCTTTCTCCATATCAGCATGAAGTAACTATGCCCTAAATTCTGTTTCCGAGAACCAAGGTTCCGTTCCTTGAGGATGAAGAACTTGGATCAGAACAGATATTCCAGAACTCCTCCGATCTCTAATCCTTCACCCTAAGCTCACAAACTGTGAATGGCAATTATCAGTTCCTCAAGCCTCAGTCCTCACTGCTCTGCAACATACTCCTGCCTCATATATAAAGGATACTGGGGAGTAATCAATATTGCAAAATTACAAAGAGAAGAGACCTTGCCATTCAAATAGCATATAGAAGCACAACCCCTTGTCGGGTGCAGTGCATTTCCAAACTAAACAGCCTTCGAATGCGTCAAACCACATGGTAGCAACTGACACGGCTATGCATAATGCATGGTTTTAAGATATAGGCATCGAATAGTTCTTCTCACAAAAATAAAAACTATCTTGGATCAAGCAAGCTTGTAGTCATGCTATTCCCGGATGACAGGGAAGAGGAATCAGGTTTTGCACGTTTCATGAATGCAGCTTCGACACTAGAATTGATAAAAGGTGGCTGAGTTGGGGAAGGAATGGGGACCTCACTTTTCAGCATTTTGACTATCAGTGACATTGGGGGCCGTAACTCTGCAGAAGCTTGTGTGCAAAGAAGCCCAATTTGAAGCATTTGACTAGCCTCTTCTCCACGGAATCGACCTTCTAAAGCAAGATCCACAGCTTCAGGAAGTTTATCTGACAGGTAAAGGTTCCATACCTGCACATATATAAATCTTGTCTTGAAGATTTCGACAACAGTAATGGACTTGTTGTTTTTGAGTAGACGGTTGTGAATGTGATTATAACTTGTAAATGACCAAAAGAATTACCATCTGTAGAAGAGGCAATGACTCCTGGTAGTAGACATTGTTCCTCTTCCCACAAATAACTTCAAGTAAAAGCACTCCAAAACTATAAACATCTGCTTTCTCTGTCAACTTGCCACGGACAAGGTATTCAGGCGCCATATAACCTCTGTAATCAACATTCATGGTTAAGTATTTACAAGAACAATGTTTTGTAATGAGGAATATATGACAAACAAGAAACTTTACAACAAAAGATTACAATAGAATGATGAGGTATCAAAACATGAGTAGCTCCATCTACATAAGTAGTCTACGTTTTTTGACAGGAAAAGCAGCACCACTCCCTTTCCTAGAATTGTTAATTGCCCAAGAGGAATGAAGTGTTTGAGTAAGCCAAATAAGTTAATTATTTGCCTTATTATTACTTCCGAGAATACAATTTTTCTGTTTGTTTCCTAGTTTTGTTCAATCTCAGTATGAAATTATAGAATAATATTCTGTTATTATAACTACGACCTTTCTTACATTGGCTGAGGAATTTCTTGAGTTCTATTCTCTTAAATGCTCCTCTATGCACTGCTGATGCTCAGGCTCAGCTAATGGAAGAACCAGATTGATGGACCATATACATGCATTTAGGATCCCATCTTCACCAAAGCACTGGCTCCAATTTACATATTCATAATCATTACAAGTACAGTTTTTGTGGAGATTATCTATAGTGAGTAATCAGGAAACACGCAAGACTTACAGTGTTCCCGCTATTCCAGTACTGATGTGAGTTTTATCTTCCGGAAAAAATCGGGCTAGTCCAAAATCAGCAATTTTGGGTGTGAGGTTCTCATCAAGCAGTACATTGCTCAACTTTATGTCTCTATGTATAATCCTGTATCCTGATTCCTCATGGAGATATGCCAATCCCTCTGCAATCCCTGCAATAATATTGTGTCTCACCTCCCAGCTAAGAACTTGAACCTGATGCGTTGTTTTATCTGCACAGAAGGGTTATGCAGACATCAATACGTGCGAATTGATTTCATGAAACTTTTTGGGGTTAATACAGGGAATAATTACCAAAAAAGTGGTATTGCAAGCTTTTGTTTGGCACATATTCATAAACTAACAGGCTTTCAGGACCGGTGATGCTGCATCCTAGGAGTTTGACAAGATTTTTGTGATGAATTTTGCTGACCAAATTAACCTCATTAAAGAACTCATCAACCCACTGCCTTGTGTTGAAGAACAACCTCTTTATTGCAATCTCCCTCCCATCGGGTAAGATGCCCTGTACGATCAGAAGAAGGGAAGACAAAAAATACACATTGGATCATACCCCATTCAGAAGTGGGTTTGTAATTGTAAACGGGGCAAAAGAGAATATGCAAGAGAAACTACCTTGTAAACCGAACCTGATCCACCTTGACCCAGCTTACTGGACCTGTCGAAGTAATTTGTTGCCCTCTCGAGTGTTTCATATTTAAAGTTCAATTCCGACTTATTTAGAACGCCTGCTAGACGACCCAGATGCTTTCGTTCTAAGACATGTTCATAACCATGGGAATTAATTCTACAGATTGATAAAAGGATGCGCATGACAAAATTCATGGAATGTATGCTACCTTCTCTTCTCCTCGATACTTCTCTTCTCCCGAAGAAAGCAGCTGCAGCACCTATCATTCCAGCGGCCAGAACAGAGGAACATACGGCCACGATGATGACCACACGACGGCGTCCTAGTACCCACACAATACCAAACGTACTCGATCAGATTTTGGAAACGCTGAACAGCTGATGGAACCTATATATCGAGCAGCATGGAACTGGAGGCAATTGGATTGCTCTCTCACAGAAAATTGGTGTCAAAGCAACCCACCTCCTTTTCCACTCCATGTCTCTCTTTGTTCTTTCTGTTCCATTAGATTCATTTCCACTCATCAATGCTTAGTGGGTCTTTTGCCATCAAGACCTCAACCAAATTATGACTTTTCCATTTGCACTTTTACTAATACGGTGTAGCTCACCAGTAAAAAAAAATAAAAATAAATGGAGTAAGGAGTCTTGAGAGCTTACCTCCACCCGATCCAGGAACATTTGTGCTGTCTGAATTGTTGTAGAACTTGTAAGTCGAGTACCTCAAGTAGCATCCCGATTTGAGTGCTCTTCCTTCTTCCATCGGAAGGCAAGAAGTGATGTTGGAGGCGGCATCCTCCAAGCACTTGCTGCAAGAGCTCTCATTTACAGACTCCCAGCACTGAGCCAACCCGTAGGCCGTCGAGTTGGGATTCCCAGCACTGAAGGAACCCGCAAAGAAGCCGCCGTTCTGGGGCGCCTCAGAAGTCAAATTCAGCACCAGCTTGGCCACATTGGTCCGGAAAGCCGTCTCATTTCCATCAAATTTGGTCGCGTTGCAGACAGTGGTGTCGCGCATGCTCAGAGCCTCCTGATAGAAGTTGTAGTAGTCGTATCTCAGATAGCAGCCGTCGAGGTAATTCCGGCCCTCCCGGGTGGCTCTCTGGAAAGGGAGGCATCGGAGGATCTGGATCTTGGACTGGGCGAAACAGAGGTCGCAGTCGGATTGAGAGAGGTCGGCCATGCACTGACCGAAGGCATAAACGATGGAGGTGTTCTGAGAGCCCTGTACGACGGTGGCATAACGCCTGGATGCTATCTGTGGGGTGACGGCGTTCATGGCAGCCAGGAAGTTGGAGATGAAGTCAGAGCGATCAGATGCCTGGGCCGTTAGATTGCCGCAGACGAGAGCTGCTGTTGAAATTCTGGGGTCAGACATGCAGGAAGGGGTGGTGGAGAAGAGGAACAGGAGGAGGGAGGTAGCAGCAAAGAGAGATGAGGGAGGAGACTTGAGCGGAGAGGTAGAAGGATTCGTGGTTCGCTGGATGGAGGCCATGATTCATGAAGGCAAAAATGGTATCGGGAACAACAGAAAGTGGGTCGTCGGCCTGTCGTAAGTAAAAAAAGATGAGCGTTAGAGAAGGGATGGAGGAGAGAGGTGAGAGATGATGAAAGACGAAGCAGGAGAGAAAAAGAAGGAACGGGAGAGGAGTAAAAAAGGAGGGAGGAGGAGACGTGGGATGAGGGGCAGATGCAAAGAGAGGGAGAGGGAAATCGACCACCCTCACCGTGGTGTTGGTGCTCTCCCAAGAGGAGGAGGAGGAGAATCCGAAAGAAATTTTTGTTTTGTTTGGTAGGCGGGTGGAAGTCAAACAAAGACAGAGACGGCCTTTGAGATTGGGAAAGGAGAAATTACAACATCATCATCACGAACCAAGGGGGGGACTCGTTGACAGAAAGTTGCCGCGGGACGCTCGTATTGGCAGCGAGCGTCCGTGGCATTTCAGCAAGCCACGGGCGTTCTACGAATGGGGTTTTTGACCGCGGAACGGATCAGATCAGGCACCGGTGGCGACATTACTTGGGGGAGGGGGGATTGTAGTATGTAATAAGGATTATGTTGTGCTTACCGCCATAATCTAATGGTTGTAGTGCAGCAGATCCCACCTCCCACCTCATTATAAACACGCCCTCCCTCTCTTTTCTACCCCTAAACTTATTAATTACATAATCATCATACAAAATTATGATGAAGTAGATGGCTTGACATAGGAGGAATAAGAGGTGTGGATATCCAACAACAAGAATATTACTGGTCCAAAGCAAAGTTTGCTAAAGAGTATGCCACTGTGTTAGCTTCTCGACATAGACGCAATCGGCCATGGGAGGATGGAAGCGCTGCATCTCCCAAGGCAGTTGATGATGGATGATAAAGGATGAATCACCTTGTATGATACGGTCGGAGACCGTTGCCTCAGCAAGCATAGCAATTAGCAAGGCTAGAGCCAATGGAAAAGGTGATAATGCCAACAAATTGGCCTTCATGAACTCGTATAATTATACAAATTGAAGTCATATTAGATGAATTACGAGAAGCAACCATTAAAACAATAAAGAATACTACCCAACTATGGGGTTCATAATAATAAAGTCGGCATTTTAATATGTTTCGGTGGAAGCTTCTTTTGGGGTTCATTCCATTTTGGAAAACTTTCAAAGAAATAAAAAAAATATAACATAAAAAATTACTTACCACCTACGGGCGACGGGTGGTTGCAAATGGCTATTTTTTTCACTGATGCCCAAAGTAAAGGAGAATGCGCAAAAGCAGTTCACCGCCAAAATATCGCAAATAGGCCGTTCGACCATGGACCAACCATATGCTCGATCTCAGTAGAGGACATCGGCAAGGAGCTTGTTCCCCTGGGCCAGCCGCTTCTCCTCTAGATTCGGTTGGTCTTAAGTACGGGGGGCCTGTTCTTGCCGCCTGTTAGGAAGGTTTCCGGGAGGGACATGGCCGAGGAAGAACTAAGACTTCCTATTGTACTCCGGTACACTCTGATGGCCATTGCAATGCTTATCACAACGCTTATCGCAACGGCTATCGTAATGACATCACAAAGCATATTGCAATGGCCATTGCAACGTACTCTATTAAAAAAAATATTTATATTTCAGAAGTGACTTGCATCGGTTAGCCGCTGGAAGTGAGGGCCCAAGCTCAACTTAGCCGCTGCAACTAAGGTCCAAGTACTGATTTATCCCTTAGTTTTGAGGAGTGGGTGGCCGAACTAATAGACACGTTTGATGTCGAGTCACCAGGCAGAATGGAGGAAGTGGGCAACTACCAGCGGAACTGGTAGAGAGAAGGAATGAACATTGCAGCTAATAGAGGACCTAATAAAGAGAAGGGAGGGCACTGGCGGCAGAAAGCAAGGACTACAGCTAAAGTGGAACTCACTAGAAGAGAGCGCGAGATGAGAATTTATAATAGGAAGGGTAAAGTTAAATTTTTTATAAATAATCTTATTGTCTTTATTTACAAATTAAGTAGGTGCTTTTTATATCATGATCATTTACTAATCCTTAAATTTTTTTTTTTTTAATAAAACTAATAAATATGTAGTTGTTGAGGCAATTAGGCAACATCACATAAATGGAATTGATGGATGAGGGAAATAATGGTTACTATCACAAAAATAGAGTTGATAGATGAAGGAAATAATATTTGTCGCCATGGCACATGGAATGGGTGGATAGGCCAAGGTAAGGCGTGGTCGGGTATTGTGATGTGGGACAGCTTGTCCAAGAGTGTAGGTGACCTGGACAAAAAGACGTTTGGTCGGAAGCAGAATAGAAATCAGACAATGGGCCTTTCAGTTTCAGCTCATTACAAGACTTCAATCCCCCCGAGTGTATCTTTTCTCTCAACTGTTGAATAAAGTGATCCCAGGCTCAGCGGGCCCATTTAGCTTGTTCGTTTTCTTTGGAGGGAATGCACTGTTCTTAAAAGCGAAGGCTTGCAGAAAAGAAAAGTTGATCATTTGTAAGTTTGAATTTACTTCTACATATTTAAAAGGAAACTCTAGAAGTCTCTCCTTCTTGATTCAAGAAATTGATCTAGTGATCCAGTCAATCCAATAAGAAACAATATTTGGCTTAAGTCATATTTGTTCTAATGCTTCTACTATTCTTTCATTAGCATTGTTTCGAATTTCAATTTTCTCAAAGTGACTCTAAATTAGGGTTGGGACTAGAGTCAAGTCAGGGTCGGGTTAGGTAACTTAGGTAACCTTATATTTTTTCGTCAATTAAGTTTTTTTTGCTAACTTGATATTTTATCTTTATAGAAAGAATTTATATATATTGTAATATTATAAATATATGTGAACTACTATATGTGTTATTTGAAAATAATACTCTTTTCGTCCTACATTAATAGCTCCAATTGAAAAAATTATTGTTCCATATTAATTCCTCTATTTCCTTAATCGAAGTCATTAGATGTTCTAAAAAGTGTCTCAAAAGCTTCTCACACAATTTTTTTCCTTTGCTCAAGCTCCTCCCATGGTGATGAGAAGCAGAGAGGGGATGGTGATGGCAAGGAGGGTGATGCATAAATCATCTACTAATTTCCTTCCAACTTTCTGAAAGTTTCATCTCATAATCTGTGGGCTTGTTGGGGAGGGAGGTAGGGGCAATGATGAGTTCGAGGCCGACGATGCCGTTGTGGCTTAGCACCATGTAATGTCCAGGAATTTTTTAAATTTTCGAAGTCAACCACATGGAATTAGGGTATTTGACCCCTTGACTTTCTCATGGTAATAACTCGATCATTTGCTAAAATTCCTATATGGATGGAAAGTAGATAGAAAGAGTTTCGAAACGCCACAAAGAACGTGAAAATCAAAGTTTGGATGAGGGAGATATGGTCATTTGAAGTTGATCATAATGTGCAAGACTTGTTTACCCAAATTAGACGTGCGAATTGTCTGTTTAACCCACTATATGTCCCAATTAATTAATGCTACGAAATTAATTTTTTCGGGCCCAATTTGGTTACCGAATTGAGGACATTTTGGCCCGGATTAGGAACCCTAATCTCATGCCTATAAAAATAAATAATTAGGGCTTTTTGGGAGAGCTTTTTACCATTAGGGAAGGAGGAGCAGCCCATGAAATTTTTCGGTGAAGTTCTGGTGTGGCTCTGGCGGTGGGGGATCGACAACAAATTGGCAATAGAGGTAGGATCAATATCTTATTAGTTCTGATTATAATGAATAGTAATTTATGCACAATGTACAATAGTTTTGTAAATTAAAATGGAGAAGAGAAGGATTTGGTCGACCGGCTGCATTGTTGTGATTGGCTACAGCCGGCCGACATAGGTATGAGTTGTATGACCAGCATCGCCTGTCGACATGGATATGGATATGATCGGTTACAGTTGGTCAGTGTCCAAAAAACTCTAGCTTTACGCTTGTAAAGGAGCTTCATTGGCAGCCACTAGCCGTTGGATTTAGTCGGCGGCTATGAACAATTAGTTCGCAGCGGCTGTAAGGACTCTCATCTCTAAACTGGTTTTTGGTTTTCTTTAATTATCGGTTATCGTGAGATTAACGCGTTTTCTGATTTATTCTGTGGTTTCGTAAATAAATAGTGTTTATGATGGTTTTAGTCAAAATCAACTTTAAGATTAGTGATTTTAAGTGATTTTGAATCAAATGTGAATTTTTGGGATTTTTTGAAATGTTTACTATTTTTTCGAAAATTAGGGCTTTGGCGGGACCCCTGTGGGCCCCACTGTTGAAATTTTAGTTTTTGTGTCAAATGAACCCAGATATCAACTTAAGCTTATACAAAAAATTTTGGAATTTTCTCAGATTTTATTAGTGCTCAAATTTGTAAAATACCCATTTCTAGCCTATTTTTCTATTTACACCCCACAACTTACCCATACATACCCCAAAGCCTACTATAAAGGCCAAACCTGAGTCATTCCCATTTTGGGAATAGGCTGAGGAGGATAGGTCAGGCCTAATCCCCAATTAAGCCCGGATTAGAAGGTGTTTAAGATAAGCCCATTCTAATTAAGCACTAAATCCTAGTTTTCTTTTTAATCTCTTCTAAATCTACCATTTCCCCTTTGTTTCAATTCGTTTTTAAACACCAAAACTACTGATTTGTATTTTTACTACAAACTTTAGCTCTCAAAATTCAATTTTTATGTTCAACAAGCCCTATATCTAAGTTTTTAATTAGGGTTTTCTTTGTTAAATCGGTTTTAATGGAGTTTAATTCAAACTCTATGTCTTTGTAAGGTTTTCAAGAAGGGTGACCATCAAATCCAAGCCTAATCAAGGGATAAGGAAATGGACTTTCAAATTTTCAGTTTGTCTATGGTAAAACTCTTGATTTTGTGGTTTATTTTGAATGGAGTTACTTATTTTAGTGTGTTAATGACATGATTAGAAAATGGTAATCTTTAATCCCGATTTCATAGGGCTTTATCTTGTTATGATGTGGTTTAGCATTCTGGAAGTCATGGTGGACTTTTGATGGCATTTAGGTTGTTAGATGGTGATTTGAAGTGTTATTAATGGAGTTTCAGTTTGAAAATTCGAAAGGAAGAAGATGGTCGTTTCTGCCTTGTTGGCGTTCGAACGGCCCCTCTGGGCATTTGAACAGCAACACTGTTGGATCGACAGATTTCCAGTTTAGTCGATCGAACGGCCTACTGGGCATTCGAACGGCCAAGTTGTAAATTTAAAATTTTCCTATTTAGCCAATCGAATGGCCTACTGGGCATTTGAACTGCTACACAACAGTTTTGTGTTCTATTTACATGATGTTTATTTCGATGATTCCACTTTAACTTGCCAATTTTATATGAATGTGGAGTGTTTTGCTACTAGATAGGCAAATTATTGAGGTTATGAAGTTGAGATATATAATTAGAGATTTGTGGAATGACTTATGGTTTGTGGCATGATGTTGGAATTGTCATTTTGAAATTATGAATGGTTAGTTCTTTATGGTTAAACATATTTTCAGTTGGACTACAACCTATTAGTGGACTAATTTGCCATGATAGAATGCGGTTAGTGGAGGTATAAATGTTAGTGAATGTCATGACTTATGGATGAAGTGAATGATCTTATATGTGTTTAGCCTTTGTGGTTGAACTTTGAGTTGAGTTATAATTTCAATGATTCTTCTCCTATGATTTCCGCTGAAATTCATGATTAAATGTTAATTCATATGTGTAGTGTGGTAGTAAATTAATTTCAAACATGTTAAAATGCATTGAGTGAAGTACTTCTATTAGGCACACACACACATGTGGGGTTTAAATGATGATGTCGAAGCTTGATATTATGATTATGAATGATGCATTAGGGGCTGATGAGAGCACTTATCATGGATTAGGATTCATGTATGCCATGCCCACGTATGTACCATGCTACATGCATCATGAAAATAGATTTCCAATTGAGGCTTTATCGAGGTTAATCGAATTTGACCGATTGGATGCAATGTGGTGAAATTGTGTGCCGGATTGATCGGTCGTGGATTAATCGAAAGTTGATTGGTCCGAAAGGACATGTTTTGATTTGAGTTCTTGTGTGGAACGAGTGCATTCCCCGGGTTGAGTCTAGAGGAATGGAAGTATGTGGGGGCGAGTTGTGTACTTGTCTTGTGGATTGTGAGAATGTTATTATGAGTGTTATCTGGACCTTGAGAATCCAGTGTGGTATGCCATGTACACCCGCTACTACGTGTTCTAGGGTTTCATGTGTAGGAACTCGGGCTCTCCCCTCCGCAAGAGATGTCCCTGGGCGAACACCCCTGTTTTAGATTCTTTGTGTGAGAATGGGGCATCCTTGGCCAGGATCGTCCAGGGCGAACAACTTTAGGGATTGATAACCCCGAACTTTCTTTAATTCTTGTGTAGAATTTTGGGCCATGACATGCCTTTGTGGCCTTGTCTATGTTCCCGCCTGTGTGCCACTAAATTGTGATTACTCCTTGATGGAGGATGTTATGATGTGATGCATGATAGAATATGTGTGTTATAGATACATTCATGCAGGTTGTTATGATGTGAATAACACTATGTAGATTATGCACTATGATGCAAGTTTAGGTGATGTGTATGTGTGATCAGAAAATGATGCACCTTGCCAATCTTTGATATGAATGATTATATTGCTATGCTATCGTATTTTCGATGATGATAATTATATTAAAAACTATTGCTGAGTTTGTTAAACTCACTCCTCTTTCTTGTGTTTTGCTTTGGGGCTGCGTGGTGCGACACATAGACGGACAGGATCTCCTCTTTGAAGAAAGGTCGGAGATGACTTGGATGTGATCATGGAGATTCTTGTGTGACTTATTTTCCTTGGTTTATACTTTATGTTTAGAACCTTTGTGTAGGGTTCTCTATTAGATTTTTATGCTACTTTATATAGTTGTGATGCTTAAGACTTATTTTTGAGCCAATGTGGGCTATAGTTGACTAAGCATGTGGGTTTGAGACTAATTGTTTACTTTGTGTTAAGCAACTCTCTTTCTTTTCTTCTTATTTACTCTTGCTCAAAGTGGAATGTGTGTACTCCGTAATTCTGTTAAGTCGCCCGTGGTTAGGGTTAAGTCTTCCGCTAAATCGTTTCTCAATTTCCCTTCATCACCCCTATGTGCTTGACCGGCCCTTGGACCGGGTTCAACTCGGGTCGGGCATTGCCAGGGCGTGATAGAGGCCCTAGCTCTCCATTTCCACTCTTGATCATCTGGTTGTAGTCGCCACCGTACTCCCGCTGCTTCCATTGCACTCTGACAAATATTCGCCACTATTTTGCCTTTCGTTGTTGCGCACAAATGATCCTAGATCTGCAGTAGATCTGCACTACAGATCTGGGAGTCACCGGGCAATTCCGGGTAGGGCACCAGCTCCTGGATTTCTTCCTTGGCCTCCCCAAATTAGGTGACCTCGCCATTGGCCAAAGATTCGGACCTGCGGCAGCCGGACTCATAGTCCAGCCCTGACTTTTTTTTTAATTAAAATAAATAAAATAAAAGAAGTGAACCGGATCCGATTCAGGGGTAAAAATGTCAAAAAAATTCTAGAAAATAATCAACCACCCCAAGAAGTGTGGGAGTATTTTGACAAAGTTTCAGTTGAGAAAAATCCTAGAGACTATAAAATAATGCTTTTACCCCTTATAGTTAATTTGTCGTATGAAAACCACTTACTCGACTTTGGGGCTCCGGTTCAGTGGCCTATGAGTGATCTTAAAAATTGAGAAAACTCTCACTGAGATCTTAATGGATAAACTAAATATAGACCAAACCTCGTAGTGAGTAAAAATCCTAGTGAGTGGGTAATTGACTGTATTGCCCCTATGGTTAATCGTAAACCGTTAAGTCAACCTAGGTCGGTTCAAGAGGTTTACAACTCCGTCACATGCTAGGAAAATAACACTGAGTCCATGAAGTCAATTAGTACCCTTGAGTCAAATTTTGGACCTATTAGATGTCAAGAGGGCTTTGAACAAAATAATAGAAATACCCCTTCAAGTAAACGGCCCACATTCATGTGAATGGAAGCGTGAGTTAGTTTGAGAGTGTAGCCTTGTGAGTTGTCAATGACTTAAAATCAATAAAAGGGCGGTGAAATGATGAGAATGACCCAAGGGTAGTTACTATACCTCAGGTAGTAGAATTACCCTAATGCCCTTAGAGGCAGTATATTCTGTTTTCGCCGAAACTAATAACCTAGCTATCAAGCATTAGGGTAAGTTATAATGATGATTAAATGGTTTCACAAGAAAGGGATGTGACTAGTAAGTGACATGAAAACCTTGACAGGTCATAGTGTCACAGGAAACTAGGGGAAAAACCCTAATTCTCAAGGTTTAGGGTAGTGTATTACGCTTGTCCGCAACGAAGTACAAAAATCAACTAGGGTATTAACTTGTGCGATGCATTAGAGTTGTTTACACTCTCGGGCTTGGATTCACTGAGCCCTAGCCCTGTAAATGAGTGCAAGGGGCCTTCATTTATTATTTGTGCACTTGTGTGACTGTATGTTAATTATTTTGATACTTATTTTTCTTATTGATGAGTTAAGTTATATCGGTAACTTAAGGTTAATAAAGACTAATCAAGAGATATTAGTTGTCGTTGGATTGGGGAGAGAACAAATAACCAAGATAATGACTAAAATACCCTCAATAGGGTTTGGGACCGGTTCATGGAATGAACGGGGCACTGACATAGAATTTTACCTTAGTTAATAAATCAATGGTGGTTATGGAATGTTCTTTGAGTCATAGCTCAGTGGATGAGCTATTTATTGGGCCGATTCACAATGTGAAGAGGACCTAAGCGGTTGGGCGAATACTTAACTGGATAGAAATAATCGAGTCTAAGTTTTAGATATTGGGGGAGTCAATGATCATAAGGGCCTAAGACTTCTATGGATACATTAGTAATGTCTTAGAAGACAATTTTTCCCCAGAGTTGGGGAATGGTGGAGATTGCGATATGCTTCTTCATTGCCACAATGGTTTTGGGTATTGACCAGAGGGTCTTTATTGTGGGTCTCTAGCAGGTCTTCCTAGGACCATATAGTATATATGAAAAGCAAAGTTGTATGAGCATCATAGAAGGCTTGTGCTTCTCACCAATATGTGTCCATGAGCACAGTTGGGATCCTCTTCTCTAGATTTGTGGTAGGCTATTGAGAACCCTGGGGATTCGGGTCAAGCTGCTATTAAGCAGTCTACTCCAATGTTGGAGTCCTATGTTTGGGGATTTTTTCGAGAGTCAAGTTTATCTCTGAGTGAGTATGAGTTATATTAAACCTAGAGTTGGGTTTAAACAATGAAAGGTATTAATTATTGAACAACAGTTGTGAAATAATTAATAACATTGTTTGATATTACTTATTAATAAAATAAATGGAACGATTAAAGGACTTGCATAAATGTAGGTTATTTTAAAATACTTAAACATTGAATGTGTGATGCTATGTTTCTTAGGATATTGTAGTTTTAGGTAGAACTACGTCTGAATCCGATCTTGTTGGAAACATTGGAGATGTTGTCTAATGAGTACATAGGCAACTAACATCGGGTGATGTTGGCCTGATCTAAAATATATTAATTAATACTTTTGTTAATTCGGAAGCTCTTTCCCTGAGGGCGGAGAGGTTTTATTGTTGTTGTTGTGGTTGTTTGGTTTGGTTTGTTGCAAGTTCTCCAGACGACGACAAGTGAGATCAAGATTGTCAAACCCATGATGAAGTCATTTGTTTGTGCAACTCTGGTACGTAAGTGTATCTTTGGCGTGAGAGTCAACTTAGTTTTTATTTTTAGACGAATGACAGACTTGTACTTAGATGGATGAGCTATTTTTATTGAATTTTAAAACATGTACTAATATCACATGATTTGATATTCGTATTTATAAACCCCAATTATCATGACTTGGATATTTAATCGAATGGTTTGTTTTGTATTTAAGAAAAAACATTCTCATGATTTACTGTTCATGCTATTTTAAAAGGCTTTTGAAAATGTGGGTTGTGACACATCTCGTCCAAGCTCGACTTCAATGGCGGGGGCATTTCCAGAGGACCTTCCATGTCCCTCGCCGATCTCTCTGCATTTGAGGAGATACTTTTTAATCGTAGATTAGGGGAAAGTCTCCTTTGGCCTTAGGGAGTTCCTGCTTCTTCCTCCTCTCTATCTCTCTCTTTGATCCTGTAGTCATGTCTAGTGCTCTGACTCCCAAAGACATGGCAGCCATATCACGTGGAGCTGCTGATTCCTACATCAACAGTCTAATCAATCTCCCTCGCCCACAAGCAAAATCCTCTGCAAGCTAGTGTAATGCTTCACTTATTTCTTGCAATAATAATTTATCAACTCACAGTAATAAATTTGCATTAGAAATTGGAGCATAAAGGAAACTAACTAGAGGAAGTACAACACACACACACACACAAGGAAACTAACTAGAGGAAGTACAACACACACACACACAATATATATATGAGTCCCGTTTATATGAGCCCGGGCTCTATGGGCCGTCGGATTTACATCTGGCATCCCATAATACTCACACACACACACACACACATATAAGGAAACTAACTAGAGGAAGTACAACACACACACACACAATATATATATGAGTCACGTTTATATGAGCCTGGGCTCATATATGCCTACATGAGCTCGGGCTCTATGGGCCGTCAGATTTACATCTAGCGTCCCATAATAGTCATGGGTTTAACACACACACACACACATATAAGGAAACTAACTAGAGGAAGTACAACACACACAATATATATATATATATATATATATATATATATATATATATATATATATATATATATATATATATATATATATATATAAATATAAAAGTTCCGTTTATATGAGCCCAAGCTCATATACGCCTACATGAGCCCAGGCTCTATGGACTGTCGGATTTACATCCGGCGTCCTATAATACTCATGGGTTTAAATGCCCATGAGTATTATGGGCCACCGAATGTAAATCTGACGGCCCATAAAGCCCGAGCTCACATAGGCATATATGAGCCCGGGCTCATATAAACTTTTTCCTATATATATATAATTTACATCTGGTGTCCCATAATACTCATGGGTTTAAATGCCCATGAGTATTATGGGCCGCCGGATGTAAATCTGACGGCCCATAATGTCACGCCCCGGTGCTACCCGACCTGAGCCAAACCCGGTCCAGGGGCCGGTCAAGCGCGTGGGGGCGACGAGGGGAATTGAGATATGGTTTAGCAGAAGACATAACCCTAAATACGGGCGACCTAACTGAAATTCGGAGTATGCACACCACTTTGAGCAAGAGTAAATAAGTAAAAAAGAAAGAGAGTTACTTAACTCAAAATAAATGACTAGTCTCAAACTCACATGCTTAGTCAAACAAAGCCCACTCTCGCTCCAAAATAGGTCTTAGACAACACAACTGTATGAAGTAACATAAATCCAATAGAGAACCATACACAAAGGTTCTAAACATAAAGCATAAACCAAGGAAAAACAAGTCACATAAGAGTCTCCACGATCACATCGAAGTTGTCTCCAATCTTTCCTCAAAGAGGAGATCCTGTCCGTCTGCGTGTCGCGCCAGGCAGCCCCAAAGCAAAACACAAAAAAGAGGGGTGAGTTTAAATAAACTCAGCAATGGTTTTTCTAATATACTATCAGCATATGCAACATGACAGCATAACAATATAATCATTCAAATCAAAGATTGACAAGATGTAACATTTTCTGATCACACATATACATCACCTAAACCTACATTATAGTGTATAATCCACATAGTGCCATTCACATCATATCATCCTGCATGAAATGTATCTTTGACATACATATCCAACCATGCATCACATCATATCATCCTGCATGAAATGTATCTTTGACATACATATCCAACCATGCATCACATCATATCAACCTATATGAAATATATATCTAACATACATATCCAACCATGCCTCAACATCATATCAACCTGCATGAAATGTATCTCTAGCATACATATCCAACCATGCATCAGATCATATCAACCTGCAAGAAATGTATCTCTAACATACATATCTAAACATGCATCACATCATATCAACCTGCATAGAATGTATCTCTCATGCATCACATCATATCAACCTGCATAAAATGCATCTCTAACATACATATCAAACCATATATCACGTCGTATCAACCTGCATGAAATGTATCTCTAACATACATATCCAATCATGCATCACCTCATATCAACTTGCATGAAATGTATCTCTAACATACATATCCAATCATGCATCACATCATATCAACCTGCATAAAATGTATCTCTAACATACATATCAAATCATGCATCGCATTATATCAACCTGCATGAAATGTATCTCTAACATACATATCCAATCATGCATCATATCATATCAACCTACATGAAATGTATCTCTAACATACATATCCAATCATACATCACATCATATCAGCCTCCATCAAGGAGTAACCACAATTTAGCGTCACATAGACGGGAACACAAACAAGGCCACGAAGGCGTGTCATGGTCCAAAATTCTACACAAGAATTTAAGAAGTTCGGGGTTGTCAATCCCTATGGTTGCTCGCCCTGGACGATCCTGGCCAAGGATGTCCCATTCTCACACAGAGAATCTAGAGCAGGGGTGTTCGCCCAGGGACATCTCCTGCGGAGGGGAGAGCCCGAGTTCCCACACAGGGAACCCTAGAACACGTGGTAGCGGGTGCATACGGCATACCACACTGGATTCTCAGGGTCCAGATGATACTCATAACAATAATCTCAAATCCGCAAGACAAGTACACAACTCGTCCCCACATAATTCCATTTCTCTAGATTCAACCCGGGGAGTGCACTTGTTCCACACATGAACTCAAATCAAAACATGTCGTTTCAGACCAATCAAGTTTCGATTAAACCACGACCGATCAATCCGGCACGCAAATTCACTACATTGCATTCAATCGATTAAATTCGATTAACCTCGATAAAGCCTCAATTAGAAATCCATTTTCATGATACATGCAACATGGTACATACGTGGCAAGGCATACATGAATCCTATTTCATGATAAGTGCTCTCATCAGCCCCTAATGCATCATTCATAATTATAATATCAAGCTTTAACATTATCATTAAACCCCACACGTGTGTGTGTACCTAGTAGAAGCACTTCACTGAATGCATATCAACATGCTTGAAATTAACTCACTACCACACTACACATGTGAATTATCATCTAATCATGAATTCCAGCGGAAATAATAGGAGAAGAATGTGTTTTCAAGGATTTCAAGAAGGGTGACTCTTCAATCCGAGATTAATCAAGTGCTGAGGTAATGGGTCTTCGAAATCTTTGTTTATCCATGGTAAAATTCTTTATTTTTGGCTTATTTCGAAATGAGTTGCTTGATTTGGTGTGCTAATGGTAAGATTAGAAAATGGAACTATTTAATCCCGATTTCTTAGGGTTTTGCATTATTATGATATGGTTTGATGTTTTGGAAGTCAAGAAGGACTTTTGATGATGATTATGGTGTTAGATGTGGATTTGAAGTGTTATCAATGGTGTTTCGGTTTGAATTTTTGAAAGGAAGAAGATGAACTGTTCTGCCTTGTTGGCGTTCGAATGACCCTTGTGGGCAATCGAACGGCAACACTGCTGGAATGACACTTTTCCAGTTCAGCCGATCGAACGGCCTGCTGGGCGTTCGAACGACAAAACTGTGAAATTCAAATTTTTGCGTTTACCCTGGCGTTCGATCGGCTACACAGTAAATTGTATGTTGTGCATATGATGTCTATTTTGATGATTCTACTTTAGCTTGCCAATTTCATATGAAAGTGGTGTGTTTTAAGCTATGTTATGCTACTGGAAATGCATGCTATTGAGGTTATGAAGTTGGGAGATATGCTTAGAGATTTATAGAATGGCTTATGTTTTATGGCATGATGTTGGAATTGTCATCTAGAAATTGTGAATGGGATTTCCTATGGTTGAACATATTTTCAGTAGGACTACAACCTATTATTGGATTGATTTGTCATGATAGAGTGTGGTTAGTTAGTGTGTGGATGTTGGTGAATGCCATGACTCAATGATGAAATGGGTGATTTTATATGTGTTTAGCCTTTGTGGTTGAGATTTGAATTGGGATACGATTTCAACGATTCTTTTTCTATGATTTCTGCTAGAATTCATGTTTAGATGGAAATTCACATGTGTAGTGTGGTAGTGAGTTTAATTTCAAGCATGTTGGCATGCATTATGTGAAATGCTTCTACTAGTTACACACACATGTGGGGGTTAAATGATGATGTTGAAGCTTGATATTGTAATTATGAATGATGCATTAGGGGCTGATGAGAGTACTTATCATGGATTTGGATTCATGTATGCCTTGCCCACGTATGTACCATGCTGCATGTATCATGAAAATGAATTTCCAATTGAGGCTTCATCGTGGTTAATCGAATTTGACCGATTGGATGCAATGTGATGAAATTGTGTGCCGGATTGATCGGTCGTGGATTAATCGCAAGTTGATTGGTCCGAAAGGACATATTTTGATTTGAGTTCCTGTGTGGAACGAGTGCACTCCCCAGGTTGAGTCTTGTTAAATGGAATGATGTGGGGACGAGTTGTGTACTTATCTTGCGGATTGTGAAAATGTTATTATGAGTGTCATCTGGACACTGAGAATCCAGTGTGGTATGCCGTGTACACCCCGCTACCACATGTTCTAGGGTTCTCTGTGTGAGAACTCGGGCTCTTCCCTCCGCAGGAGATGTCCCTAGGCAAACACCCCTGCTCTAGATTCTCTGTGTGAGAATGGGACATCCTTGGCCAGGATCGTCCAGGGCGAGCAGCATTAGGGATTGACAACCCCGATCTTTCTTTAATTCTTGTGTAGAATTTTGGATCATGACACGCCTTCGTGGCCTTGTCTATGCTCCCGTCTGTGTGACATTAATGTGTGATTACTCCTTGATGGAGGTTGTGATGATATAATGCATGATGGAATATGTATGTTAGAGATACATCCATGCAAGTTGATTATGATATAATGCATGTGGGAATATGTATGTTAGAGATACATCCATGCAGTTTGATTTTGGATGCAATGCATGTGGGAATATGTATGTTAGAGATACATCCATGCAGATTGTTATGATATAATGCATGTGGGAATATGTATGTTAGAGATACATCCATGCAGATTATTATGATATAATGCATGTGGGAATATGTATGTTAGAGATACATCCATGCAGGTTGATTATGCATCATGATGCAGTGTTAGGTGATATGTATGTGTGATCAGAAGATGATGCACCATGTAAATGTTTGAGCTGAATGATCTTATTACTATGCCATTGTATTTTCGACTTTGACAATGATACTAAAACCATTGCTGAGTTTGTTAAACTCACCCCTCTTTTGTGTTTTGATTTGGGGCTGCGTGGTGTGACACGCAGACGGACAGGATCTCCTCTATGAGGAAAGGTTGCAGGAGATGGCTTGGATGTGATCTTGGAGATCGTTGTGTGACTTACCTTCTTTTGTTTCATGCTTATGCTTAAAACCTTCGTGTAGGGCTCTTGTTTTGGATTTATGTCACATTTTACAGTTGTGATGCTTATGACTTATTTTGAGCCGGTGTGGGCTTTACTTAACTAAGCTTGTGGGTTCAAGATTGTTGTTTACTTCGTGATAAGCGATACTCTTTCTTCCCTTTTATTTACTCTTGCTCAAAGGATTGTGCGCATTCCGTATTTCTGTTAATCGCCTGTGGTTAGGGTTAATCTTCCACTAGATCGCTTCTCAATCTTCACTTCATCGCCCCCGCGCGCTTGACCGGCCCTTGGACCGGGTTCGGCTCGGGTCAAGCATCGCCAGGGCGTGACAGAGTCGCTCGCACAATGATGTTCTTCGTTGAGACGGATCATACGAGGGATTGTTGTAGCGGCGGCTAGTGAATCGGCCCTCCATCGGATATGGTATTCATCTATATCCAACGGCGGGCTTGACTCACTAGATGGTGTTATATCAATGTCTCAAATGATTTGTCGCTTTCGAGCCCTATTCTCTAGACGATATATATCAATGACGACGATGGTGGGCATAACTACAAACTACAAGAAATGATGGCGCGTAGGTAATATAAATTTATGATACCTGTTGAAGCATATATGTTGTAACACAATATGTTCTTATATCGTGTTATCGATCACATGCTACTAATACAGTCGCATTTAATTTTCACATGACTTACGTACATGTTGTGTTAACATGAACACGATGAGTTATCAGTCCCATTTTACGATCTCACGAATGCGATAATGAATATTTTTGCTCGATGTGTAATCAATTACACGATATTGGTCATGTCGTGTGATCGAACACTTGACAATTGATTTAATTTAACCACTCAATTCTCGAAGAATCACCACAATTTCCAGCTTTTCAATTAAATTAAAATCACCAATTTGCGAGGAGTCATTTCCAATTTTCAATGTGTCAAATTCAGATAATACAATATGGTAACCTGGATCTACACTATATATGGAATAATTTCCATAATTAAGATCCCAATGGTTCATATCCCTAGCATCCTGCCTATATATATAACGGTGACCTCTGGGCTTACCAAATTCGCGAGGAGGACAAGACAGAGCCTCCAGGATAGTCATATAGCGCGAGATGGTAATTCGTCCCCTCTTCAAACGCAGTCCTCACCAGCCTCTCAAGCGGGTCGATTTACTACCTGGCATTATATGAATGTCGTGAATGTTCTGTCACAATTGAACTGATGGGTCTACGAGTCTACAAGGTGATTCATCATCCTATCTGATCGGTTGTCCTCAGCCTCCGAAGTAGTCTTCATATTGTTATTTTCTTTGAATTTTTAAAGTTATGTAAAGATTAGTTTTTTTGGATGTAATGGATTAAAGATATGTAAAGGAAAATATTAATAACAGTTATGATTTATCCCATTGAAAGTTGTCTTCCTGTATATTACAATTGGATGAATTTTTGTTCATTATCACATTTTCTAGAACATGACAGTGGTACATATCATTTGATCGATGATACGATGGCCACCAAGTTATTTGAAATAATACGTCGGCGGTCTAAATACATAACATTGGTACATATCGTATTGTCGATTACATGACATCAAAGACGTCATAATATGATATGTTTGTACACGATAACACGACCTAATACTAGATGTTGTGTATGCGATAACACGACCTAACAGGAGATCGTGAGAACTATTATATGATTGTATATATAACCACTAATAAATGGTCAAAAAAATAAATTTGTCAGTTAATCGGAGTGTGAAAGAAGTCTATTTTCTTTTTACAATTCATTTGTACCCGGATCAAATTCCTCGTCGATTTGGGCCCAAAGTATAGCAACGTAGATCATTGGCCTAACGAAGCCTGTTATCTTGAGTTGTCTAACATCTGGCTAAATGATGCCCCCTGCCAGTTTCGCTTTATAGTATATGACGAACAAACCACAATCTTCATTTGTTTCCTGGTACAGGCATTTGTTGATCTTAGTCATTAGCCACTGCCGAACACCCTTTATCTTAGGTGCCTTCTCCATTCCATTGGTAACATGATTCTTGACATTGTCCACCTCAGTGAAGTGGTGACTGTCACGCCCTGGCGATGCCTGACCTGAGCCGAACCCGGTCCAAGGGCCGGTAAAGCGCGTGGGGGCGACGAAGTGAAAATTTGAGAAATGATCTAGCGGAAGACTTAACCCTAACCACGGGCGATTAACAGCAACACGGAGTGCGCACAATCCTTTGAGCAAGAGTAAACAAAAGGGAAGGAAAAGGTGTTGCTTATCACAAAGTAAACAACAATCTCAAACCCACAAGCTTAGTTAAGTAAAGCCCACACCGGCTCAAAATAAGTCATAAGCATCACAACTGTAAAAATATGACATAAATCCAAAACAAGAACCCTACGCAAAGGTTCTAACATAAAGCATGAAACAAACGAAAGTAAGTTACACAACGATCTCCATGATCATATCCAAGCCACCTCCGACCTTTCCTCGAAGAGGCGATCCTGTCCGTTTCCGTGTCGCACCACGCAGCCCCAAATCAAAACACCAAAGAGGGGTGAGTTTAACAAACTCAGCAATGGTTTTAATATCACTAACAACATCGAAAAATATAATAGCATAGCGGTATAATCATTCAAATCAACGAATTACATGGTGCATCATTTTCTGATCACACATACATATAACCTAACACTGCATCATAGTGCATAATCAACCTGCATGGATGTATCTCTAACATACATATTCCATATGCATAACATCAACATCAACCTGCATGGATGTATCTCTAACATACATATTCCACATGCATAACATCAACATCAACCTGTATGGATGTATCTCTAACATACATATTCCACATGCATAACATCAACATCAACCTGCATGGATGTATCTCCAACATACATATTCCCACATGCATAACATCAACATCAACCTGCATGGATGTATCTCTAACATACATATTCCCACATGCATAACATCAACCTCAACTTGCATGGATGTATCTCTAACATACATATGCCCACATGCATAACATCAACATCAACCTCCATCAAGGAGTAATCACACATTAACGTCACACAGACGGGAGCATAGACAAGGCCACGAAGGCGTGTCATGGTCCAAAATTCTACACAAGAATTCAAGAAAGATCGGGGTTGTCAATCCCTAATACTGCTCGCCCTGGACGATCCTGGCCAAGGATGTCCCATTCTCACACAGAGAATCTAGAGCAGGGGTGTTCGCCCAGGGACATCTCCTGCGGAGGGAAGAACCCGAGTTCTCACACAGAGAACCCTAGAACACGTGGTAGCGGGGTGCACACGGCATACCACATTGGATTCTCAGGGTCCAGATGACACACATAATAACATTCTCACAATCCGCAAGATAAGTACACAACTCGTCCCCACATCATTCCATTTAATTAGACTCAACCTGGGGAGTGCACTCGTTCCACACAGGAACTTCAAATCATTCCACACAGGAACTTCAAATCGTTCCACACAGGAACTTCAAATCAAAATATGTCCTTTCGGACTAATCAACTTGCGATTAATCCACGACCGATAAACCCAGCACACAATTCCATCACATTGCATCCAATCGGTTAAATTCGATTAATCACGATGAAGCCTCAATTGGAAATCCATTTTTATGATGCGTGCAGCATGGTACATGCGTGGGCAAAGCATACATGAATCCTAATCCATGATAAGTGCTCTCACCAGCCCTTAATGCATCATTCATAACCACAATATTAAGCTTCAACATCATCATTTAACCCGACATGTGTGTGTGTGTATCTAGTAGAAGCATTTCACGTAATACATGCCATCATACTTGAAATTAAACTCACTACCACACTACACATGTGAATTTCCATCTAAACATGAATTCCAGCGGAAATCATAGGAGAAGAATCGTTGAAATCATAGCTAGATTCAAAACTCAACCACAAAGGCTAAACACATATAACATCACTCATTTCATCATTGAGTCATGACATTCACCAACATTCACACACCATTAACCACAATCTATCATGACAAATCAGTCCAATAATGATTGTAGTCCTACTGAAAATATGCTTAACTAAAGGGAAACAACCATTCATGATTTCAAGATAACGATTCCAACATCATGCCACAAAACATAAGTCATTCCACCACCTCTAAGCATATATCTCAACTCCATAAACTCAATAGCATGCATTTCCAGTAGCCTAACATAGCTTAAAACACTCCACATTTATATAAAATTGGCAAGCTAAAGTGGAATCATCAAAATAGACATCATATGCACAACATACAATTTCCTATGTAGCCGATCGATCGCCCTTCAGGCCGTTCGATCGGTTACACACAAAAATTTAAAATTTACAGTTCAGTCGATCGATTGCCCTGCAGGGCCGATCGATCGCCAACACGGCAGAACAGTCATCTTCTTCCTTTCGCAAATCCAAACCGAAACACCATAGATAACACTTCAAATCCACATCTAACACCCTAATCATCATCAAAAGTCTTCCTTGACTTCCAGAATATCAAACCAAACCATAATAATGTAAAACCCTAAAAAATTGGGATTAAATAACTCCATTTTATAATCTTACCATTAACACACTAAATCAAGCAAACCATTTCGAAATAAGCCAAAAATGGAGAGTTTTACCATGGATAAACAGAGATTTTGAAGACCCATTACCTCAGCACTTGATTTAGCTCGGATTGAAGAGTCACCCTTCTTGAAATCCTTGAAAACACAATGAGTTTGAATTAAACTCTAATGGAAATCGATTTACTCAAGAAATCCCTAATTAAACCTTAGATCTAGGGCTTGTTGGTAGTAAAAATCGAATTTTGAATGTTAGGGTTTATAATAAAACACAAATCAGTAGCTTTTGATGGTCAAAAACGAATTGAATCAAGGGGAAAATGGTAGATTTGGAAGAAATTAAGAAGAAAGCCATGGATTAGTGCTTAATTAGGGTAAGCTTACCTTAATCGGCTTCTAATTCGGGCCTAAGTGGGGATTAGGCCAGCCCTCCTTCCTTAGCCTATTCCCAAAAATGGAAATGACTCAGGTCAACCCTTTTATAGTAAGGGTTGGGGTATGCATAGGTAAGTTTTGGGGTGTAAATAGGAAAAGTAGGCTAAAAGTGAGTATTTTACAAATTTAAGCATAAATTAAGCCTAATAAAATTCTAAAAATTTTTGTGGGACCTTAAGTATATGTCTAGGTTCATTTGACACAAAAATAAAATTTTTGACGGTGGGGCCCATAGGGGTCCCGCCAAAACCCTAATTTTTGGGAAAATAGTGAAAATTCCAAAAAAATCTCAAAAATTCACATTTGGTTTAAAATCACTTAAAACCACTAATATTGAAGTTAATTTTGGTTAAAACCATTACAAACACTATTTATTTTACGAAATCACTGAATAAGATTAGAAAACACGTAAACCTCACGATAACTCATAATTAAAGAAAACCAAAACCCGGTTTAAAGATGAGGGTCCTTACAGTGACCGTGTTCACCCTTTAAAAGATTGTACTATCTAAATTGCTTCTCCTTGCAATGGATAATAAGAAAGAGAAAGTGACCCTTAACATAGATAAGAATGAAACATCTATATGTGTTAATATTCAGGCATCTCAATAATATGTTAGAGAGTTTGTCATTCTTCTCTATCGGCCCTCCCGTCGTGCCAACGTTAAAATAGTATTGAATGATGAATCAATTGAATAAATAGTTAGGGTATCTACTCTACTATAGGTATTAAAACATGTGCATCCAACATTTCCAGCAAGGCCATGGGCATCATAAAGTATAGCTACATCAAGGACCTCGCATGATACAATGGGAAGCCACCATTACCACCCGCGAGATCAAGACCACCGTCAACTTAACCTTTCCTAGCAAGCTTGCCAAGCACGACGTCTCCGAAAATGGCCTATTTGGGAGGCATTTAGAAGAAAAATGGATTGGCCCTAATGTAAAATATTATATCGAATGGAGATTCTCTCTCTCCTCGAACCCTCCTCCTAAAGAAAATTGGTGGATAAAATATTTTTCCTAAACCCTAAATCGCCTCCCAAACATAATCAAAGTTCACCAGCACCTAAGCTCTCAGCTATAGCCACTCTCTGAGATCCTCCTCCCCTAAATCCACCAAGAATCAATATGCTGTTGTCGCCTTTTTCAGTCAACAATGTATAAGGGGACTAAGATTGATGAACCTTCCATCGGTATGGGTGGTGGCGGGATGTTCCGACATCTGATTCCGATTATTCTTATTTTTTTGTGAGAATATTACATATAGAGTATTGTGTAAGGCATTCTTTGGTTGAAAAAAAAATAGGGGATCATTTGGGGATTCTAATCATTGTGCACGTAAAAGAATGAGAATGTGTGAATCTCTCCAGGTGGAGGCATTCAATGCAAAGACGTGACATAATTTATTCAGACTCTGCAATATATACTGATCAGTATGATGGACCTAGGTAGGTACACTTGGACGAACGTCGTTGGATGAAGAGCTGGGAGATGAAGCTGGTTCTTACTTGAGGACGGACGGACGGACGGACGTGTTGCGAATCTGCTACGGATATGTCTGCGCACTTGCTTGACTGGAATTATTATTAGCCTTCTCGTCTGGATCCCACTCCAGCAAGTAATAGTCTTCCTCCGTGGCAGTTGAATCCGAGGATGGACCACAAAACATTCCACCCCATTGCGGGAAGTAGATTAAGCTGATTGGGAGGGTGCAGATGAGGATCATGGTCCCCATAAGAGTGATGCCGGCTTGCTTGGAGAATCTGGAGCCGGAGAAGAATAACAGCTGAGTTATTACAGCACCCACTGTCCCCCCACTTCCTGTCATTCCTGATATGACACCCAGTGACCTGCATACGTACACACTAGTTCGATCAATTAATCCTACCCATCTTAAGCTAAGCTGGAGAATTGATCCAAGAGATCGATTTAATAATAAGACAAACAAAATAATTTGTATCCGCGGTTGGTGAGAGAAAATGAATTGAGCCCAAAATTCGGTAGTCGGGGGCCGATATTTTTGGCTGGGCCAAAGATTAAACTGAACCCGTAGGGTTGGGAGCCAAGCCAAGCCAAGCGGTAAATTAAACGCGAATGTTATTATTATCAGAGGTAACTAGTATGTCATTTAAAATGTATGTTTTCCTTACCCACTTTCCCTGATCAGCGAGCTCTGTATTAACATAGTACATAAAAGGTCAACTCTAAAAAAAAGCAAACAGAGGCTTTTATGTACTATGTTGGGAGCTTTTTGTCCGCTGGTCACGTGCATATTTTTAAGTTAAAATAAACGCTAACAGAATCAATTAAAGCGAGATGGTTGTGGGTTGGATCAATAGCAAAGCAAAGCGTGTAATTAAGTGAGGAGGAAGTAAAACGCAGAGGCAGATGATTTTAAACCTTTTGGAAACAAAAGGGACCACTCCGAATGTGAGTCCAGAGGCAGCTTGGACGAAGACAGAAAAAGCAACCATGGCAATTATAGAGACGCTGAGGGAGTTGGCTCGCCCCAGCGCTACGCACAGCAGCCCTGCCGTGGTTTGGACAGCCCACAAACTCCACAGCCTTCCCCTTATTCCACACCTCCTCCCCATCATGTCCGAAATCACACCTCCTGTCGGCCTGCGATTATATGGCGTACTAATTCAAAATTAGTTCATTCCATATTGTTATGATCAAAATGATTATGCAAGTTACTTCCCATATTGTTATGAAAATGATTCTAGTGCAACTATATATGAATATCATTTAAACTTGCAAGGTAAGGAAGGATGGAGCCTCACCTAGAGACCAAGTTGGCCAGCCCAAAGCTGGCTGCAATAGCCCCAGCAACTTCGACATCCAAATCGTAACGGTCATAAAAATACTCCGCAATTATGTTGTCCATCGTCAACTCGACCCCGAAACAATATCCGTAGGTCAAGCCCAGTATCCATCCTCGGTAGTTCTTGATCCCATGTTGGAGCACCTTGAGCGCGCTGCTTTTCGCCTTCTGCCCCGACGTTTTGAGCATCAGGAAGTCGCCGTCTGGCAAGTCTTGGCCAAAGGCTAGGACCGCCATCGCACTCAAACTCTGGAGGATGGCCGGGAGGAAGAATGCCACCCTCCACGCGGTGAAGGAAGTGACACCCAGGCGGCAGATGAGGGAGTAAATGACCGGCATGAGGAACTGGGTCGCCCCGCTCCCTATGTTGGCCCACCCGGAGGCCACCCCGTTGGCCATTCCCACCACTTGGGAGGAGAACATGGAGCTCATCCAAAACTGGTTGGCTACGAAGTTGGCAAGGGAGAGCCCCACCAGGAATCGGAAAACAATAAATCCCCAGGCGGAGGAGACCACGGTGGTGGCGCAGACGATGGGTGCGGTCAGAAGAGACATGGTGGCGGAGGCGAGGCGGGGCCCGACAAGGTCGCAGGCTGCTCCCATTGCCAGGCGGGAAAATATGGCCCCCGACACTGAAGCGATGCCGGCATTGCTGATGTCGGTGTCGGTGAGGCCTAGGTTGTCTCGGATGATGGGGAGGAGGGGAGGGGTGGCAAACGTGGAGAAGAAGCAGGTGAAGAGGGAGATCCATGCAAGGTGGAAGGCTCGCATGTGTGGACGTGTCACGGAGAAGGGCCGAAATTTCATGGCCTTGTGGTCTGAGTCCACCGGCAGCGAGAAACTTTGATATTGTTCTTCTTTCATCTTCGCAGGGGAACTTTTTCTTGGGGTAATCGGGTTATATCGATGGCCTCAAATCACCAGCTGTGTATAAGCTCGTCAAGTAACTGGAGGGCTAGTGAGACTACGCCCTCAAGCTTCTTATTCTCTGATCTTTGATATATCAATCGGCAGCAGCTTCTTATTCAATTCTCTGGTGATGGAGCTCGACGAGCTCGTTGGTATATGCAATTTCCATGCCTTTATAGCTGGAGGGAGGTTGTATCTAATAAGAGAAGAGAAGAGAAAGTAGGAAGCCTCAAGTGTCACTGACTAATGCCACAGAGGTTTTGGTCAATGATTGAGAGACTGGTGTAGGTATATATGAAGTATAAAGACATCAAAGCTGGCAAACAAAGATGGGAAGAAGAGACGTGTGGTACTCTCATGGAAGAGCTGTTTTGGCCTAGTGTTGCTGATGGAAGTAATGACGAGCATGTGCCAGAAGGCGACCTCTCATTTCCCGAGTTGTTCAGTAGGAGCCTCACGTATCCGGGAAGGCCCTTCGCGCTGCGTATTTCTTCTCTCCTCCAAGTGCTGAATTTGTATTTGTGTCCCATCAGAATATCTGGTCCTGCAACAACGACAGCATTATGGTGTGAAGTCGTGATCAGGTAATCTATAAATGGGTCCGGGAGCAATTTCCTGGATATTTCTTAATTTCTCTGTTTCACTTGAGTTTTGTTTGGTACTGTGTTTGTTTTGTTAAGACGGTTAAACATGCGCACAATAACATGGAACAGGATAAGGAGTGATAGAACCAGATATCAATGTTCATTGTGCATAGACATTTATCTCCGCAATTGCATGGCTAGTACTAGAATGCGATTGCTATATGAATTTTCATCAGTTTAAGATCAAATTTGAAACGGCAGCTTCCATGACCAAAAGATTGTTGAAGAAGGACAAGACAACTTAGGCATTCGCTTCCGCACTTAGACTGCTCCGAGGAATAATGAGGAGGTATAACGATGAACTGTCTTGAATTCACTGACGAAGATGATATGAATTTTGTTGATAGCGGCAGTTCCCCTCTCGGCACATTTCCATTTGCCACAATAGGAACCTTCATGAAACGTCTATGACTTGGCTATTTGGAAATTGTCACCAACTCGGACTGTGAAAGATGATTTATGCTTTTCAAGTTTTGGGAAAACTTTCTTTTCGTCTAACCCTCCTGTCGAGAGTTGGAGGGGAAATGTATTTAAGTGTCTTTCATTTCTTTTTAAAAGAATTAGACAAATAACCCCCATATTTAAGACAGAAAATTTAAAAGATACGGATTGGCTGTGAGACTATAGCATATGTGCAACAGTGTTGTTGAAATGATCATTTCCAAAATCCAGAAGAGGAGAGGCTCATATCAAATTCAGACAGCATATAGAGAGATTAGTCCCCTAAAGCTCAACCGCATCAGGGTTAGGGGCCTAGGGTTCATGTAAGGCTGCACCACAAAATTGGAACTAAACTAAATCGGGTAGAACCGAACATAAATTAGTCGGTTTAGGTCAGCCCCTAAATTGGTTCTAGTCAGTTCTCAATTCGGTTATGGTTTAGTTTCTTGAGTTAAAGAACCAATTTGCTTTTGGTTTGGTTTAGTTCCATTTGTAAAAACCCAACGAATTAATTTTTTTTAAAACTAATTTTAATTAATTTAATCTCAATTATTTATTTAAATGACAGGCCGAGATGAAACCCTCTTCTCTTACCCTAACCCTAACCCTAACCCCTCTCTCCTTCTGTTACACCCTTGGTTCGTGGTATATGGGAGAAGCTCATGTGCGGACGACGGAAACAACCTAGTGCACATGTAAAGGTATGGAGGGTGCATGGAGGGCATGCTAAGGGTGTGGCCATGTCTTCTCCTTCTCATTGGCACATTGGCGACGTGCCAAGGCTGGCAGTTGCATAACCGACCAGCACAATCCCCACTAAACCCGAGTGTATCATGGCGAAGAACATGGGAGTAGTGGCTGATGGTTGCTGCCTACTACCTGAGTAGTTGTTGCACAATCTCGTGCATAACCGCAAGACGGTTACAGACAGTTATGTACAAACTAGCGGGCTGAGTCATGGGGGTCATGTTATAACCGCTTGGCTACGACCAATGAGTATAAAAGGGTAGGGAATACATTGTAAAAGAGAGAATGAAGAGAGGGACGAGAAGAGTGCAAGTGGGTTTGGGTTTTGGCACTAAGATTCAAACCAAGTGCTTGTGTAACATCAAGTGCGAAAGGGTTGCGAAAGGGTTATTTCAAGCTGGGTCTTTTTCCCTTCACTTCTGTTGTTCTTTATAGCGTGCATGTATTTCCTTATGATCGTGTATGCATTAAGAGAGTGAGAAGGTTGCTGATTGCCGAGGACAGTAAGGCCGCATAAAGCATGTGAAATCATAGCGAATTTTGGGCCCTGTGACACCTTCCATAGTTTCATTCTCCTCTCTCTAGCCCACCAACTCCCTCCCCTCCCTCCGGCCTCTAAGTCAGCCCCTCCACCCAACATTGAGGTTCCACTGGTCGCCACCCTAAACCCTCTCCCATCTCCCTCCACCACCTCCTCTCACCAACCGCCATCTCAACGCCATTTGCCCTAGCTAGCTCGTCCTCATCTCCCTCTCCACTCTCAAGCAACCACCTACTCCCCTCCTTCTCTAGTCATCCGCCACTCTGCCCTCCACTGCCTCATTTCCTATTGTCTGCTACTCTGACCATGCCTTTCCTCTCCCCCTCCCCTTTTCACTATCCAGTGGTCGCCACCCCGGCCCCACCTCCCCTTCAGCCCTCCATCACCTCCTTCTTCCATCAGATGTCACTCAATCTTGCCTCCCCTTACCCTCATCTCCATCTCCACTCCCTAGCAGACAATGTCCAACCCACTCCCTCCATCCCCCAATCTGCCGTTGTTTTGTACTCCACCGCCTCCTCTCACATCGGCTACCACCCTAACACTACTTCCCCTTTAGCCCTCTCCCTCTAGCACCTCCTATAGTCCTACTTACGCTGGCCGACACCCCAACCTTGCCTCCCTTCAACCTCATCTCCCTCTCCACTCACATCTAGTTTCCTCTGCCCTTTCTTTGCTAATCTCCACCCTGACCCAATTGGATCCCTCTGTAGTTGACCAGCTTCTCCAATGCCATCCTGCTGTGGTGCCACCACCTCTGCCCTCCACATGGACAAGTGGCTATCAAGATTTCCCTCACACTATGTCTGTTATGCCTACCACTCAGTTTTGGTTGTGACAAAATGGGTGAGGAACCTCAAATGTCGTCTGCCCATTCTCTCATGATCGGGTGCACGACATTTTGTTAAAGGATCATGAAGTTCATCAAGACAAGTTGACAACGGATTAAGGGGAGATCAGGGTATCAGCAAGATTGGTCAATGCAATGGGGAAATCTCTACTCCAAACCGGTTCTTAGTTCAATTTGGGTTCCATGTCAATTCCAGTTTGGTTCCAACAAAACCTGTTCCTTACTCAATTTTGAGATGACAGTTCTCGGTTTATGCAGAAACCAGCTTGACCGAACTGAGGTGCAACCCTTAGTTCATGGAATCAAGTGATAATGTCAAGTGTAGGGATTGAGATGTTCTGAGTACCCGAAGACAATAAATAATGATAAAAGAGAAGCAACAACTGAATAGATGCACTTGTGTAGGGAAACCCCATGAAAACTATTTATGTGAGATCCAAATAACAAATAATATCCATGATTCACGGGTTGATTTGTTGTCCGGATCCCCGAGAATTCTAGTGGTGAGCCTCGCATGTGGAACCAACTCCTCATCCACCCCTTCTCTCCCCAAGCCTAGTCTACACTGCATTTCATATGCAAATGTTGTTTTGACTCTAATTGTCTTTTGTCACTTAAAAGAGGAGTAAACATATTTAGTAAATACTCTCTTGGTTTAATATTAATGGCTACATTTTAAAAAAATAATTTTTATTAAATAGTGAAACCCACATCTAAGAAATAAATAAGCTTATAATACTATTTTTTAAGCACACAACTACTTAAATTGAACAAAATGGAGCTATTAATATTGAACAAATTTTTTGTCAAATGAAGCTACTAAATTAAGACGGAGGGAATATCACTTAAATATATTTAATTTATTTTGAAAAAAATAAATAGAGCCATTAATATATGACATATGAAGTATTTACTAAATACAACTGAAATAAACAAAGAGCCCATCTCACACACATAACAAAGAGTTGTAGAAAGGGTGAGAAGTCTCCTACCCCTTATTTTTTAGCCAACACACCCCTCATAGCACAACAGTGGATATCTATTATCTATATGTAAGCAAGGTGGGTTGGCTAAAACATGGGGTGGGAAACTGCTCATCCTTGCGGAAATTAGTGCAACATTAAAAAAAAGCCAGAACATCGATGCCATAGGAGATAAACCATTACTACTACAGCGGAAGATGTTTCCAAGAAATAGTCAGATGTAGATTACTAATGTTATCACACTCTTTTGATGGCCTTACAATGAGGACAACCAATCCAGAAATGATTTCTGTACAATAGAACGACAAAGACCCCTACGAAAGTGTACCTTCAATTAACCAACTGAACCTCAAATCTTCCACTAGAAGAGGGCACACCCAATATATCGACCATCCACTAGTCCTAACATAAATCTCTACATAGTCTCATGCACAAGAGAAACTGTGAAGCTGATCCATCACGATCTCCATCAACAAATTCTCTTTTAAAATTTAGCTAGGGAATTTTTTTTCATAGTGGAATAAAATATTGTTATGCCCTTCGGCTATACCACCTCAATACTTTTTTCAAGTTTCGAATTTAGATAGGATCCACTTTATTTGAAGTATTATCAAAGCATTGTTGGCTTTAATGTAGATGGGAAACTCCAAAAAGATAGATTAGGAGTAATCAATAATTCCTTGGACTTGTCTAGCCCTACTAGTTTTCTATACCAAAGTTTGGCAACCAACAATTGGATACTTCTATATTAATAAAAAAAGTGGCAAGAGAGAAACTTGGAAACCCGGTCCAACAGGTTTCGATGATCCCCCCTTCTGCACACTACAAAATTAGTGTTTTTCAACAACGATGTTTTAGTGACAACATGAGAAAGCTCCTGCAAAAAATTACTTATAGCAGGGGGTTCCCCTATAGCCCCCACAAAAGTAACTTAGGTTTTTAGATAACCCCCACAATGAGGACTTGGAAAATCAAATAAATATGCTAATTTCCCATCCCGCCCTCTTTTTCAATTGTCTACCAAAACTTCCAAGCCATTCATCTTCCAAAATCAAACCCTCTCCCGCTACGACCTAAATTTCTCTAGAATAATTGTTTCTCCTTTTGCGACATTGAAGCTCAAAATCTAACAATTGTGAGACAAGCTTGACAAAAAAGGGGAGACATTCCCACTCTTTTTTTTTCCTTTTCCATGTCTTTTATACATTTTTCACGGTTCACTAATTTGCTTAATACACTTTTTTGGCCAAAACATGCAATAATTAGGGTCATTGTTATGTTGCTACTTCTTTTTTCTCTCTTCTTTATGGCTATCATGCTGGTCTTTCTGCAAATTAAATATGACATAGTTGTTTTAATTGTGAAACAAAAAATGCATTGATACAACATGCATATTCCTTGTGGTTTAAGTTTGAATTTATAGTATGATGCTTCTCTATTTTTAAATTGAAGTGTTTGGTATCAATAAATATGCCACTATAATTAGTTATATTGAATTAATTTTATCATCATCTATCTTCATGTTTGTAGATAGAGATTAGTGAGGATCAACTTTACTCTTCAAACAAATCTATGTTGAATAGCTTTCAAGCATACCTTCAAAATCCTATTGTTGAGTGTCTATCTGATTCACCTATAAATTTTTATAACAATTTATTTTTAAATTTAGGTTAGGGTTTTTTAAGATTAGTATCTCTACCAAAAATTAGTGAGGCTTAGGGAATCATAAGATAGTGTAAAAAATATGCATAGCTTTGTTTAGCTTTTGTCAGAGCCTATAGCTAGAGAATATCTAGAGTTAGCTGAGGTAGGAAACTGTTTTGGGTTACTAATTGGATGGTGAGTATATATTTAAATATTATTCGATGAGGATTAGGGTAGTTTATCACTACTAAGTTGATACTCTTATACTATGTTGTAATCTTTTATTAGGATTGTCCTTAAGGTGCCTTGTTAAACAAGGCCATGAAAATTATGAATCAAGTGATGTTGGTCAAATGATGATTATTATTTATGGATGTACTAATTGTAGTCTCACACATAAATGATGCCCTTACCTAATTTAGAACACGAGATAATGAGAAAAATATGGTTTGTTCCACTCTAATTTTTGGTTTTACATTTCATAATATCAATCTTTTTATGTTTGTCCACCTTACTACATGTGAAATACCTAATTGTCAAAATTATGATAGTTTTCGTGATCGATAACTATATTATTTGCTTTAGCATGTCTATTACTTTCAACAATCTAATATGATTGCTTCAAACACTTCTAACCTTGAATTTCTATATCACATACATTTGATTATTTATTAAATATTACCATGCTTATTAAATTATTTTCTCAAATGTATATAGCCTTAAAACTATTTTGGCCATTAATTGTGTGTTTGTTTTTGTGATAAAGTGTAAGGACCCTCATCTTTGAACCGGTTTTGGTTTTCTTTAATTATGGGTTATCGTGAGATTTACGCGTTTTCTGATCTTATTTGGTGATTTCATAAATAAATAGTGTTTGTGATAGTTTTAACCAAAATTAACTTTAATATTAGTGGTTTTGAGTGATTTTAAACCAAATGTGAATTTTTAGAATTTTTCGGATTTTTCACTATTTTCCCAAAAATTAGGGTTTTGGCGGGACCCCTGTGGGCCCCACGGTCAAAAATTTTATTTTTGTGTCAAATGACCCTAGACATATACTTAAGGTCACACAAAAATTTTTAGAATTTTATTAGGCTTAATTCGTGCTTAAATTTGCAAAATAACCACTTTTAGCCTACTTTTCATATTTACACCCCAAAACTTACCTTTGCCTACCCCAACCCTTACTATAAAAGGGCAAACCAGAGCCATTTCCATTTTTGGGAATAGGCTAAGGAAGGAGGTCTGGCCTAATCCCCACTTAGGCCCGAATTAGAAGCCGATTAAGGTAAGCTTGCTCTAATTAAGCACTAATCCATGGCTTTTCTCTTAATTTCTTCTAAATCTACCATTTTCCCCTTGATTCAATTCGTTTTTGACCATCAAAAGCTACTGATTTGTGTTTTACTACAAACCCTAACATTCAAAATTCAATTTTTACTACCAACAAGCCCTAGATCTAAGATTTAATTAGGGATTTCTTAAGTAAATCGATTTCCATTGGTGTTTAATTCAAACTCATTGTATTTTCAAGGATTTCATGAAGGGTGACTCTTCAATCCGAGCTTAATCAAGTGCTGAGGTAATGGGTCTTCGAAATCTCTGTTTATCCATGGTAAAACTCTTCATTTTTGGCTTATTTCGAAATGGTTTGCTTGATTTAGTGTGTTAATGGTAAGATTAGAAAATGGAATTATTTAATCCCGATTTCTTAGGGTTTTGCATTATTATGTTTTGGTTTGATATTCTGGAAGTCAAGGAGGACTTTTGATGATGATTAGGGTGTTAGATGTAGATTTGAAGTGCTATCTATGGTGTTTCGGTTTGGATTTGCGAAAGGAAGAAGATGACTGTTCTGCCGTGTTGGCGATCGATCGGCCTTGCAGGGCAATCGATCGGATGAACTGAAAATTTCAAAATTTTGCATGTAACCGATCGAACGGCCTGAAGGGCGATCGATCGGCTACACAGGAAATTGTATGTTGTGTGTATGATGCCTATTTTGATGATTCCACTTTAGCTTGCCAATTTTATATGAATGTGGAGTGTTTTAAGCTATGTTAGGCTATTGGAAATACATGCTATTGAGTTTATAGAGTTGAGACATATGCTTAGAGATGGTGGGATGACTTATGTTTTGTGGCATGATGTTGGAATCGTTATCTTGAAATTATGAACGGTTGGTTCCCTTTGGATAAGCATATATTTTCAGTAGGACTACAATCATTGTTGGACTGATTTGTCATGATAAATTGTGATTAATGGTGTGTGAATGTTGGTGATTGCCATGACTCAATGATGAAATGAGTGATGTTATAGGTGTTTAGCCTTTGTGGTTGAGTTTTGAATTTAACTATGATTTCAACGATTCTTCTACTATGATTTCTGCTGGAATTCATGTTTAAGTAGAAATTCACATGTGTAGTGTGGTAGTGAGTTGATTTTCAAGCATGTTAATATGTATCATGTGAAAGGCTTCTACTAGTTACACACACACACATGTGGGGGTTAAATGATGATGTTGAAGCTTAATATCGTGATTATGAATTATGCATTAGGGGCTGGTGAGAGCACTTATCATGATTAGGGTTCATGTATGCTTTGCCCACGCATGTACCATGCTGCACGCATCATGAAAATGGATTTCCAATTGAGGCTTCATCGTGATTAATCGAATTTGACCGATTGGATGCAATGTGATGGAATTGCGTGCCGGGTTTATCGGTCGTGGATTAATCGCAAGTTGATTGGTCCGAAAGGACATATTTTGATTTGAAGTTCTTGTGTGGAACGATTTGAAGTTCCTGTGTGGAACGATTTGGAGTTCCTGTGTGGAACGAGTGCACTCCCCGGGTTGAGTCTTGTTTAATGGAATGATGTGGGGACGAGTTGTGTACTTGTCTTGCGGATATGTGAGAATATTATTATGTGTGTCATCTGGACCCTGAGAATCCAGTGTGGTATGCCGTGTGCACCCCGCTACCACGTGTTCTAGGGTTCTGTGTGTGAGAACTCGGGCTCTTCCCTCCGCAGGAGATGTCCCTGGGCGAACACCCCTGCTCTAGATTCTCTGTGTGAGAATGGGACATCCTTGGCCAGGATCGTCCAGGGCGAGCAGTATTAGGGATTGACAACCCCGATCTTTCTTGAATTCTTTTGTAGAATTTTGTACCATGACATGCCTTCGTGGCCTTGTCTATGCTCCCGTCTGTGTGACGTCAATGTGTGATTACTCCTTGATGGAGGTTGATTGTGATAACATTATGCATGTGGGAATATGTATGTTAGAGATACATCCATGCATGTTGATGTTGATGTTATGCATGTGGAATATGTATGTTAGAGATACATCCATACATGTTGATGTTGATGTTATGCATGTGGAATATGTATGTTAGAGATACATCCATGCATGTTGATTTTGATGTTATGCATGTGGAATATGTATGTTAGAGATACATCCATGCATGTTGATGTTGATGTTATGCATGTGGAATATGTATGTTAGAGATACATCCATGCGGGATTGGTTATGATGTGAATGCATGTGGGAATATGTATGCTAGAGATACATCCATGCAGGTTGAATTATGCATTTTTATGCAGTGTTAAGTGATATGAATGTGTGATTAGAAAGTGATGCACCATGTAAATCTTTGATCTGAAATGATCTCATTTCTAAGCTATCGTATTTTCTACGTTGACAGTGATATTAAAACCATTGCTGAGTGTTAAAAGTCACCCCTCTTTTGTGTTTTGATTTGGGGCTGCGTGGTGCGACACGCAGACGGACAGGATTGCCTTTTTGAGGAAAGGTCAGAGGTAGCTTGGGTGTGATGATGGAGATCGTTGCGTGACTTTCCTTCATTTTGTTTCATGTTTTATGTTAGAACCTATGTGTAGGGTTCTTTGTTGTGGATTTATGTCACATGTTACAGTTATGTTTGCTTATGACTTATTTTGAGCCGGTGTGGGCTTTACTTAAACTAAGCTTGTGGGTTTGAGATTGTTGTTTACTTTGTGTTAAGCAACACCTTTTCTTTCCCTTTTATTTACTCTTGCTCAAAGGATTGTGCGCACTCCGTGTTGCTGTTAATCGCCCGTGGTTAGGGATTAAGTCTTCCGCTAGAATCGTTTCTCAATTTCACTTCGTCGCCCCCGCGCGCTTGACCGGCCCTTGGACCGGGTTCGGCTCGGGTCGGGCATCGCCGGGGCGTGACATAAAGTATTAACTTCCATTAATTATTATGAAACATAGCTAATATGGATATGGTTATCTTTTATTGTATAGGAAGTTTTACATTATAATATGAGGCAAGTTGCTGATATAGCCCTAGAAGTAGGGGAAACAAAGTAGGGTAGGATGAAATGAGGATAACATAGGGAAGAAGGGAAAGATAGGAATAGGTTGTAGGAGTGGATGGTATTAAGTTTAGTTCCACGAGGGATTTGCCACTAGAGGTTAAAGGAAGAAGGGGATGACAAAGGAGAAGAGGGGAGTAGAAAAAGATCAGTTCTCCATTAATTCCGTAATAGGGTCAAATAGTCGTACAAATAGCTAAAGGATCAATTGATCCCTCAAAGTGGCAATCGACCATCCAACCTTATAGATTTGATGACTAAAGGACTGATCGATGGATTAAACATCGCAATCAATCATTTAAGTGACAAGACTCGACTACTATCAATTGCATCGACCACTCAATCATTCCTAATGTGTGATTGATAATTTTAAGTTCCGACATTAAATTAAACTAAACAAAGAAGAAACATCAACTAAACATGACATTCTACCATGCTTCACATTAGTTGTGTCCTCAGGGCATCTAACCTGGCATACGTAAATAGAAGTCATCCTCGATAATCTAGGTAGCATCTTCTAGATGTTGATTAGCCCACTCAACTAAGATCTCCGTAACAATATGTCATGCTTTTTTAACTTGACATTTAGCCCACTCAACTAAGAATCTCTGTGACAATATGTCATGCTTTACAAATCCAACATTTATATCGAATGGCAATAGGACGAAGCAAAAGAGAGTCATCAACAAATGGAAGTAGGGACAAACCCATGACTTTGGAGGAGGGAGGGCAAGCATATAATTGCTTTCTAAAAGAGAAGATCAATGTAAAGAGAAAACATTGATGTCCTACATACACAATGAATTTTCCCTCTCATAGGATAGTGGAATACTCAATTATCCCATATCTTGTTAGCTTCTTGATATTGGCTAGTTACTATGCAGAAGAAGAAGAGGATTTTGATCCTGTTCTTTTCCTTGTTCCTTTACTCATTTATAATTTCTTCACTTGTTCCTCATTAACAAGCCTGATGAAGCCCTTCTCAATGGCATAAAGACATCTTGTAACATTGCTAACAACGATATCTATATACATATTTATGGTTATAATTATTTATTGAATATGGAAGTTATATTTGGCTGATTATAGCTATCCTAAACAAAGAAAAAAAGTGCACCATATCATGGAACTTGTTATCACCTCAAGGAGTATGGTACGCAAGCAAGAAGTGGGCCACACAATGTACATAAAGTTTTCAATCATCAATATGCGTCCTTAGTAATGTCATCAAGTATATTTTTGGGTATTTAAAGTCACGTTTAAATTTTTTTAAAGACGATCCCTCATTTCCTTATGATACTCAAGTGAGACTATTTTTGCATGTTGTGAATTGCATAATTTTCTTCATAGAAAAAATCATGAAAATGTGTTTGAAACTAATAACGAAGATGATGAAGCACCACATAATGTTCCAAACAATAGAGAAGAAGATTCTGATCCAAATAATGATTTAGAAACTCAAGTTGAACAAATGGCAGCTGCAAATTTTTGGTTAAATGAAATAATTGGCCATATGTAGAGTGATACAATCCATATGACGATGTGTGTACTATGTTGTAATTGGATTATATATTGTGGATTGGTATTTTTATTTTTAGTTATTTAATCATGCACTATAAATTATTTTTATCAATGTACTATAGATTAATTTGTTGTTTTTATTATTTTATTATAGATTGATCATTTATTTTTACTTATCTAACTAAATGTTGACACTACAAAATTAGAACCCTTTAGTGGGGGTTTAATGGGGGTATTTTAGTGAGGGCTAATATAAATTCCCATTAAAAATATCATATAGCGGGGGTTTTGATCGGGCCGTCGCTAAAGTCACTCGAGACGATTTGGTACGTTCGTTAGCAGGGGTAAGAAATACGAAGCCGCCGCGGGAGAGCTTGCTGCGAAAGGGAGGCTCGACGTATCCAAAAGAAACCGCCGCCGAAGATCCTAAATATGTCACTGGCGGGAAGAATTGAGGGGAGATTTTTCAGATTGTTGCGAACTGCGGATTTGGCGTGGGTTTTAATGGGAAGGTCACCGCTGAAGATTGCGCAAGAGGCGTGCGTCATGGGGGGAAATCCAAACCAATCCCGGTAATCCCTCCCGCCATATTTTCTATCTTCTACGACTGATCAATTTCCCCTTTCTCTCTTTGATTAGGACTCCTTGCTATTTCCCTGCTCGACTCAATTTCCCCTCTCTATTTGATTAGGAATCTCGCTCTGCTCTCTCCCTGCTCCCTCCCTGCTAAAGCGTTCTTCTGTTTCAAATGCCTAGACGTGACCACATTAGTTGAGGTAGTCTCTTCGGGTGATGCAAATCTGTATTTGAACAATAATACAATTGCTTCAGGGGTTGCAGATTCATCCGATAAAGATTAAGGTGAAGTTTAATTCCATTGTTTTATCTGGCAGTGATTATCTTTTCAACAGTTCATTTTTTCCTATTCTACGGCACTTAAATATCACCAGATTTAGGCAGATTTAGTTATATACAAAGCCAATGCAAAATAGCATATCAGATGTTTGACAAATTGTGTGAAACAATGAAGCACTTTGTCTTATTAATTACTGGTTATGCATTTTACTATATGTTTAGAACAATTATTTAATACCTAAGCAAATAAAATGGTCTTCTTTTGACAATTAACTTTTGTTTAACATCTCTTTTTTTCACTGTCTTGTTATAATTCATTGACTTATTTATTATTTTCTATATTTTCTTTGCTTTGATTAGGTTGTTGGAATCATCAAATCTTGCAAGTTTTTTGGACAAGTAGTAGAAGGGTCAGATACACCTGGAAAAGAATCTGTCGTAAAAAATTGTCAGTTATTTACTTTCTTTACTCAAGTCTAGCTTGCTCTGTTTATAAGTGTTATTTTGTCTTTTCAAATTATTTGGCTGGAATTCATTATTTATTTCTTTGCTTCGTCAATGTTGAAGGTTTTTACATTGGATATATAAAGCATGAATGTCCATGGTTTTTCTTCTCAGTTTGATTCTATCATTATTCATTATCATAGGCATTTGATGTGTTGAGTGCTCTGAATCGTAATCTGAGAATTGTGTCTCCTCCAAGGTCAATAACATGATATCAATGAAGTCTTGGTCTGTAGTATGCTTCCCTGTCATTCTCTTTAGTCAATGTTCTTCTAGCCATCTCAACACAAGCCTGTCCATCTGAGTGGCCGTTTCTTTCATTTCTCTAATATAGCCACCCATGTCCATCGACTCAAGACAAGGTATTGCATCTAATAGCAAAAAATTCCCTAAAAGATAGAAATACTTGTCCATCACTTGCGTAAAATTCCTGGCCTCCTTATGATCTCCAACATTAGTGCCAAAACATCTCTTTCCGGCTATGTTCATGACCACATTATTGAAGGTGAGGTCTCGAAGCCACTGCTTCATCTCAACTTCGACTGGTTGTCTATTGTTTTTTACCCACCTCGTATACAAGTCCTTGATGCACAAGTCAACTTCCGTCGTAAGTATGTGCTTTAGCAATTCAAGCCTGTGAGTTGACAGCAGCTCAAGAGTGGCTATCTTCTTTAACTCCCTCCAGTAGGCACCATAGGAGGCGAAACCAACCATGGCATAATTGTATCCCGGATACTTTGCTGCAGCATATTTGCTTCTACTAGCGAGTATCTTGTCATTCGTAGTGAAGCACTCCTTTGCTATCTCCCAACTGCTCACCACAACTGTCCTCTGAGCACCAATCCAATTCATTATTTCCTAGTCCTTTGTTTGTTTCCTTTGTATGGAGATATGACATTTGCTTTCTTTCTATCATTTTTGTTTATGAAATATTTTGATTTTTTAAAACTACATTTTGTTGTATTTCCTCATTTATTACTAATTTTCTATTTAAAATGCAAGACTTGGTTTACATACATTTAGTTATACATAGTCACTGCCTTGTGGATTGTTCACAGACGTTTTCTTTCTATATATATCTATATTTCCAGACAATTTTCTTGATTAAAATACTGGAAAGAACAATTTTAGTAATATCTGTATAGAAGAAGACTGCATTAAAGGCTTCTTTGTCTCATAAGATGAGAAACAGGATTCTTGATGTGCTCACTTTTTAGATATACTAAAGATGATTTAAGTGAACTCTAATATAAAAGAAACTTGGGCTTATCCTATCTAAAAGAGTAGTCTAGAGATATATTAGTTATAAGATATTTAGCAGACATTCTAGACAGGTATATGGGTCACAATGAAACAAAAACCGACTGACAGTTTGGTAAGTAAGTTTTGACTTATGAGTAAAGCAATAATCTCTAACTAATGATATATATATAAAACAGTTAACTGATTAAATGCAGAAATCCTGTTAAAGCATAAATACACTATGTTGAAGTAGGTAATTGAAATTCAGAAATCAAGTTAACATTGCTGTTTTTTATGGTTTTTAATGCTGCAATGAGGTCAATTGAAACCCATTTATTTTGATTTGGTAGAATGCAAACAAATTGAACAGAAATGTTGATAAAGAATTTTGGTTCTATTACATAGAAATATAATAGCTAAGAATACAAATAAAACCTGAAATTAGGCAATTTGTTTTTCAACTGTGTTCTGTTCTGTATCTGCACAACAATATGAGCCTGTGGCTCAGGGTTGTTGCTTTGATTTTGGATGGTGGTGACTGGTTATTCTTTATTTGTCTCCTCATTTTCATTTTCCTTATATGAATATATCAGTCTTTTGCCTGTCATCTAGTCCTGTTTGTGTAAGATCATTTTGAACTGACTCAGCTCGAAGTTACAAATTTGTGGGTCTTTCAGAAGTACAATAAATCTAGTCTTAGATTAGTGAAGTACTTTGATGTAGAAGTTATGGTGATTCAGAGTTTGTCTTGATCAATTATTTTTCTCTCTTATGGAGCCTATAGTTTTTGTGAATTGTTTTCTTTAGTTGCTTCAGGATTGAAGAGGTAAATCCCAAAGCAAAAGGTCATAGTTGTAATGGGTCCAAGCTGTGATCATGCATCATATCCAACCACTTCATGAAAAGCTAAATTCCACACTAATTAGTTCAAAGATTAACCTATTCTATAATTAATCTCAACACAATAATTAGCTCAATAATAGTTTAGAATATCTATAATTAATATCTATAATAATAATTTTTTTCATAAACTTTAGAATATGTTAATGGCAACTGCAATGAAAATGACCACAGAACCTTGAGTCATCAATAATTTAGTTAAACCTTGAGTTGAAATATTAAAATTTAGTAATGAGTTCACTAGAATCTCACTGTGTTCACACAAGACCTAGGTGTCTAATTAGTTTTCATATTTTCCACTCTTCAGTAAATAAGTGCCTCTCATTGAAGAACAATTGCAGCATTTTTATAAATTATACAAAAGAAAAACACAAGGACTGAAGATAATATTAAGGCCTAAAATAATCAGAATCTCAGTGTCATTTATTCATAGTAATTAGAATCTTTATATGATTGTTCATGATTTATGCCTACTTTTGTTTTTGACTGGTCTCTTGTTCCTTCAAAATTATTAGCTTCATTGGAAACCAAATCTGCAAACCAAACAAGAAATCCTTCACAAGATAATTTCAGTTGCTGATTGTATAAGTGTTGCCTCAAGGTCTCTCATTTCTAAATGCAGAAGTTTATAAGGAGTGATGAATTTGTCCCTAATCTTATACTCTTCCTCCCATCTCATGTCCTTGTTCACAGGAGCTTCCAAGTCTATATGAATTTGATCTGGTCAATTGGTTGAATAGATGTGTGCTTGACTTGAACATGGTCTAATTTGGTTTCTTTAATATCATATTGCTATTAAGAATATTAGATTAATGCCACTCTGAATGCAATAATAAGATTTTACTGTGTGCTCACAGTGATGTGTAAAGGCCTTAATTTTTATGCGTGCAAATGCAGCTTTAGTCAAATGATTAAACATTTCTTGCTCAAATGATATGTTACTCATAGAATTGTTTGCTCCATTTACTTTGTCATGTTTAGTTTTTCCTGCATTTCCTTTTTTTTTTCTATGGACTCGAATTTAATGCATTGACAAATGACCAAAATGGAAAGAGATGAATGTTCTTAATGCATTTCCTACTTATTTGTGTCTGCATGTTTGATAGGGAAAGAGATGAATGTTCTAAATGGCATCAATTGTGACTCAAAATCAAAAGAGGCAAAAAAGTTCAGGAAAAAGAATAAGAAACAATTTTCGGATGTGTTTGATCTCTTGCTTCTTCTCTGCAAATAATATTGTCAATCTTAGTTAGAAATTATTAATGAAATTATGGACTCATATTTCATGTATATTTGCTCTGTCCAAGTAACCCCTGCTTGTGCACTCATGAGCATGAAAGCTCACTTAAAAGCATAAAATAAGAGAACAAATTAACCTATCTATTTGCAACAGTGAATCTCACGTAAAAGCGAGAGGAAAATACTGCAGCTTTTAGTTTTTGAAAGCAACCTTGTTACTTCTGATAGGCCCTATTATCTTTGTGTCGGACAACAAAATAGGCTTGGTAAACAGTAAATCCCAGGCTGCTTATCATAAACTATGCATTTCTTTTTGTTTTTGTCATATTTTTAATCAGATATTATGCAGTAAATCTCTTGGAAGCTGAATTGCTCTTCAGAGACTGGGATCTCGTGGAGCCACCTAGTGCATTTCTTTGTGTAGGCCATGGGTGATTGTGCTCTGATGTGTAGGTGACCACCAGCATGTTTGGATCTGTCCTACTCCTCTACACTTGCTTCCTTGCGGAGCTTCCCTTGGAGCTGCTGCACCTATTGTAGCCTCTGAATAATATGCAAATAGTAGATATAGGTCAAAAGCCCATGTCGCCAATTTCAATTACTAAAATGCAGACCTAGTAATATTGAACATTTATCTTTTTGTATCATTGAATTTGTTGTGCACTATTGACTCTTTTCATTACTAAATTTTTATATACTTACTTATCACTAATACCAGGATTAGATACAAGGATTAATTTAAAACAGCATTGTGTACAACTTATGACAGCATTGTGTACTAATTGTTGACAACATTGTGTACAACTAATTTAAAATGTTGCTATATGTGCTTCAGCTGATAATTGGAAGCAGTTTTTTCTCAGCTTGTGAATTCTTCATTTAGTTCATCAACCTGCTTAGACTTGGATGCATGTATTCTCGCCCTTTTTGCTCTTATTTTTCCTCTTAAATGATCTTGTATAATCACTAAGTTTGAATAGTTAAGCATCCATATTGATATGGTAACATATTATAGGTGAAAGTTCCTGTGCGACTATCTGCACGACTAGCATATACCTCAAGCATCACTCAGACCAAATTCCAGGAACAATTGAATTCTCTACCAAGGTAGGTTTTGTATTTTCATAATCTTAAAGCATATCTTTATACTTCTAATAATTCTTGTCTTTAGAAATGTTCTTGCTTTAGTGTGTCAGTAGAAATTGGTAATATTGGGCTAACTAGGAATAGAAGGCTGTTATATGTGCTTCAGTTGATAAATTGGCAGCAGTTTTTTCATAGCTCATATGGTTTAGTATTACTGCTCTTGATGTTATGATTTTTTAAAATTATTCATTTGTGTTTCATTGGATGCTCTTGATGTTATTTATGTCTGATTCATTGGAGGATCTACTTTCGTCCACTTCCTTTCTTATTCTCTTGGTCATGTATTATTATTATTTTTTACTAAACTAGTATATACAATTTTGTAAATAATGCAGTTGATGGATAAGAGTTGGATTAATAAGTCTAGAGCTTCTTCTGAGTTCATTGAAGGTGTGAAAAGATTCATAGAACTAGCCATAGAACGTGGGGCATGCATAAATGGGAAGTTGAAATGCCCATGTAATAAATGCAACAATGTGTTGTATCAAGATGGGGTTACAACCTTTGAACACTTGATATGCAATGGTATTATACAAAGCTACACCATATGGGTTTATCATGGGGAGAACTCATCTAGCCAAATAGGTAGTTCAAGCTGTGAAAATTCGGTGGATGCTAGAGTCAGTTTACATGACACGGGCGATGATATCTTGTCAATGTTGCATGATGCATTTGGAGTTCATGAAGATCCAATAGATAGTTTTGATAATGACACAAATGACATATCCATGGAACATCGACCCAACTTTTTTAAATTGGTAGAAGAGGTTGAGAGTGAGGTGATTCCGGGGGTGTACAACACTCACAAAGCTATCGTTTGTTCTTAGACTATGATATGTTAAATGTCTAGGTGGATGGAGTAACAAGTTAGTCACTATGTTGCATGACTTGTTACATGAACTACATCCGAAAGATAACAACCTACCTAAAACATTTGGACAATGTAAGAAAATTATATCAATGTTAGGACTTGAGTACAACAAGATTGATGCATGCCCAAACAATTGCATGTTGTATTGGAAGGACACGGCTGACCAAAATGTTTGTCATGTATGTGAGACACCTCGTTGGAAGACTTCAGAAGGTGATGAAGATGGTACTAAAAGGAGGATCCCAGCAAAGATACTTCGTCATTTTCCCCTAAAGCCAAGGTTGCAGAGATTGTATATGTCATCCAAAATTGCAGTGCGATGGCATGATGAGAAGCGTAAGAGATATGGGATCCTAAGACACCCAGCTGATTCTCCAGCTTGGAAACAACTTGATTCTATCTATCCTGCATTTGCTTCAGAGCCACGTAATGTTAGACTTGGGCTAGCAAGTGATGGCTTCAACCCATTTAGGACATTGTCTCTTTCACATAGTACATGGCCTGTAATTCTAGTTCCTTATAACTTACCTCCATCGTTATGCATGAAACAACCAAACTTTATATTATCACTGCTCATCCCAGATGACCCTGGTAATAAGATTGACATATTCCTTAGGCCGTTGATTGAAGAATTAAAAGAATTATGGGAGGTTGGTGTGGAGACATATGATTCATCAAAGAAAGAGATATTTCAAATGCATGCAGCTGTTCTATGGACTATAAGTGACTTCCCAGGGTATGCGATGTTATCGGGTTGGAGGACAAAAGGGAAGCTAGCATGTCCCTCATGTCATGAGGAGACTTGCTCATTATATTTGAAAAATAGTAGAAAATGTTGTTATATGGGTCATCGTCGTTTCTTACCTAGAGACCATAAATTTCGGAAGCAGAAGCACTCTTTTAATGGATCAATTGAAGATAGAGAACCCCCGGTTCCACTGACAGGGTCAAGTATATTGCATAAGTTAAAAAGTATTGAACACACCTTTGGTGTTGAGAAAAAGCGTAAGAGAGTAGGCACAGGAGAAAGTAATTGGAGGAAGAAGAGTATATTTTTTGAGTTACCTTATTGGGAGCATAATTTAATAAGGCATAACTTGGATGTGATGCACATTGAGAAGAACGTATGTGATAATGTACTCAAGACTTTATTAAATTTAGAAAAAAAATCAAAGGATAACTTAAATGCGCGTCTTGATTTAGTAGACATGAGAGTGAGAAAAGAGCTACATCCACAGTGGCAAGCAGGGGGTAGAAGTGCTTATTTACCACCTGCAAGTTATTCTATGAACAAAGGAGAGAAATAAATGTTTTGTAGGGTTTTGAAAATTTTGATGACTCCTGATGGCTACTCATCTAATATATCAAGGCGAGTAAATGTTAAAGAGTGTAAGATTTTTGGGCTTAAAAGTCATGATTCTCATGTCATTATGCAACATTTTTTGCCTCTTGCCACTCGAAGAATTTTGCCCAACAATGTAAAGTATGCACTTATAGAGTTGAGCAATTTCTTTCGTGAATTATGCTCTAAAAAGTGTCATGTGGAAGACCTCAAACGCATTGATCAACATATTGGAGTAGTCCTTTGCCATCTAGAAAGAATCTTTCCTCCGGCATTTTTTTATGTTATGGAGCATTTGCCTATACATCTTGCTTCAGAGGCCCTTATAGGAGGACCAATTCATTATCGATGGATGTACCCAATTGAAAGGTAATCAATTTTTTTATTATTATATTTAAAATGTAAATTTATGTGATAACTTACTTAAAACAAAATTTGAGATGTGTAGGTACTTGTGTACTTTAAAGTCGTATGTGCGTAATAGGGCTCAACCAGAGGGGTCTATTGCTGAAGCATATATTGCCGATGAATGTCTTTCATTTTGTTCAAGATATTTTGACAATGTTGAAACACGGTTAAGTCGACCCCCAAGGTCAAAAAAGGAAGATACATCGTGTGGGTCAAGGTTCTTTCTAAGCAAAATTGAATTGGAGCAAACACATCGTTATGTGTTATTCAATAATGAGGACATTGTTGGACCTTATATAAGGTGAACTTCAAATCATGACATTAATGTTTACATATATTCAATACATAAATAGTTGATAGTGACATCTACATAAAATGTGTGCAGACAACATATTAGTGTTCTTAAATTAAGACATAGGAGAGCAAATCCTCGTGAGATTCAAAAATTGCATAATGAACAATTTAGTGATTGGTTAAAGCAAGAGGTATGTTACAAAACAAACATTTGTTGGCACACATGTTTAGCTCAGTTAGTACAATAAAGTGATTTTTATTATTGTTTCCCATGATTGTAGGTTAGACGAAAGGTGAAGGCAAATATTAGTATCGAAGAAGGAGTTGACTTGCTTGCGGAAGGCCCACATCCTATTGCATATAGATTTAGTGCCTACACAACCAAATTTGGGTTTAAATTTCGTATATTAGATAAGGATAAGAGAGCTAAAACTCAGAATAGTGGAATTGCAGTTACTGCAGAAACTATAAGTTATGCAAGCTCGAGGGATAAATCTCCTATTTCATCGCCCTTAACTTATTATGGTCGCGTAATTGATACAATTGAGTTGAAATATTCTGATGACTTTAGGTTTGTATTGTTCAAATGTGATTGGGTTGATATAAGAACGCAAGGAAGAGGAATTAAGACTGATGAGAATGGATTCACACTTGTGAATTTTTCAAGATTGTTGTTTTCTGGTCATACTGAGACAGATGAGCCATATGTATTAGCATCTCAGGCAATACAAGTTTTCTATGTTGAAGATCCAATTGAACCTGATTGACATGTTGTTGTGAAGACCATGCCGAAAGAAATTAGTGATGATGATGATTTGGAAGTGTCAATAGATGCGATGTTTGGCTAGCAACCTCCAGGCAACTTTGAAGACAAAGATACAGAAGTTGTAAATTGGTTGCGACCAAATGTAGAGGGAGCCACTGTCAATACATTTTCAGAAGAAATTGCTACATGAACAGATGACATATCAATTTTTGGAGATGATAATGAAACTGATTGTGATGATTAATAATTTAATATTCTATTTTTTATTACAATTTTGAATTCCTTTCTCTTGTAATAGTAGTCTTATATTTTTATTCAACTTTTTCTTTTATATTAAGTTGTTTGATTTACTATCCAATCTAAAGGAAGCCACTATCACTTTTCCAAGTCATTAATAGTTTTAAATGTGTTTATTTGTCTTATAAATTACTGGTTATGCATTTTACTATATGTTCATAACAATTATTTAATACCTAAGCAAATAACATGGTCTTCTTCTCACAATTAACTTTTGCTTAACATCTCTTTTTTTCACTGTTATAATTCATTGTTTTATTTAATATTTCCTACTTTTTCTTTGCTTTGATTAGGTTGTTGGAATCATCAAATTTTGCAAGTTTTCTAGACAAGCAGTAGAAGGGTCAGATAAACCTGGAAAAGAAATGCGTGGTAAAAAGCGCGATTCTTTACTTTCTTTACTCAAGTTTAGCTTGCTCTGCTTGAACTTTCAATTTTTATGAAGTTTCCTTCAAAATTATCCCTGCACAGAAGTTGACATGTCATTGACAGAAAATTCTAGGAAATTTTCTTCTTTGTGAGAAAAAAATTGCCGATTATTTACTTTATTGTTGCGGTTGTGAGCCCCACGATTTCAGCTCTTTGGAGAGTGAGATTGGTCATGCATGATTTTCATTTGGGTGTATCAGTATGGTAGGGGATGTTTCAACAGAAGATGAAATAGGATTTCCAGGTTTTGGTTTGGCAAACCCTCATTTCTTCTTGTATTGCATTGTTCTTGTGGTCCCGGATATATAAAATTCAGTATTCTTTTCAGATTATGCTGGCTGCTGCTCTTTGCTTCTTAGCTTCAGAATTCTTCTTAAAATGACAGGGAGTCATCATAAGGCTGATTATCCTTACAACCTTAAAATAATTTCACTGTCGGTTGTTAACTAGCAATAGTCTGATGCCAAATATGAGGAGCTGGTTTTATGCTGTTTTACTGCCAAGTTGTCATGCTGATGACATTTGAGGATTTTTTTGTTATTTCTATCATAATCCACATTTGTCTAGTTATGCATAAAGGTTCTCTATCTAGTTTGTGGCAGTATTACTTTGGCAAGGCATGATAAATAAATTGGTTTATTGATAGGATCTATATTAGGTGGCAATAACTAAAGTCTATTTAATGTGATAGTTGGGATTGCCTAATGAACAGCACTGTATTCTTGTAGTTTGCGAGAAAATGTGTTCTTGTAGTTTGCCAGAAAATGTGTTCTTGTAAAAGAGAACATGTGATATCTTGGTTTTTGTTTGTAATATAAAATGGCCAAAAGAAATATTTTTCAATATTATGAAATTTATTTTTCTGTGTTCATTGAACAATTTATATCTAGCTACTTGAGGTTTGGGTGTCTTGACTAGCTGGGTTTTCATGCTTCAGCTCAACACCAGTCAAGTGTGCCAGCTATTTGAAGCTGAGCCAGCATGTCTTGTTAGCAACCCTTGTTATTAGCATACTTTATACTTTATCAAGTTATAAGCCAATGCAGTAGCAAGTTTTTTCTGAGATCTCAAGTTTTTTACCTGACGAGGGTGTTTGGGCAGCAATCATGTCTTTTCTATTTCTTCATATGTAAAGCCTTCAGTTCTTTATTTGAAGTTTGGTTGGATTCTTCAGATTCCATTTACCAATATTTTTACAACTGCAATTTCCATCAATCTATCAAGTTTATGTCTCTCTTGTACCGGCTCCATAATAGTTGTCATTCAAACACTTTTATATGTTTTTCCGTAAAAAATTCTTTAGGCATTCATATTGCCTATTGTAAATTATCTACTTGAGCAATGCTAGGGACACATTTCTAGTTGGATTATATTTGTTTGCGACTGTAAGATTGTTATTCTGGGTGTGCGACTGAGAATGTTATTCTGGGTGTATGTGTGTAGCTACTAATCATTAGCTTTGATGATATTTTGATAACTTGAGGGACTAATTTGCCTTTCTTAAGTAAATTAATGCGATAATGTAGTGACGAATTTATGTCCTTTCCTGTTAATTATTTGTACATCTGCCTTTGTCATCTGTGACTCTGACACCGCATTATTCTCTAAAGAATTGCTGGTTTAGTTGAGCAGGACAATCTCTGCTTGATAGTTTCTTGCACTATTTCTTGGTTGAGAATGGATCTGCAGCTTGCTACAACTTTGGCTTATGGGCTGTCACCATGATATGACGACCCATAAGCCAGAGCTGGCAAGTTTTTTCCTTCTTGGTTCTGTTGGACGTTAATATATGCAAAAGACAGCTTTAAACTAGGACTGAAGTGCTGTTTGCCTAGCCATGGGCATTGACTCTTCCTAATTTGACTTGCGCAGCTCATGGAAAATGTCATTCCTGTGACTGAGATGCTAAGGCCACCATCACATGATATGAAATGAGATTGGCCTTTTTCTAATTAGACCAAGCTATTTATTGCAGGTGATTTGCATGTACATACCTGCTTGTAAAGAGTACAGCTCTGCATCCTTAACAAATTTGCTACCATTCTGATTTTTTTGCATTAGAAAGCATCATTTTATCATTAAAACTTGAACTTTGAGCAACTATTTACTATTTTTTGTTCTTATTATGAGAAGGTACATATGGATGACCAGTATATATTTCATGAAAATAATATTTTGTCACCACCAAGAAAGAAGGGAAGAGGACCCACAACGTGTAAATTTTTATTAAAAGGAAATGAAGATAAATATCATGTGAGGTTTGATAAGGGCCAACCCTATGGAGAGTATGCTGGATGGTTTACCCGGTTTTTGGGTCCTTTGGCAAGGGATCGATCTAAATTTCCTATAGATGTTGCTACATGGAAATTAATGCCTAAAGATAACAAAGACAAAGCGTGGGAAGAAGTTTTGGTAAGCATTATCCTTTTACTTTTTATTTGTTGTGAACTAAATAGAAAATTATTATGTAATAGATTATGAAGATTTAAATTTTTGGGTATTAGTAATGTTTTAGGTCGCTCACTAATTGATGTTAAATTTATCTATATCTTATAAATAAAAACAACTTAAACATGAGGCCAAGTCTAATGTTTTTACGGTAATTCTTGTGTGATGCGAAGTATTTTTAAATTTGATGAGGACGTTGTATCTGATGCAAAAAATATGCTATGTCCTCTTTAAATAAGAAATGGGTTGACTTCAGGAGTAGGTTGAAAACTAAATATTATGATACTAATCCTGAAGGAGCACGTGCAAACATTGAGGCACCTATTGAAGTGGATAAAGACCAATGGAAAACTCTTTTGAGTTATTGGGAATCAGAAGAAGCAAAGGTAACTCTATAATAGTGAATCATAATGATCTTCAATTTAAATTTATTGTTGTGTTATAAGTTAACAAAACCAAAATGAATTAATACAGGTAAGGAGTACTACTAATAAAAATAATCGTGCAAAACAAACATTCCACCACACGACTGGAACTAAAAGCTTTAAGCAAATACAATTTGAGGAGGTAATTGTCAATTTTTTTTTTACATGTATACTTTATTTATTTTGTACTTTTTCTTTTTATTAATTAGTCTAAAATTTTATATTTTATTTATTTATGTTTGAAGCAACTGAAACGGAAAATTGATGTCCCAATCCCACGATGGGATCTTTTTATTTTAACACGTACAAAAAAGGATGACAAATATGTCAACAAAGATGCAGAAAATAAGATTGTAAGTTAAACATTCTCAACACTTGGACTAATTTTTTTAACCATTATATATGTGTCATTTTATTTATATATAGACCTTCAAACATAATATTACTAACTAAAATAATTTATGAATTGCAGAAAGAAATTGAGGCTCGCATAGAAAAAGATTGTCTTCAGGAGGCACCACTTCCTTCACCAAATGATATATTTTCTATTGCCATGGGAGCTGAGAAACTAGGACATGTTCGTGGTTTTGGTCACGGAGTAACTCCAACTAGTTTATGGGGGGCATCAGCTAAGCATACAAGATCTTCCTCAGTAGCTGAATATAATTCTATGAATGAAAAATTGTCAAATATAGAAGAGGACAATTTAAAATTAAAAGATGAGAGCACGAAGTACAAGGAGGAAATAGTGCAACTTAAAGATCAACAAGCAGAATTATTATCAAAGATGGATCAAATGATGAGTTTCTTTCAGTCTCAAATGAGTCAGGTAAAAGCATACAAAGTAGTTGTAAAGTATAATTATATTTTTTTATTAGTTTAACAATTTCATAAGCTAATTTTATTTTATTTTATTTTTGTGTAGGCTAATGGTGAATGATTTTAAATTGACAAGTTGCCCCAACAAATCTAAGTCTTATCGAAGACTTTTTCTTCTTCTTTATATTAAATAATCTTGTCGTTAGTACTTAGACATTGTAAATATTTGGAACTATTATATTTGCAAGCTTCTTTCTCAATACTTATTGTATTACGTATTTGATTTAAATAATTTTGTTATTTTAAGATCTTTTATGTTATTATTAAAGCATCAACTTATAGTTATATGTAAGGTGCAAATTGAAGCATATTGTGTTTGAGAATACATAAATGTGCAAGTAAAAAAAGAAAAATTAATTAAAATTTTAGGAAATAAAAAATTATTTGTAGCGGCAGTTTTGACTTTTAGCGGAGGTTTCTCAAATAGCCACTAAAAGGTTTTCACACTCATATAGACCCCCCGCTAAAATGCTTTAGCGGCGGTTTTTGACACTCATATATACCCCCCACTAAAATGTTTTAGTGACGGTTTTGGAAAACCCCCGCTAAAAATTTAAGCTTTTAGCGGGGGTTAACCTGACCTCCACTAAAAGAGTTCGATTTTTGAAACTTTTTAGCGGCGGCTACCAAAACCGCCGCTAAAAAACTTACTTTTTAGCGGCAGCTCACAAAACCCCCGCTAAGTTCCCCACAAAAACTTTCTGTGGGGCTCTTTTTAGCGGCAACTTCAAAACCACCGCTAAAAGTTGTAGCGGCGGTTTTGAGACTTTTAGCGGGGGTTTTAAAACCCCCACTAAAAGTTTTTTTTTTGTAGTGTGAGTGATTAATATGTTATATTTTTTGTTTAGATGAAAATTAAATGTTATATATTATGTCTTGCATTCTGAAAACTCAGGATTATGGCATGCTATATGAAATCAAGCGTCTAAAATTGAGCATCTAAAATATACCAATAAAAAATGCAGAATGACTAATGCCCTATAAGAGATGGAAAGTCTCCAAAGATAAAAAGGTTAATAATATAAGTAGTGAGAATAATTAGGCGTGATGAAGTGAGCAATTATGATAACTGTATTTGGTGGTAGAGAATATTAAGTGGTTGGGGTAATCATCGAGTGGTTCATTATGGAATTTTTGCCCCATCTCTATTCCATACTAGGTTTTTCATTCAAAATTAAGGGTGACAAATTAATACAATATACTTGGCTATTTAAAGTCAGGTGGAGTAACTTGCCACATAAGGACAACTCCTTATGGGCCTAACAAGACAAGTTACTATATTGAGCATGGTTGGATATCACAAAATGAATTAGTAGCTTGTAATTTAATATGTAATTCATATATATCCTTGCGGGATGGGAATGTTGTCATAAAGAGAGTTAATGGTATTTCAACACCATCAAGTATTATAGTGATATATGTCACATATATAATATTTGTTCTTATAGTTTTATTTTTATATACATATTTATAGTTATAATTATTTATTGAATAGGGAAGTTCTATTTAGTTGATTGTGGTTATCTTAATCGAAAAAAAATAGCACCATAAGTTTTAATCATCGGCATGTGTCTCTAAAAATATATTCAATTTGAAATCAAACGTTTAAAATCGAGTATCTAAAATACATCATTCTAAAATACAAAATAACTAACACCTTGTGAGAGATGATAAGTCTCCAAAAATAGAAAGGTTAATAATATGAAAAGTGAGAATAATTAGACATGATGAAGTGAGTAATTACTACAATTGTATTTGATGGTAGAGAATATGAAGTTTTTGGAGCAATCATCCATTGGTTCATTATGTAATTTTTGCCCCATGTTTATTACATATGAGGTATTTTGTTTATATATATATAATTTTTGCCCTTGTTTATATATATAATTTTTGAAAGTGAGGAGCAACCACCCAATTGCTATCTGCTTTGTCATGGGTAGCCAAAGCAAGCTATAAAATAAATGTCATGTTTTGACATAATTTATTTGGACTAGAAAAAAGTATAAATAAATTATTTATTTAAAAATATAAAATATAAAATTTGAGAGATTGAATGAAGTGAATAGTAAAAATTTTCCGACCCCTCCTTCCTATTAATAAAGAAATTTTACCATTTAAAATATAAAAAATACCGCTCTTTTAGAAAGTATTTTAGTCGTTCAAAACAGCCGTTTTAAAGCTCCTGGGGCGTTTGAGCTCACAGGCGCCAAAAGCTCATTTTGGAGGCATTGGCACGTTGCCGGCCGTGATCGGGCTAGGGTTAAGCCCAATTTTTCTCAGGTGGTGGGGAGCAGGAGTGTTAGCAGATCTGTGGACTACAATTGTCATACCTGCGCTTTACGTTGCAATGCATGCTGCTTGCATTGAAGCCACATATCCATATGTCCCAATCAGTACCATCATCTTCTTCAAAAAGACTGACTACAATGACAGCAGAAACAACCCCCATCCGGTCGATCCCAGATGAGCTTGTTTTTCTCCATATTAGGAGGCAACACTTGGACAAATTAGTTGCATTGAGAGAACTCGGTGGGTTGCTTCCATCAACCAAGAGAAGAAAGTTGAGAGATGGAAACGGAAGGATTCCATGGCGCAGGCAAATCAAAGCAGACGAAGTTCGCACTTCCAGTGGACTCGGAGCACATGGCCCTTGAGTTTCGTTTGCTCTCAGTGGCAGCGCCTCACATGAGGGCCTTCCACCTCACATGGCTCTCCTTCTTCGCATGCTTCGTCTCCGCCTTTGCCGCCCCGCCCTTGCTCCCCATCATCCGCGACAACCTCAACCTCACGGCCACCGACATTGGCAACGCCGGTATCGCTTCCGTCTCCGGAGCTGTCTTTGCCCGGATCGCCATGGGCACCGCCTGCGATCTCCTCGGTCCCCGACTCGCCTCCGCCGCCGTCTCTCTTCTTACCGCCCCCGCCGTCTTTTGCGCCGCCATCGCCGACTCCCCTTCTTCCTTCCTCCTCGTCCGCTTCTTTGCCGGCTTCTCCCTGGCCACCTTCGTGTCCACCCAGTTCTGGATGAGCTCCATGTTCTCAGCCCCTGTGGTCGGTCTAGCCAACGGCGTCGCCGCCGGATGGGGGAACCTCGGCGGTGGGGCCTCCCAGCTCCTAATGCCCCTCCTGTACGGCCTCGTCCGCCACCTCGGCGCCACCCCCTTCACCGCGTGGCGCATCTCATTCTTCATTCCTGCTACCATCCAAGTCGCGACAGCCTATTCCATCCTGGCTTTCGGCCAGGACCTGCCGGATGGCAACTACAGCCAGCTGCAGAATTCAGGGGAGATGCCCAAGGACGAATTCGGCAGTGTCCTCTGTAATGGGATGAGAAATTACAGAGGTTGGATATTGGCTTCGACATACGGTTACTGCTTTGGGGTGGAGCTGACGGTAGACAACATCATTGCTGAGTATTTCTATGATAAGTTCAATCTGAACCTTCACACAGCTGGGACCATCGCAGCTACCTTTGGGTTGGCGAATATAATGTCCCGACCGGCTGGAGGCTTGATTTCGGACATGATGGCGAAGAGGTTCGGGATGAGGGGGAGATTGTGGAGCCTGTGGGTAGTGCAGACTGTGGGAGGTCTCCTCTGCGTCCTACTGGGCCGGCTAGATTCGTTGGGTGCATCAATTGGTGTCATGGTCGCCTTCTCCATCTTTGTTCAAGCTGCATGCGGCCTGACTTTTGGAGTTGTCCCTTTTGTCTCCAGAAGGTGTGCTTCGTCTTCCTCTACTCTGTAGTACTCAGTTTTAATTGTTTTGGGTTTCTTTGTTTCTTCTTTTCTATGATCACTCCCACTCTATACTCATGCTAAATGGTCATTCGCTCCAACTTCGACCTTCTCTTTTCTTCTAAAAAACGTCTCTGAACGGGCCGTTGAAAATTATTTAATGATAAAAAAATCAAAGCTAGATACTCTATATTAGAGGTTTTCCACACAACTTCTTGCATACATGACATGTGAAAGAGATGAGCAGGTCGCTGGGAGTGATCTCTGGAATGACCGGAGGTGGTAGAAATTTGGGTGCAGTATTGACGCAGCTGATATTCTTTAGAGGATCCCGGTACTCTACGGGGACAGGGATCAGCCTGATGGGCATCATGATTGTGGCCTGCACACTGCCCATCTTGCTCATCTACTTCCCCCAGTGGGGAGGCGTGCTTTTTGGCCCATCTACTGTCGGGAATACAACAGAAGAAGCTTACTACTCGTCTGAATGGAACGCCAAGGAGAAGGAGCAAGGTTTGCATCATGCCAGTCTCAAGTTCGCAAACAATAGCAGAGGCGAAAGAGGAAGAAAGGTGAACTCGGTAAGCACCCATCCGGCGGAGGAAACTGCTCAGCTTTTATCATAAAACAGATCGAATCAGGCAGTCAACTATGATTTCGTTTACTCCAAATAAGTCCAACTCGATCGAGTTCTGTTTGCCAGTCCTTTAACCCGATTGATCGCACTGTCATAAATGAATGATCGTTTTTTGTTCCCTTCGATTTGACCTAAGATCAATCGGTTTTAGTACCTTAGATTTTGAGAGATAAAAATGTATATTTAAAAAGAGTTTTGGTTTCGGTGTCTCTTTGTAAGTAATGCCTTTGTACGTAATTTTATATAAATATACACCGCTTCTATCTTAAATTAATAGCTATATTTGAAAAAAAAAGTTTGTTTATATTAATAAGTTTTATTTTATTAAATTTAAATAGTTGGGTCCTTAAAAAAATATATTATAAATTTATTTTTTTCTTCCCTTAGATGTAAATTTTACTTATTTAATAGAAACTATTATTTTTTTCAAATGTGGCTATTAATATGGGATAGAAAGAGTAACATGTATATATTTCATATAAAATTTTTCATGGTATTTTTCTCAAATAATTCTTTAGTTATTTCTATTACAAAAGCCTCAAGTAGAGGATTCACTACTTTTGCTCAGATCTTATAAAGTTCTAACTAGCAAGGAGAATTTACTAAAAAACCACTTAGCAATTTAGTTTACCAAGATCAAATATTTCCTTGGTAAATGTTGCACTCTTTGCAATTTAAAGCCTTTATTCATGTGATTTGCTTCTAATTCAGATTGTTCGAGTTTAAAATATATATAAATCTTAAAAAAATAGTCATAGTTTCTTCAATGGACAATGAGTTTACTCTTAAGATCATGAACTAATATTTGGTAAAGTTGGATGGCTTTGATGGTTAAAACTATACGTGTTTGTTGGAGAAAATTAATTTCCTTTTTAGTGTCTTGAAGATTGTTTATATTCTTGATCCTACCCTAAAATTTGTTTTAGCTGCCACAAGTGAAAACTTAGGTTGATTGCAAAGCAAAATAAGCATGAATAAGACGAATTTATATGTCGTGAACATATTCTTTATATATTGTCAAATCCTATACCAAGAAACCAACAACACTTAAAGGCGAAACCCAGCTGCCCCAACCTGCGGGTGTCTCTAGGTGGAATATAACCCTCAGTTGGGTTGGAACCGACTATCCTAACCCGTGTTAGTTTTAGTAAAAAAAATTGAACTAATTCCAGTTGAAAGGGTTGCAAATATAAATTTTTTTAAAAAATTATAATTGGACTTGGAGAGAGTGATGAGTGTCGTGACATAGTTTTAACTTAGTGAAAAATCACATAGCCTGTGAAAGACCATTGTACCCTTGTAATTGAATCCCAATTTATTCAAATTGGGCTCATGTTTAGAAGCATGTGAGGGGAGTTAAAATTTTAAAAATATTTAAGTAAGAGGTGAAGGTGACCTAAACCCGAACCATGTCACATGATAAAACAAAATTTAGGAAGTTGGTAATTAACTATTTTATCCTTAAGTTTGGGATGAGACCGTAGAATAAGCTAAAGTCGGATTAAGGGATTTATGACCATGTAAAATGCTAAGAAAGTTATTATAAGTCAATAACATTAAGGAGTACCTTTAATCTATTGTAATTCATAAATACCCTAAATAGAATGATATAAATATATTTATGAACGTATCAACCCTCATTTGTTTGAGTATAATCATTATAGCCAATTAGAGAATTAAACCCTTTGAAAAGGCAATGAATTAAAATTTAAATAAGGGGAGTGAGGTGAATGGTATAGTACAATGTAGGTGATCATATCCCATATGAAAATTTTATCATAATAATCTTAGAGCATTTTAACCCATCTTCATAAAAAAATACTCTAACTAAGAGAAAAATTGAGCACCACTTTAATAATAATAAATATTTTTAAATAAAATAGATCTAACGATGAGGTGATATAAAGACCTTTAGAAGTCAGTGATAATAGTTAAAACTAGTGTAAGGCTTGTATCAAACTCAAACAACGTGGTATCAAACTCAAGACAATGTATAGAAGATAGTCACCCAAAGATTAACCGTAGCACGGTGATAGGTTGAGGGTACATAGAATCAAGTCATAAGGTTAGGCGTGCGGTCTAAGATGTTCTAAGTACCCAGAGATGATGAATAGTGACAAAAGAGAAGCAACAACTAAAGTGACACACATGTGTACGGAAACTCTGTCCAAAGAAAAATGATATTTTTACATAAAAATACACTTCAATAACTCACATATAAGTTTTGATTAGTCTAGATAAATGAGCCTATGCGAACTATATGTGGGGCCTACTTGTGAAGTCCAATCAAAGCTCTTGTTTGAGTTTATGTGAGTATTTTTGTTGTAGAAATATCATTATCCTATTCAAAACCATTTTTGTGAGATTTTTTTTATACAATGTAGAAGATAAAAAGAACAACTAAGAAATAAATTGTTTTGAGAAAAAATAGTAGGAAACATCCTCCTGCAAAATTTGTAGAAGTCACAAAGGAGGGCTATGAAACCAGTAGCATGAATAATTAATCATCAATAACATAGTTTGCTAAATAGTATGCTACCGGGTTTTGTTCCCTATAAATGTGGACTATAGAGAACGACTTAAATTCCATCATAGCCTTAACTATTTATTACACAATACCTTTCCAACGACAATTGATATTAACGGTGGAAGCATGAAGATGTTTGATGATGCAAAGAGAGTCTCCCTAAATAATTTACCTTATGAAATTTAAGATATAGTAATAGGCACACACCAAGTAGACAAGCATACCCTTTAGTAAGTATAGACGAGTGGAATGGTAATTTAACAACCAGTCCCACAATGAAGTGATCATTTGAGTCTCTAACAATAGCTCCAACAACACATAAGTTAGAAGGAATATGATAGGCTCCGTCAAAATTAAGGCAATATTTATCACTAGGGGGAGGTTGCCAATGAAGAAAACGAGTATGAATGTGCTTTTGTCTATAACTCTTATGATAGAGAGTATGTAAGTACTTCATCATATTTAGCCATTGGTATTGAACCATATCCCTTTTAGGTAATGCCCTATAAAAAACAGTTGCATTTTGAGCTTTCTAAACAAGCCAACAAAGAATAATATAAGATTACCTAAATTGATGGGCCATAACTTGAAACTAATAAGGCACAGTCGTCATAATTAATCTGCTCAAGGCTTTTAAGAAGTTTAAATAGAGACAAAAAATTAAAGGTTGAATCATTAGGAAGATGGAATTACATACAATCAAACCAAAACCAGCGTATAAAAGGCCATGATAGAAAAATGGGATGGGCAGTTTCCTGGTGAGAGGAACAAAGGTCAAAGGGCACATATTGAAGGATTAATATGCACTCAATTATAAATGATATTTGCATTATGAAGGCCCTGTTGACAAAGTCTCTAATAGATCAGCTTGACCCAATGTGAAGGGTAAATATGCCATAGATAGTTTATTCTCCACTGTGCAAAATGTCATATCGAGCAAGAAATGCACATGTAAAGGGCACTCTAAAAGACCTAATATTAGTTAACCAAGAGGAGTTTTTCCTATTTTTTACTAATAATGAGCCTAATGTAAATTATATATTAGAGCCATTTATTTATGAAATTAACAGCACATACGCTAACACATGTTAATATTAGCATAAATTAGTGTTAATATCGTTGATGTTAACATAAACTAACACATGCGTTATTGATTCCCATGCCAAGGTCTTATATTTTTTTATGCATCAATATTTTCTTTAATAGGGAAAAATTCTTATTTACTTAATACAACCAAAAAGACAAAGAGTCAAGAGCCGGTTGCACACAAAAATTAAGTTTCGTACGTCAAAAACTTAATTTAAACACCATTATGAGTAGGGCAAAAAAATGAACCACTCATCAATGATAGTTATATGATGATAAACGCTTTTGACGTATTAAATTTACGTCACGTTAGCATTGCTGTTGCACACAGTACAAAAAGCGGCGCAAATTAGTGCAGCAAAATAAAGCCAGACATGTATAGTACACAAATGCCAAACATCGATCTCAAAGGTAATGAACCTTCAAAAATTGGCCAATCACCGATTTCTAATTTCAACACATTTCCCCCGAGGGCTGAACTGCAACGAGGACAGCAAAAACTAGAAACGATTTATGTACAACGCAATGGCGAAGACCCCCGTAAAAGTGTACCCTTGCTACAACGATGATCGTTAATCAAATTGGCACAGGGATTTAATGGTGAAAGAGGCATTTCGTCGAATAGTTGTAACAGGTCACACATAAAGCAGGGGCATTGTTGGTATTCACTAATGGGTTGGTATCGATTGTAAATACAAGGCGACTAATTCTGTGAAAGTGAAAGGGGCAAATGCGTTAATATATATAGTTTAACTAATGAAGCCTTTAAATCTGTTAATTACCATCTTTAACTTCAGGTTATACAGTGAAGAACTTGAGTTCTATTTTAACGCCGTTTCAATTTTTAATCTTCTGTTGTTAACAACTTAATGTCATTTAGAACTCAGTATAAATGAGCATTTCGGTTGTAATAAAGGGACTTTTGATTGTTAGTTTGAATTTGAACATGTTGTTCATTTGGGTAAAGGCTCTGTTTTGAGCTGAAGCCGAAAGTTCATCGAGAAGATGGATATCAGCTTGTTTATTTTCCTGTAATTGTTCTTCAATTAGTAATTATTCTTCAATTAGTAAAAATACAAAGGTCTTCGAAATTTTATTTTCAATTTGAGCGCTGCATACAATATGTCGATGAGTCAATCATCTACTAGTCCTAATGTAAACCTCTACCTAACTACTGATGTAGTCGGAGTTTCAACAGAATTAATCTGAACTTTATTCCACTATAAATTTAGCTTTCAACTATAGAATTGTAATTAGAAAATCAAAAGAATAGAAATGTATTTATCTGTAAACTGTATTTTTCGATCTCTTCTTACAATTAACAGAGTCAGAATAGAAACATAGTCTAAATTGAACTCAGTTTTGATGTATGATCTAAATCTCAAAATCCACAAACAAACTATTACAACCATAAATAAACAGATAACTACCAGAAATCTACCTGGATAGCTTGAATCCACAAGTGTGAAGAACATTCTTTGAATCCACAACGAATAGCAGCTCCTAAATCCATGAGAACTAGAAGCAGAGCTTCAACTCCATAGGTTTGAAACCAATTTCGAATTATATTCACTGCCCTTTCTCATTACAATTGAAGCCCTATTTACACTGAATGGACATTGTTCCTCAGATCCGGATGAACGGTTTATGTAATTATACTAGATTATCATAATTGCCCTTCCCCAGTTCTCATAATTGCCAACCATACCAACGCAAAAGTCTTCTTATCCATTAATGATTACAAAAAATACCCCTTTATTCTCATATTTTGGCAACGAGTGTTTGATCACATGACGCAACCGTGTTTTAGTTCAGAGCCACTGCACCAGCTAGCCTCAAGCTCAAGAAAAATCGTGGAATCCATCCATCACGATCATCATCAATACCATATCTTTTAAAATCTAGGGAATCAAATGTTTTTTTTAATTGGCGCAATGGAATAAAATATTATTTTGCCCTTCCAGTATACTACTCGAGCACTTTCCTCAAGTCAAGAATTTAAATAGGATCCATTTCGTATGTAACATAGCCAAAACAATGTCAGCTTCCAGCAAGCCGGTTGAAGGAGAACTTAATTATGGGGTACTCTCGGGGTACCATATGAAATTTACTCGTATGCGTTAGCACATATTAATGCAAAATGAAAAATTCCCACCTGAACTAATATGTACTAACACATACACATGCATTAATTATTAATCTTCTCGGGTAAAATAGAAAAAACTAGAAGGAAATATACTTTTGGAGTAGCCAATAATTCGTCAGGCTAAAGGCTTCTTTTACCTTGTCTTTGGAAGGATCCTAGACTGATATTGTTTATATCGATAGGACCCGTCTAGCTAGCTGCTAGCATTACTGGGATTCTAAGTCACAGATTTTAGTTATCGAATCGGAAAAAAATTTCGATGTCAAAATGGATGGATGACATTATTCTTCAGTCGGCAGCCTAATATCAATATAGAATATTAAAGACAGTCAAGTCAATATAAGTAGGCGTGCCGTTGCCGTAATAGAGAGGATGTTAAGAAGATATTTATCTTTCCAGTATCCTTGGAACTGCTAACTAGTGGTGTGGGGCAGCAGACCTATGGACTATATATTATCAAACCAACTGCGCTGTAAGTTGCTGCATGCTTGCTTCTTGCATTCAAACCTCAGGGATCCATTGTCGATCAGTCCCATCAGTGCATCTTCTTCATACAAGTCTTTGACTGACTACAATGACAGCAGCACCAAAAGTCCATGCTCCAACCCCGGCCTACAATTAACTCTCCCAAAATCATCGTACAAGACCAAAAAAACAAAAGCCAAAGTAAGCCAAAAGGAAGAGGTGGGTGAGCCTCTTGAAATCCAGTGGCACGTAGCAGCATTGCTTTTCGTCTTTCATACGATCGAAGAAGAAGCAGCCCTCACGAAAGGCAATGCACATGTGGCGATCGAATATGCTTCAAGAATGAGGGGTTCGCTGCCTCTGGGTGAGTATTTTTGAGAACCATCCCCGTCGGGGATTGCTTCCATCAAAGAAAGAAAGAAAAGGGTAGAAAGTTGCAGAGATGGAAACTGAAGGATTCGATGGAGCCGGCAAGTCAAAGCAGACCAAATTCGCACTTCCAGTGGACTCAGAGCACAAGGCACTTGAGTTCCGTTTGCTCTCAGTGGCAGCGCCTCACATGAGGGCCTTCCACCTCACATGGCTCTCCTTCTTCGCATGCTTCGTCTCCACCTTCGCCGCCCCGCCCTTGCTCCCCATCATCCGCGACAACCTCAACCTCACGTCCACCGACATCGGCAACGCCGGCATCGCTTCCGTCTCCGGCGCCGTCTTCGCCCGGCTCGCCATGGGCACCGCCTGCGATCTCCTCGGCCCCCGCCTCGCTTCCGCCTCCGTCTCTCTTCTAACTGCCCCCGCCGTCTTTTGCGCTGCCATCGCCGACTCCCCTACCTCCTTCCTCTTGGTCCGCTTCTTCGCCGGCTTCTCCCTGGCCACTTTCGTGTCCACCCAGTTCTGGATGAGCTCCATGTTCTCGGCTCCCGTGGTCGGTCTAGCCAACGGCGTCGCCGGCGGTTGGGGGAACCTGGGCGGCGGTGCCTCCCAACTCCTCATGCCCCTCCTGTACGGTCTCGTTCGCCACCTCGGCGCCACCTCCTTCACCGCGTGGCGTATCTCCTTCTTCATTCCTGCTACCATCCAAGTCGCGACAGCCTATTCCATCCTGGCGTTCGGCCAGGACCTGCCGGATGGCAACTACAGCCAGCTGCAGAATACAGGGGAGAAGTCCAAAGACGAACTTGGCAGCGTTCTCTGTAATGGGATGAGCAATTACAGAGGTTGGATCTTGGCTTTGACATACGGTTACTGCTTTGGGGTGGAGCTGACGGTAGACAACATCATTGCTGAGTATTTCCATGATAAGTTCAATCTGAATCTTCACACAGCTGGGACCATCGCAGCTACCTTTGGGTTGGCGAATATAATCTCCCGACCGGCTGGAGGCTGGTTATCGGACGTGATGGCCAGGAGGTTCGGGATGAGGGGGAGATTGTGGACCTTGTGGGCGGTGCAGACTGTGGGAGGTCTCCTCTGCGTCCTACTGGGCCGGCTGGATTCGTTGGGTGCATCAATTGGTGTCATGATCGCCTTCTCCTTCTTTGTTCAAGCTGCATGCGGCCTGACTTTTGGAGTTGTTCCTTTTGTCTCCAGAAGGTGTGCTTTGTCTTCCTCTGCATATTTTGTTTTTAGGCAAAGTCTTACTCTGTTGCACTCTGTATTATTTTTTTTGGGGTTTCTTTCTTTTTTCTTTGCTAATTGCTATGAACACTCTATACTCATGCTAATGGTAATTAGCTCAACTTCGACGGACTACAGATCCTTCTTTTTCTTCTTCTTTTTCAAGGAAAATAAAAAATTAAGTCTATGAACGGACAGTTGAAAATTATTTCAATGATAAAAAAAATCAAAGCTAGACATATATATATTAGTGGTTTTCCATTTACAAGTTTTTGCATGCATGACATGTGAAGTGATCATGAGCAGGTCGCTGGGAGTGATCTCTGGAATGACGGGAGGTGGTGGAAATTTGGGTGCAGTATTGACGCAGCTGATATTCTTTAGAGGATCCCGGTACTCTAAGGGGACAGGGATCAGCCTGATGGGCATCATGATTCTGGCCTGCACACTGCCCATCTTGCTCATCTACTTCCCCCAGTGGGGTGGTATGCTTTTTGGCCCGTCTACTGTTGGGAATACAACAGAAGAAGCTTACTACTCGTCTGAATGGAACGCCAAGGAGAAGGAGCAAGGTTTGCATCATGCCAGTCTCAAGTTCGCAAACAATAGCAGAGGCGAAAGAGGAAGAAAAGTGAACTCAGTGGCCATCCCTCCAGCAGACGAAACATCATCTCGTGTATAATAATAAATACCATGGCCAAGAGGCTATGTTCCAATTGATCATCACACCAAAGTCCATGAGCTATGAATGAAAAAGTCGCTATGACATTAGTCCCTTTCTAAGGGGTTGTTCGGTGAATTTTTTAGAAGTAGAAGTAAGATTTCCCCCGTCTGGAAAATGCCTCCCCCGTATATTTAGATTTCGTATTTTTCAAGTTTCAACTTCTTTTATCATATAATTATTTTTATTTTTTACTGGTACAATTACCTCATATTTTTTGTAATTAAAAATAAATAAAAGTGAGACTAATATATATATATATATATATATATATATATATATATATATATATATATATATATATATATATATATATATATATATATATATATATATATATATATATATATATATATATATATATATATATATATATATATATATATATATATATATATATATATATATATATATATATATATATATATATATATAAAAGAATGGACTGATGTGTTGGGAGTCTTCACAATTATGTTTTCTCTCGCTCTATATATTACTAGTAATGTCACTTGCCATTATTTAAGAAATGATAATAGAAACCATGGTAAACTTGACTCCAACTTAGTTTGATCTATTTATAATATAAAAGAAAGCAATTTTTTTTAAATATTCAATGGTAAAAAATACAAGGCTTAAAAAATTTATTTAATATTTTATTTAATTCATTATCAAAATAAAAAAATTAAAGATTTAAAATTTATAACCTTATTTGCGTCTAAGCTTGTAGGTGTATCTAAAACCTAAATTCAATTCAAATAATTATCCAAGTTTAATTTGGGAACTCAAATATGTTTTTCATTATACCTAAGGTGACATCCTATTTAATAATAAAATTTATAATAAGTTTCTCTATATACCTTTGATAAGCCGATTCATCAAGTTAAATTTTTTAGCTCGAAGTCAAATCAAATTGAGCTTGATTCGATAAGCATGGAGTGCAACCTTTATAAAAAGATAAAAATGTGGAGAGAGGTGGGGTGACTTAGCTATATTATCTCAATTGTTATTGCTGTAACAACACGCAATGCAATTGGCCCCCATCCCATCCCATCCCTCCCTTAAATAACAAAGGATTATTTTTTACATATATTTTACCCAAACAACATGTAAAATTCATACTCCTTGTGTCCAATATTAATAGTTATATTTTAAAAAATAATAAATTTTATTAAATAATAAAACTTATATCTAAGAAAATAAAAAATAAATTTATAATATATTTTATAAATATTTAATTATTTAAATTTAATAAAATAGAGTTATTAATATAAAATAAAGTTTTAGTGAAAGAGAACTATTAATCAAACATTCACGCGCTAAAGCGATTCGTCACGAACTGAAAGTTAAAATATTTCAAGGTACAGAGTACAGACTAGACTCTCGTGAGCACCGCACCCTTATACAGAATTTATAGTAAAGCTGGCGAGACGGTAGGGTGAGTCGACCGGCTCCAGGGGCCAGAGAGTCCAGACCGTTGTTGCACGCAACGGCAACGGCAACGGCAACGGCACTGCATTGCTCCCCATCCATCCCTCCAACTCCAAAGTAGCAACGGGTCAGGGATTGTTGTTAGTGAGTGAGTGAGTGTTACAGCAACGAGTCTGGCGGTTGGGTTGGTGCCTGCAGCCTGCCCTGTTAGGTTAGTTTCTCCTTTTTGCAGGCCCGCCCGATTTCACTCCCTTGCTTTCCACTTCTTCCTTCAACTTTTCCTCCTTTCTCAATCAGTCTACCAGGAGGAGATGAACAGATTGGATTAGCTTCTGCTTCTTCTTCTTCTTCTTCTTCCCCCCTCTCGCCTCTCTATCTCTATTCCCTCTCATCACTGTGCAACCTCCTTTATTTTTGTGGCTCCTTGATGAACTTAGCTGGTGGTCCTGAAAGGAAACACTAACAACAACAAAGAAAAAAAGGTGATTTTCTGAAGATTTAGTAAACATTGATTGATTTGTCGCCTCTCATATCTTCGTCTCCCAATCAAATAATACGCATTTTTTTTGTAAGAAAAAAGTTGTAGATTGCCATCAATGTTGAAGCAAAAGAGTCTTCAGAAACACAAGTCTTTCAAACCATGGACGAGGAAGGTTTCCGCATCGCTTTTGTTGACCTTCTGTTTTGCAAGTTTGATGCTCATGCACACTCGCCATGGCAAGGATACCATGTTCCCGCTCTTGTCTCACCGCTCCCTTCCCTCTCCCAAGCTGGCCTTTCTCTTCATTGCCCGCAATCGGCTTCCTCTTGATGCCGTCTGGGATACTTTCTTTCGGGTATGCTTCCAATTCCTCTGCACTCTCATTGCTGACCAATATCAGCTTCTTACTTCAATTGGCTGTTTATGCTTCAATTTTCCATCAATTTTAACAGAATACATGAATTCTTTTCAAATTTTCGACTTCTAAATCTATAGTAATGATCGAGCGATTTGTGAACTCTCGATGACTTCTTGAGTCATCATAACCTTGTAACCGAAATAAATTATAATATTATTTGTTACTACTATTGCACGTGGCTGCCTTCAGTTTCCAATAGCTCAATATGGTGACAAATTTACATAAAAGATTTTCTTTTTTTCTCCTATGATTCGATGTTTATCTTCTTTACAACAATCAATTAAGAGTTTAACTGATAGTAATTTGAAAAATGGTACGTATCGCAAAGATTTTATTTTGTTTATTTTTTCAATTTTTTGTTGTAGTTGATAGATACTGCTTTTGCAGGGACAGGAGGGTAAATTTTCAATTTTTGTCCACTCCAGACCCGGATTTCTGCTGAACCAAGCGACAACCAGATCTGTTTACTTCTATGGCAGACAACTCAATGATAGTGTACAGGTTTGTTCTTTTCCCCCTCAAAGGCGTATTGAGACGTGAAACCTTAGACATAGCTCGTGAGTAATGCTGCAGCATTCTGCAGTGGCAAACATTTTGCAGTTGCCACTTGTAGAAACTTGCATACGTTAGCCCTCAACGTGCATGATGCATGAGATCAAGAAAGTTTCAACTAACTTTATGGAGAATTACGTAAATTGTGTTCTCTTTTATGATGGAAAAGACCATTTGTTATAATCTTCTGATAGATTTTGTACTATCATCTTGATTCTGATAAGAGTCAAACATGGTATAGGATCCAGTATGACTATGATGATAAAAAAGAACAAAATTCACTCCTTATCATTTGTTTGAAACCAAATAATCGTTCCATCTCTTGGCTATCATTTGGTACTATGCAGTGATTATGAATGTAAAAGGTTTTGGCATTTGATAAAAGTCATTCGTAGGAGCTGGAGAAATATAAACCTAGATGCTGCTTTCATTTTTTTCTCAATATCAGAAGCTGTATTTTTGGAGCAAGTAACATGCATGCCGTGAAAGTTCGATCATGCTAGACTCTTCCAAATTAATCTTTTTCATCTCTTTAGATTGATACTTCTTAAGTCCCATATTAATAACTCCATTTGGAAAAATAGTGATTTTTATTGAACGGTGGGACGGCCAACTAAGAGAATGGAAAATATCTTCTGAAACACTTTTTTAAGTACCCAACCACTTAAATTGAGCCAAATAGAGCTATTAATATGGGACAATTTTTTTTTCCAAATGGAGCTATTAATATGGGATGGAGGGAGTATAATATAAAAAATCTTGATTAGAGCAGTATCTAACTTGAACGATTTTTGGATTCTGAAGTTTTCACACTGAGGCACTTGTCTGTCATGTGTATGCTCCCTATGTGTCTTAGTATACTGGCTTCTTATTCTCATTTGCTTCATATTTAATACACGAATTTTTTTGGTATAGATAAATTATTATGAACAGTATATTACTCTTCGTGTTTCTTTTCCAGGTGGATTGGGGAGAGTCAAGCATGATTGAAGCAGAGCGAATTTTGTTAAGAAATGCACTTAAAGATCCTTTTAATGAGCGTTTTGTTTTTGTCTCGGATAGGTGAGCTTTATGTTGATTCCTAATGACTTACATTATATGAGGTTGATATGCACAAAAACACACGTACATTTATGTATCAATATATGTATAGAATGGGGCCAGGAAAAAAAGCAGGGGGGGGGGGGGGGGGAGACATGGTCCCACTTCAAAGGAAAATTCGAAATTTCAGTAAGTGCCCATGTGGTCCTACCTAAAATTTTTCAGCTCCCACCCTCCTCTGGCAGAGAGATCATTTCTTTTGTTGAATGCCCATGATCTTTATACTCCCTTCGTTCTATATTAATAGCTACATTTGGAGAAATAGTAGTTTTTTTTAATGGTGAAACCCACATCTAAGAGAAATAAAAGTAAGTTGTTGATACTCTTTTTTAACATAAATTTAACAAAATTGAGCTATTAATATGGAACAAACTTGTTTGCTAAATGGAGCTATTAATTTAGGACAGAGGGAGTATTAATTTTAAATTATGCATTTGGAACTTACTGTCATTCACCTGGTATTAATAATGTTGCCTTGTTAATGAAAGGTTTATATAACTGAAGCTATAAAAATCAACATGTAAAAGTTGCTGATATTAATAATCAAAATATATTATTTTGTGAAACAGCTATCTTTTTTTGGAAATCAAAACTTTTGTTAACTATCTAGGACATGATATCGTTGGGTTTAGGATAATGAATGCTTCAGTTGACTGACACTCCTTTTCTGCGACATGCAGCTGTATACCATTATATAACTTCAGCTATGTTTACAATTACATCATGTCTACTTCATCAAGTTTTGTGGATAGGTATGTGTGCCTCATTTGTCTATTACTGCTCTTTCTACCTGTGCAGTATGAAATTTTCCAATGTTTGTGAAATTGTCGATAGGTTCTAATTGCATCTGGTCATGTAATACTGGAAGCAGCTTTGCCGATACAAAAGAGGGTCGTTATAATCCAAAAATGCATCCAGTTATCCCTGTCCAAAATTGGCGGAAAGGGTCTCAGGTGACAATATTTGGAATTTAATTTAGTGGCAATATAATAATTAAACAAAGATTATGCTGCTTAGTACTGGTATTACTCTGCATGCAAGGTTATTACTATACCTTCTTTTTCATTTTCTCAGTGGGCCGTTCTAATCAGAAAGCATGCAGAAGTCGTCGTGGAAGATGATGAGGTGTACCGGATGTTTCAACATCATTGCAGGGTATGCACCTTATTGTTAAATGAATAGTATTCTGTAGTTGTATGTACAGATTTGGGACTAAAACAGCAATTGAAGGACATTTGTATGCTGTAAAGCTACAATGACACCATTCACAATCTATAACTTATCTTGTTTTTTCTATATGAGAAAAAAAAATGTTGGAAGTTCCCATTAGAGCATAATGGTATGTCCACTTTTCCACTTGAGGGAATTGCTAATAAAAAAATTTTAAGCCGTAACTTGACTGTGAATGAAATTTATAGGTCGATTAAATAGAATGATATTGTCATTTGTCTTTTGACTTTTATTTCCCATGAGACATATGTTTTACTCAGTGAGTTGGTGTATGGAGAAGTTAAGCTGTTGTATTATATTTGTGAAAGTTTATGATGGCTTATTGACAACAACTGTAATCTTTTCAGCCATTCATGTTGACTTTTTAATAAATGATTGAACTCGGGATAGTTTTATGAAACTAATTAATTTATTCACTTGATGCAACTTGTATTTTGCGTTTTGAAGTATCTAATACTTTTAACTATGAATTCTGCAGCGAAGATCATTACCAGAGTTTTGGAGGGAAAATCCTTTTGTAAGTCATTTTTTGCCCTTTTTTTTCTTGGTATTTTTTGCTTTATTAAAGACTAGCAAGATTGCACACACATTATGCATGTAAATTTATATTATATAAGAAAAAATAAAATAAATTGAAAATAAAGTATGTATTGAATAAAGGTCTCCCTGGCATCCAATAATTACAATACATGCTTTCAAGATCATAATGATCATAAATTATGTTCACGTATAATTATAAGTACAATACTAACCCATATACACTAGTAGTAGGCAACTGCGAGTTCAAATCTTGTAGGATTAATATTAGGTCATAGGTTGGAGAAGACCATGGTTTCGAAGGACTTCGCACTATGGTGCGTGCCATTTATATTTATGACCAGTATGGTGGTGGCTCTCATTTGATAGAGCTCATCGAGAGTTTTCCAATAGCATTAAAAATGTGTGAATCCGAACATGTGTAATACAGCTAAAAATGAAAAACATTATTATTGAGAAGCGTGTATAAGCGTGGGATCCACAAAAGAGTTTGAGAAAACATATTCATGTGGGATCTCATTTGATAAAGCTCATTGAGAGCTTTCAAATGATACCAAGAAGACGCGAATTTGAGTTTAGGAGTGCAAGATATAACTTTAGGATTAGATTGAGTTTAAAAGATGGGTAAAATAGGGATTAAGGGTGAAAAACATAGGCATAATAGGTGGAAATTGTAAATGCTATCATCGCTCAACTTGCTTTATGTAGTAGTATGATTATGATTGACAAAAAAAGACTTGTACTTTGACCTTGATTCTTGCATTATTTCAATGGTTAATGTAAGTGTCCATGTCTCTGTTTTTTACAGCCTGTAGATCCATCAAAGGAACACAACTGCATACCAGATGAACATTATGTGCAAACATTACTAGCTGTAAGGCATTTTCCATGATCTCAAGTTCTCAACTGCTTATATATGACAAAGCATCCCGGAGAATTATGACTGTTGTATAACTGCTGAAGCTCTGGACAGTGCTGTCGCTGTGGTATAGGTTTTTCATGTAGTTGTCCCATTGATTTTTAATTTTTTTTTTTTGTATTTTTTCACAAAATGAAAGTGAGAAGCCTCACAATACTGTTGTTGGATCGTATCTCAGTTATAGAGTGTAGATGAGATCATTTGAATGGTCACAAGCTTGTTCAAATGCCTTATTATTATTTTAATCCCCATCTGTTATACTTATAGCTAATTCGTATATATAATGCCCAGCAAAAAGGACTTGAAAGGGAAATTGTTCGAAGAACACTCACTCATACATCGTGGGATCTTTCTTCTTCTAAATACCGTGAGAGGCGTGGATGGCATCCAGTTGCTTATAAGCTTGCAGATGCTACACCAATCCTCATTCAAAATATTAAGGTATGCCAGTTGTTATTGTCATATGAAAGTTTAGTTTAAGGTGAAAATCATGTGTGTTTTCCTGCACAATATAATGTTGCTGGTGCTTATGTAGTCTGAAATGTTGAAACGTTTTCAAGTTAAACCAAGTTCGGTGGTATCAATCAGTTACGTGTTCTGTTTATGCATCTAAACTGTCCCAACATCTCGAAATGATTATGGCCATGCAAGTGGTAATCACTTCCAAATCCAAGATATATACAAAGCAGTTAATAATAGCTATTATTTACTTGCAGGCTATTGATAATGTGTACTATGAGACTGAATTTAGGAGAGAGTGGTGTAGCAGCAAAGGCAATCCATCTCCATGCTTTCTTTTTGCAAGGAAATTCACTAGGCCTGCTGCACTACATCTTCTAAACATGGTAAGCTCCTGCTTCTTTGAAGTCTTGACCAGCATGGTTTAGTGATTTTTTTAAGTTTTGGGGGGAGGGGGGGTGGGGAGGTTAGCAATTTAACATAAATACGGCAGCAATAAGAGGTAATTCAAAAGTGTGTAAATTTAGCACTTCCACTTGGGATTTGGGTGGGTGGGGGAGTTCGGGGACCTTAAAAGTTGGTTCTATCCTTAAAAATTTTGGGATTTCTTTTTGATATTTTTTCCCTTTGTGCAATTCAGCTACTAACATTTAACTTCCAATGGATCTTGTAGTCTGTCTTCCATTTTCTCCCCTTAACTAGAATAAATGGGAGTTTTATGCGGTAACTGGTGTCGGAAAAACACATGGCCTCCTGGACATTTTGCTAGTAATCACAAAACTGCTCAGGAGGGTCAAGGACCGGACACAGGTGTATACATCTGTGTTTGTCTCTCTGCTGAAATAACATGTCCGTTTCCTTAACCTTGTCTCAAGCAGTCTACCTGGACAAATGGTCAACAAGACAAGACTGGTAGTATTAGTGGTAGAGTGCTTTACACGAGACGAGAGGTATGGCACTTGCAATTGCTGAAAAAATTTGGCATTAGTGGCATAGGGCGAGGGTAGAGAGGTTGACATATATGTGGGGAAGGAACCTAGGAGAATACACCCTATGCTTGGTATGGTGACCATGAATTGGTGGGTCCTAAAGTTAAATTGATTGGAGCATTTCTGGATTATTAATACATTGCTTTTGGCCATGTCTCCATTTTTTTAAAAGCAATTAGTCTTCTTTTTATTTTTATATAATTTTGTCTATTTTTAAATGAATTTTTTAATGTCACAGTGGAAGGTAGACCATGTTAAGCCATATGGCAATTCATTCTGTGTTCCATTCTAATAAGATTTCGTTCTTTTGATACTGGCAGTCATTGGTGGGAGGTTAAATGAATATCTGGAAGGCCATTTCACTGACAGGTATGTCTGTTGTTGCCATTGCATTAATTGTACATACTTTTACATTAACGCGAAGTCGATTGCAATGATATTCAGTATCATGATTTTATTATATTATAAGAATTAGTATTTATCATAAATCTGTGCATGCGTGTGGGTGCTTTCCTTAGTCAGAGGAATGGAAATTCAAAAAGTTGATTGACTGAAAAAGAAAGAATGAAACGGTTCTAATGTATGGCACATGATATTGAAGATTTCTCTCCTGCCTAATGCCAGACAAATGCACGTGGTCTTAAATCCTTTTTAGGTTTTCACTAGAAACCTCAACTGTTAAAAATGTGGCTTAATTTAACGATATAATAGGTCAAGCATGCAAGTATTTTTGAATTTGTTATGTTATGCCAACATCTGGGAAGCGTTCATTAATCATTCTGATACCTAGTCAGGTACAAATTTTTAACTGCGGGCAACCTCTGAGGGGTTATATTGGCTCTACTGCCATGAGATACAGATTATCAAAAATTACTCAGAAATTTTACTGGCTTACCCCTTTGCAACATCTTCAACACCTCATACAAAGTGAAGCAGGTTGATTGGTTGATCAGCATGGCCAATAAATGAGTACGATCTTGTTTAATACAAGTATATCTGAAGCATTTTTTTCAGTTATACAGCAGATCAGCCCGTAGCTGAAGTTCTATTTGTACACGTAGTTTACTGGTATTCAAAACATGTGGGTATATGGTCTTTTTTATATTTCTCGGCACCGTTGGTTACACTACCTTGTGGAAATACTTCTAACTTGTAATATTAGTAAAAAGGGTACGCAAGCCCCGATAATAAATGAATAGATGACGTCCGTTGCAAGGGTCCTTAATCAAGTGCTTATTTTGTCATGTAAGCTCCACGTTGCTGCATCCTCATATCCCATTTTCCAATAAAAAATGTTTTCCTGACCAATTTTCATATCTAGATTGCACGACCAGTGACCATATGGAGGGGGAGAATATGAGAACCATTATATTCTGTTCCCAAGTTTCTCTCTCATTTCTGAGTGATGTGGTAACTTCCCAATATCTATTATTGTGAGCATCACAACTTTAGCAACTTCTTGCGGTAGTTAATTTCTCGTTACTTTCGCTCTCTGGGTATCAGATCCTTTCTGACGTCATTCCATCTTCTCCCTTACTCTCCTATGTAAAATTGGACTTCATAAAATGCTGATTATCTACCCCAACGGATGTTCTCAATGCCTTCTTTGCGTTGTACACTTTATTTTAAGTGACTGTCTGTCTGTTTTAATTCCCCTTAGGCATCCTAGCCATAGCACTAGTGAAACTACTCGCATAAAATGCACATCCATCCGATTGTAATGTAATTTAACATGTCAATCAAATAATAAAAAAAACTTACCTGTCAATATTTGATTGATTGACACTCAACAACATCATAAAACCCAGAGAGGGTATTTGGAAACCGCACTTATTAACCACTTTTTGCCGCTTGTCGCGCGAAATGAGTTATTTGAATGCCTAGGTGTTTAATTTCTTATATTTGAAGTGCTTATTGCCTCTTATTCTCACCTCATGGGGAAGAAAATCTATCTAATTAATACGGGATATGTGTTTTCAAACACTCTCAAAGCTCCCTAACACTTTTTTGTAAAAATAAAAATGAAACAAAAATGGCTAATGAGCTATGCCAAACACAACCATTTCATTAGCATGCCTAAAGCCAACTTGATCCATCCCATATTAATTGAAAAAGAAAATTATCTATTCTATTTAATCTTGCTCATACTAATTAGTAGATAGATTAAAAAGAGTTAATAAATAGTCACTAAATCGTTTTTTAAATTTTACATTTTTTTCAAATGCGAATAGCTGATATGAGACAGATAGCGTAATATGTAAAATACCATACGCCAATATTCATCTCATTCCTTTTTATTGTTATGGTTTGTCCTGGGCCCCTGTCCCTCTTTACATTTATGGCTTGTATGCATGTCCCTCTTCTTTATGAACTAATTTTGTTATTAGTACCAAAAAAAAAGGATTCACTCTGTCCTAATTTAATGGCTCTATTTGGGGAAAAAATGTTCTATATTAAAAGCTCTATTTTATTAAATTTAAATAATTGAATACATATAAAAGAGAGTATCATATTTTTTCTCTTAGATATAGGTTTCATCATTCAATAAAAACCGCTATTTTTTAAATAAAACTATTAATATAAAAGAGAGGGAGTATAAGAAGACGAACCGGAGCAAAAGCCACACTACAAGAGAACCATAAGGTTACATTTACAATTGTCATCATCCTTTTGTAAGATGAACCCTATTCAAGTTTTCATTTCCTTCCGATGCTTTCCGGGATATGGAACACAAAAAAGCTCAGCAGTGGCAATAGAAAAATGTCATGTTGCTGGACTTTTTAATAATGGAACGTCGTGTTATAATGAGGTCGTTGCCATCATGTTAGTTTACCTTTTCCTGTAAAACTGATAAAGGAAAGATTACAATGTGAACTTGATCTTGGTCAATGGAACTCCACTATGAGCTTGAGTGCTCATCTTAGCCATGGAGGATAGCAGCCCGGCCAACTGACATACACAGCCTAAAGTCCCGTGGAGTACGACTCCCATCGTGAGATATCAGGCGACCTAGCTGGAGTTCAATTGGAACACATTTTTGGTCTCACTAGCCTTCCGTCTTATCATGATTTTGACTTATCTTTTGATAATGTTAGTTGCGGAATTAGCTAGATGGGCATTTTGCAGTTCTTCTGGCTAGGCTAGTGGGCCTGGGATTCTGGCGTGCTACCGAAGGTGTGAATCTTTCTCGCGCACCTCTTGTAGATAGCTCTCTCGTTGAGGGAGACAAAAAAAGATCAAAGGCCACATGCTTACTCCCCACTAAACTGATGACCCGTCGCCATCTTCAGCACAAGTTGGCATCCCACTCGTGGAATGTTCATTGTGGCAGAGATCATGGACAACAAAAATATAACATAAATATCTTCCCTCATTGTTTACTCAAGTATGCAAATTTTGTAATGTCCCTGCTCAAGAACATGACTAGCACGAGTGGGACTCAAATTGTTTATCTTTACCAGCAGAGCAAACATGAACTTGGGAGAGAAATATACCGTCACACTTTGATGGAATAACCCTCAACTATTCTATTGCCAAAAAACACACTCAATTTGTCATATATGGATTTAAACAATGGAAATGTAAGGTGGAAATGAATTTCATCTACTTTAGAAAATGATGGAAATAAAGACGTTAATGGAGATTAAGACGTTGATTAATATTTACATGATTATGGGCAGAACGTGATAGAGAAGGAGCAAGTTCATAGGTATTGTAGAACAATATTATATACTTGGACGCCCGATTACAAATTGGAATGCTGTCCAAAGTCAGCATTGCCGGTCGAGGACTCAGATCACACATGATATCTTTCTATTGCCTCTTCTCGTGTATTATTGTGGCTAATATTGTAGCAAATATTTCTACAGATGCTTGATGAAGCGCCAAATAAAAGTAGCAAGTTCCATAAGCACTTGTTACTTGTCAGTATGAAGTAAAGCTTTTCTTAGAAGTCGCAGTGACCATGATCAGAACTGCCCTTTTGTTGTCAACTTCTCTGTTGGGACATCTTGGTTTGTGAAATTATGTAGCAGTACTTAGCCAGTTACAAACGTTAAACCATTCATAGGTAAGAGTCGTATCATAATATATACTCCCTCCGTTTTATATCAGCTCCATTTGTTTGATTGTCAAAATTAACTAAAATTAATTTATTTTAAAAAATCAAATGGAGTTATTAATTTAAGACAGAGGGAGTAAGTACCACATAAAGCCCCTGTTCGTTTTGGGACAAATGCTTTCGGGAAGTGAAGGCATCACCAATACCGTGCATCATAGGACAAAACCTTTAATCCATTTATAAGATAATTAATTGCGGCTTTACTAAGGATAGTTATTTTTGGACCTGTTTCTAAAAGTCTCTCTCCGTAAGTCTTGTCTCGCTTTCTCTTCAAGAGGCAGAGATCGAGTCATGACTTAGGAAGCATATAATTATTTTCCTATTCTTATAATTATATATAGATTATTATACAAGAAGAAAACAAAATGAACTTTCAACCCAAATGAATCAACGACATTAAACTTTGAGCTATGGTGATTTGATGGCGAGCGAGTTCAGTAAGTTACTACGAGCCAACGGAACGAAAATCTATTCGGGCCATTTGCGAGACCTGAAGTGAAGAAAGTGTGTGAGAAAGTCTTTCGTCTTCTTTAATTAGAAACTCCACAAAAAACAATGAATTAACTTGAGCTAGCTCGCAGTCAAGCCAGATAACATCTAGATAGACGAGAAAGGAGGCAAGCAAAGAACCTTGTGACCTACCCAAGGCCAAATGTTGTTCTAATGCCCTCTCTCTAAAGAAAAGAATTCACTGAAACGAGCCTGATCAACTTCACTTGTAATTAACCCTCAGAATTCATGATAAATTTTTTTTTAAAAAAAAAATCCGTCCCTGCCGTGGAGTATATTGATTGCATTGCAATTCCTGCTTTCTTTTGCTTCCAAGACCTCCCAACCCCCATGAAAAGCAAAAAGGCAGGTCGGCGTGTTCTCACTCACTTCTTTGTTTTTCACGTCAACAAGTGTGTATATATAGATAGATATTTGCCGTGCCTGTACCTGTGCCTGTGTGTGTGGAGCCTTAATACGGAAGTTGCGCCTTTCACACCAACCCTGCAGCTTCTTTTTCTTTTGCAGCTTAAACAAGAGGGGGCTAAAAAAAAGCATGTGACGTTGGGTTTGATATATTAATAATTGCCTGTGGGCGTAGGGACTGGTTCAAGCAGTTGACATCGATCGGGCCGGATCCAATACGGATGCTGTATGGATTTGTTTGGAAGAGAAGGCTCAGGGACAAAATCAAGGAGAAGCCCATGTTCTCCATCCTACCATCCTGGAACAACACAACTGCATCGTACGCGACGAACACAAGCAGCTGACGCAGATAAAACACGCCAAAACTCCTCTAGCATGACTGGTAGCTCTCGCAGTCGCAGCAAAGTCCCCGCCCTCAGCCTTACCCCTGTTTTTGTTTCTTTCCTCCTTGTTCTGTCTGCCTCTTGTGTTTCCACGGAGACCGAGGGTCATAACCCGACAAATCAGACATTTGGCCGTGGGGAAGAACTGCTGAAGCTCAAGCGGATAAGTGCCCGTCTCAGTCTGATTAATAAGCCTTCTCTCAAAACCATTCAGGCGTGTTTCTAGTTACCCCCTGTCTGATCTTCTTTTGCTTGCTTAATTTTGTTTTGTTTTGTTTTTCCAAAGCAAATATTCTTACTTGTTCTAATTACATCATTGTATGTTTCTTGTAGAGTCCTGACGGTGATCTAATCGATTGCGTTTTATCACATCAACAGCCAGCTTTTGATCATCCCACACTGCGAGGACAGAAGCCAGTAATGGTAATTAAATATTGGGACATCTTCTAAGGCTAAGATTGCATAGGAAGAGAAACAAAATTTAGCAGACAGCATAATTTAAATTATTTAAATCTTAACTATTGTAAATGTTGTGCGACGCTAATGAACGCAGGATCGTCCCACGAGACCCAAGGGTTACAATCGGACGGGAAGGGTTGCAGAGAAGTTTCAGCTATGGACAATTGGCGGAGAAACGTGCCCAGAAGGAACGATCCCAATCAGGAGGACGGGGGAGGACGATTTGCTGAGAGCACGCTCCCTCAAGTGGTTCGGAAAAAAGGCAACCAGACAAGCAATGAGAGCTGTGAGGCGCGTGCGACGAGAATCCAGCAGCAGCGGCCATGAGGTACCTCCCTTTCAATTTCCATTATTAACTGCATCTTCTGCTTTCTTTTCTTTAGCTAGAGTTTCCACTTTCCTCATCAACAGTTTGACCTTCAATATTCCTCATTTCTATCAAAAAGAAACCTCCACAAGTGTTGTGAATTGAGACTGGTACGTATAAAGAGATTAATACAGAACTACTTATGGACTTCTCTTCTTGAGTATGGATTTTAATATTTCGGCATGTACCTGTAGTTATTTTAATTATGAAAGTTTGCAAAAAGCTTCAATTTAAATAATACTCCATAATAGAAGATCATGAATGCTTTTTTTTTTTTTTTTTAAAAAAATGATCGGTAAGCAAGATTATGAATGTTGGTACCCTGATTATAAGTTTAAAAAAACTTCCGGCCGGATACTAAGTTACTAACAAATATATTAAATTAAACAGGACAACTGCATCCCTATGAATCTGTCTGCATTTCACCTGCATGCCCAGCTGGATTAAAAGTTACGAGTTTATTTTTGTCCTTGGTTTAACAAGACTAGTGAATTAATTACCAAGTGCTCTACATGCACATACTCGTGTACGTAGCTTACGTATCGATGATGCACAACAGCATGCAGTTGGGTACGTGATGGGGGATCAGTATTATGGAGCCAAATCTAGTATTAGTGTGTGGAACCCACAGGTGAGCCAGGCCAACGAATTTAGCTTATCCCAGATGTGGGTCATCTCAGGCAACTTCGGCGACGACCTTAACAGCCTTGAAGCTGGCTGGCAGGTACGTAAATCCCACCCATTTTTTATCTTCAAATTTTCATTTATTTTTTTCTTCTATTTTATGTATTAAATATTTTCTCTGACTTATATTAATAGTTTTATTAATATAAGTAGTTAGATATTCAAAAAATATAATTATATATTAATATAGTAAGTAGTTCGTAGAATATCAACATGCATCTAAATCATCAACTTATACACTTTGAACATTAATAATATGTACAATTTCCAAGAGGTTACCACTAAATCGGTCAGATAATGACGTTTGTTACCCATGTAGGTTAGCCCAGAATTATACGGAGATAATCGAGCTCGTTTCTTCACATATTGGACGGTAAGCTACTGCTGTTGTCTCTAGTTTGTCCCTGTAGCAGCTGCCATAACAAAACTAAGGGATTGATTAATTTCTTTAATTTTTTTTTAACTATGGGGCTATTTTCTTATGTAGTATTCCGTGCTTTAGTTTTTTTTTTACAAAAAAAAATTTGCATGATGCTAGACGGACGCATATCGAGATACAGGATGCTACAACCTCCTCTGCTCCGGCTTTGTTCAGACCAACAACAGAATCGCCATTGGTGCTGCCATCTCTCCTACCTCAAGCTACAATGGCCAACAATTCGACATCACTCTTCTCATCTGGAAGGTACATGCGCGCAGTTTACCGCAAAATAATAATAATATACATATGTACGTACACAAATATATAAAAGGATTATACATGATGCACACGTACGTATATATGGGCTAGCTGCGTGTACGTACATGTGAAACGCGGGGTGGGGCCCCTTATTCTTAAAGTATACAAGGCAACCAAGCTGGTTCTCACCTCACCTGAAAAGAAAATGTCAGAAGCCAGTCAATTGCGTCAGCCACCAAAGTCTAAATCTCATTCATGTCGTCGATAGAGAAATAGTCATATGACTGTAAGGTATGACATTTAATATGCATTATGACAATTAGCTTTAGTTCCAACCCCCCACCTATCACATAGTTTGATTTTTATGTGTATTTTTTTTTCAACACTATAAATTTGCTTTTATTTGTCATTGGGCCCGCTTCTGTGGCTCAGAAAGTGGCTGCACAGAGCGGTAAGCAGCAGCTGCTCCTAGCTTTAGCATCTGCATCGATCAGTTGACGACCTTGAGAGGCATCAGAAACAGTGCAGAGTGGGGCCGTGACACAAGTTTCGGTACGTGTCAAACAAATTAAAGCCTCCACACCACACGATTGGAGCCCATGCAGCCCGTCCAGGGTCGTATCCTGTATATGGTATGGTCTGGACTCTGGCTAGAATAGAGGAGCATACCAAAGAGGTTGAGTGATGCTTGCCTGCAGGCCTGCAGGCTGCAGCCTCTAGTCTTTCTTGGGTGTACTATGTACTATGAGGGGCAGGCCTCCCCCAGTCTTTACAAGAGGCCATAGCCCAGTATTATGAACCCTCAGTGGTCCGTGGAGTGGCACTGACCTGACTCCAGTTTTGTGCAACTTTGTGTGAGAGTCAGGACGCACTAGTACATGGCAACAGTAAGAGCAACTGCGGCAACCCCAACCAACTTTTTGACTCAAAACTGAAATGATAGTGGCCCCTTTAAAGTTAAAGTCAGCAAAAACATAAAAGACAGCTATTGCCCAGTGTCGTTAGACTATTTTTTGGATATATGTGAAAAAAAAAAACGAAAAAAAACTGGACAAGTTAAAAGAAAACGATGGTTGTGAATAAGCAGCAGGTCCTAATGAGACAGCAATTCTGCTTATTTTTTGATGTTGTGATGTGATGTGGTTAAAATGTTGTATATTTTTTTGTTAAGTTGTGATTAATTAAACTACTTGATATAGCGTTTTTCTTACGTTTAGGTTTTTTTTTTTTATTACATATAGTTATTTATCTTTTTTGTTGTTGTTGTTGTTGTAACTATTGTGTATCTTACAAATATGAGCAGGACCCCAAGCACGGAAATTGGTGGCTAGAATTGGGGTCAGGGACATTGGTGGGGTATTGGCCGGCGTCACTGTTCAGCAGGCTGAATAAGCAAGCGAGCATGGTCCAGTTTGGTGGGGAGATAGTGAACACGGGCACCTCAGGGTTTCACACTAGCACACAGATGGGCAACGGCCACTTTGCACAAGAAGGCTTCCGAAGGTCGTCCTATTTCCGGAACCTGCAAGTGGTTGACTGGGATAATAACTTGATTCCTCCCTCTAATCTCCGCCACCTTGCTGACCATCCCAACTGCTACAACATCCAGGGAGCTTATAATCGCGTCTGGGGCAACTATTTCTACTACGGCGGCCCGGGCAGGAACCCCAGATGCCCTTGAACTTTTACGCTCAACCCATTTAATATTCTTTTCACTCATTTCAGGTGGGGACCGGGCCTGGGTTGGGGATGAATTATGAAAAAACAAAAGTCAATACAATGCATTTATTTTCGTCTTATTAGTTTTTTTTTCAAATCAATATTTTAGATTGGCTTTCAAGAAAACCAGTTGGCTTCTTTTTCCAATCTCCCTTCTCCCTGTCCCCTCTACCTAACAGTGTATTGCACATTTTTATACTTCCACATGTACATTTAAATTATTAATTAATTATAATAAATACATTATTACTATGAATTCTCTCTCTCTCTCATATGTACAAGTCAAATTAATATGCAAAAGTACTAAATTTCAAGCTTATTATTACTATGCTCGGTTTGCCACCAACGTGGTTCATATCTTGATTTATTGAGTATTTATTGAGTACACTTGATGTGCGTAGGTGGGAAGTAATTTTTATACTCTTTATTAACAACGTGCCCAGAGTAAGGATCGTATGAGAGTCATTCATCCATAAGATTGATGGCACACACTAGTTCCTTACCCTGAGCCTTGAGTACCATCGATCTCAAATACTAAAGGCCCCTATATATTCCTTACACGCATTAAAAATGTTTTGGTGTAGGTATTGCACCTAATAAATAAAAAGTCTAGCACTCAATGTTCGTATATATAGATAGATAAATGATGTAGGTGGGGCGTTGCGTTTTACTTGGCCTTTGCCGCCGTCAGCTCGGTAATGTAATTTGCTACTCCTGCATCCTTCATCTGTCCTGTAAGGTGACGGTTAACGATGTGTACATGCATTTATCTATAGGGTAGCCTGAGACATTATGGTAGGGGCCAAGTTTTACCATTTAAGATATAAGAGTTGTATTTATAAAAGGGAAACATATCACTCTTAGACAGAACTAAGAGCCTAGTAGCCGCTTTATGGGAAAATTTATTGGATGCGCTTATATATATGTACGGAGAAAATTGTATTCAAACACCAACTCGTTAGTTTTTTTATGTGGGACCATATATTACTGGATGTGTCCAATACAAACTGGTGTTGAAGACTTGCATAAAGTGTTGAGAGAGAGAGAAAAGTAAAAGAGACTCGTGAATAATGCCGGATTATAGAACAAAGGATAATAATTTTTTTACTAACAAAACCTAATACAAAATTTTAATTGGAGGGTGAAAATGAATCTCCCAGCTGTCAGGTGAGGCCTATGAGGCCTATTTTTCCATGTCCAATTAAAATTTGATGTAAAGTTTCATTGGACAGAGTAATCCAACAACAAACTACACCCATAAACATTAAATAGTTGGCCCCAGGACCAACCAACGTTCTTATCGTCGTAGCAACGTTTTAATTCTCTATTTATTGGTGACCGGACAACTTATTAATATGGCATAAGTGCTACCACGTGTTCTTGCTTGTAGCTTCAAGTGCAAAGCATGGAAAAAATTAGCTTCTTTCCGTTCAACCAACGTGTTATCGTCCATTAATGTCAATCCCCAACTGAAACAATTCAATATATTTCTTACTACTCATTGTGTTTGAATGCTTGTTCTGTACCTTGTTTTCATCCAAAAATTGTCACTTTTCTAATTTTTGCCCACAAAGGTGCAAATAAATAATAATAATAATAATAATAATAATAATAATAATAATAGCACCATTTTAGCAACTGCACAATACATGTTATTCAAGGGGCATATTGCTTTTGAGTAACACAAAAAGTCAAATCAAAACACAATTGCGAGTGAGTCAAAACTCATATTAACTATTTTCTATTAGTGCCCTGGCTCACACGGTTGTAAGTGACAAGGAACTTATAGTAACTTTTTTCTACTACTACTGAAACTAGGCTGGGGCAAGGTAGGCAAAAGCTTAGCCCTAACCAACTATAAAAAAATATATTCTATATTTTTGATAAAAAGTAATTTTTAATATAAAGTTTTTGACCCATAAATGGGGCCTTCTAGGCCAAAGATCAAAGGCCGAAATGTGATCTTTCACAGTAAACTAGGATTGACTTGCAAACTTCTCTTATACTTCTAATTAAATAAAAATAATTTTTTTATACTTGTGGCCAAGCCAAACCGGCAGGTCTTTTTTTTGCCTCCAAGCCCCCCGCATGAACCTATTTAAGACGGGCTTGAAAATTTCAAACCTTTTGCTTGAATTCTTTGAAAATGGCTATATACACCTCTCAGTACCCCGTTTGAGATAAAAATTTAGTTACTTTCAAGTTTCTCCACTACTCCATATGCCCCCCAAGAAATTTCCCATCTTATTACCCCAAATAAACCTACAGAATAGTGTCAATGACGTATTGTATCCTCTCCTCATCTCCTGTTGTTGGTGGCTATCTTCTCTGAGTTCACCCCGGCGAAGCTTTGGAAAGTAGCGGTTTTTTATTTCTTAATCTCATTCCAAATGTAGAAAATCCAAACGAACCAGTTCCAATTTGAAATTCATGATTACATGGCGCTAAGAAAAACTAGAAACCAGTGAATATTTTGATTGCATGTGCTTAGAAAAATGCAAAAAAATTTGGAAGAACTTCTAGGAATTCTTTTCACCATTGATTAGGCATTCACATTCACTATTTTTTCTGGGTTTTTTTTTAGAAAGTTCTTAATTTTTATGAAAATGGGTGTGGTTATAGCATTTGTTATTCGGTTCTTGAATATTGGTCATGTTCTTAATCATATGGTAGGCGCCCCACCGTGAGAGCATATGGCTTGCATTGGAGCCCCAAGAATCCTTCTGGAACTGTTCTCACGGTGGGTGCCCCCCAATAGATTATAAAGTATTATACAGTGGGTGCCTACCGAGAGAGCGGATGGCCTGCAATGGAGGCCCAACAATCCTTTTAGAACTGCTCTCACGGTGGGTGCCCCCCGGAAGATTTTAAAGTATTATACAGTATGTACCCACCGAGAGAGCAAATGACTTGCATTGGAACCTTAAGAGTCCTTCTAAAACTGCTTTCACAATGGGCACCTCCCAACAGATTACAAAATATCATATGGTGGGTTCCCACCGAGAGAGCAGATGGCCTGTAATGGAGCGGCTATCCTTTTGGAACTACTCTCAAGGTGGGTGCCTCCCAACAAATTACATAAAAGTATACGAAAGGTGCCCACCGAGAGAGCAGAAGTTTTTAATTAAAGCCACAATATTGTTTCTAGAATTGCTCTCACTGTGGGTGCCCCCCAACAGATTACATGGATGCATACAGTGGGTGCCCACCGAGAGTGCATATGTTTTTAATTAGTGCCCCAACATTATTTTTAAAATTACTCTCATGATGTAGGCCCCCCGATGTGTTAGATAGAAGCATTAGAAGCACATGGTGGGTGCCCATCGAAAGAGCACATGGGGTACACAATAAGCAAGTAAAAAGGGTAGTAAAAAAAAACTCAATTAAAATTCAAGTTAGGGGTACATTTGAAAAAAATTTATAAACTACCGTGGGGTAAGGGAGATACAGGGTATATAGGGGTGTAGATAGATGCATTCAAATTCTTTTTGCTTTTAAAACCCGTTGTAAGCCAGTTATGGCCGGCCTACTCTTTCACTGCTACGCCATGCCTTGTCAATGGGATCGGCATTTTGGATGGACGTTCGCAGCCACTTGACCACACACACGGCTAAAACACCAAATCAATTATCAGGTACGAATGGCAAGTTTCTAGTTCCCATGTGATTATGTGGATTATGTCCAAGAGCAGAGCAGAGCCTCACACATCATAAGATGAAAGCAAGAGACTTGACGAGTTCAGGCAAACCAAGCTAAGGAGATGGCAGGAAACCTCCCAGCCAAACCATTATCAGACCCAATACTCGAAAAGGAATGTCCCGCAGAGCTCACACGAGTCATATGACCGAGCTTAGCTGGACCATCCATACGGCCATCCTAACCTGTCCGCAAACTTAACATACACCGCTATTTCCAGGACTTATTTCAATCTCAGTAAATGATTCAGCCTATGACGCATAATAGAGACTCAGAAGCAACGTGATAGAGCAAATGCCGTAGCACCTCAGCCCTCATAATGATCACAAGGTGGATAAAAAGGATAGGGTACTCAAAATATTCTTGAAGCATTTCCAATGGGCTACCACCATGAAAAAACAAAATACGGTGGTCTCATGCCCCTTTCATTTGACAAGAACGCAAAAACTGGCTACATGCAAAGGAAGAAATAATTTTATGTTTGTGTTTTATTTTATAATGTTCTCATAGAAAAGCAATCATTCAGCACAGACCTGATCTAGCGCATCTTTAACTGAGTGACTGACCTCCACATTCTCCATCTTTAATCTACGCTTCATTAGTGGATTCTTCTTTCTTGCAGCTGCGTACGTCCGTATCAAGCTTTCAAACACCTGCTCTCCCTTCTCACATTCAGCCTTGTCCAAAACCTCCACAAAAGCTTCGGCACCACCGACATCTTTATCTTTCTCAAATTGCAACATCACTTTCAATACAATATCTGCTGGTGGACACCATTTTCTCCCATTTCCCCTTCCTGTTTCAACAGCTTTGGCAATGCACTCGGCAGTCCCATTTGCATTCTCTTTCCTCAAGTAATAATCCATGAAAATCTCCCAGGTTTTTGCATTAGGCTTAGCACCTCTATTCCTCGCTCGTTTTCTCAGTTCCTTTGCCCTGTCTATAAAATCTACTTTGGCATATGCTCCAATCAAAACATTTGTAACACGTATGTCATAAACTGAACATGAAGATTCCCATTCCTTGAAACATTTTTCAGCACCAGGTAAATCATTCAAATTTACCAAAACCTGAATCATATTAAGGTAGCTTATGTTTGCCATTTTTGGAAATGCAAGCTTCAAAGACCGCCAAACTCTATAGACTTGCAACAAATTCCCAGTGCGTCCATATAAAGTGATAAGAAACTGAAAAGCCCCAAGATCCCTTTGCTTGTTTCTCTCTTCCAGTTCTCTTAGCGCCATTTCAGCCTTTTCAAACATGCCAGCATCTACATATATTGATGCAAGATTACTGTATGTTGTCCAATCACCAGTAACTCGACCGTCTCTTTTCATCTCCTCAATTACTCTTTCGACCCCAATAATGTCATTAGCAGCAGCAAGAGCTCTCATCCACACATTATATGTGTAACTATCTGGCATCACATCAGAAGCCTTCATTTCCTGTATCAGCGCTGGAATTTTTTCATGTTGGCTAGTTTTTGTGTATAGGGTCATCAAACTGTTGTAGGCCATGGATGTTGAAGCAAAACGAAGTTCCTTCATCTTTTCCATGAGGGATTCTGCCTTCTCCGTCATTAATTCCTTGCAATAGCAGTTGAGAAGTGAACCATAAGAAAGATGATTTTTTGCTGGCTCTGGGAGTTCCATGAAGTACTTCTCTGCAGCTGGAATACCCTTCACTTTGGCCACAAGATCAAGATGAATTGCTTGATCACTCAACGTCAAGTTCATTCCTCTCTTTGCCATTGCCTCTGACAGCTGCAAACAATATATTATAACCAGTTTCACATAACTATGGGTAGCAATAAGTGATAAAAAAACTGGAGAAGAAGATTTACACAGTTACCCTCAAAGCAATCAACACAATCTCTAAACTCTGGCCCTTTTTTTTTGTCACCAATTTACATACAATACTCTATCAAATTACAGTGTATTTGTGTCAAAAGAAGCATATACTCCCTTCAATCATATTAATAGTCCCATTTCATGTTATCCTTCTCATAATTATTAGTGGATGGAGTACAATGGGTTAGTAAATAGAGTTAAAAGGTTAGTTGATTGGCATTCTTAAATTTTACCCTTTTTTTTCAAATGGGGCTATTAATATAGGATAGAGAGAGTATTTGTCTACTATGAACTTTGAACCTCCTACTTCAAAAAAGAGCTTGTAGGGAAATATTTTAATACGTCTTATCTGCTCCATGATTAATTTTAAAACTTTTAGCGACTTCAGTACCTGCTATGTTGTTTATAATCACCAGTAGTGAGCCTATTTTCTGAATTTTTTCCCCTGGGCAACATCACTTATGAATAAACATAAAACTAATACTCCTTTACACAAGTAAATACAGCTGAGTGTTAACAAAGACTATTTGTGTAGTCAACAGTTGCGGAAAATATTTATATAGCCACCTGAAGACAGCTGAGGTGGTAGGGCATTGTAGTTACGATATTGAAAAGTGAACATGGAAAAACCATGGCAAAATTTGAAAGTGAAGAGCAGCATTCCTCACGGTTGAGTAATACGTATGGAAAGAAATCAGAAGGGCATGCTTAGCAACTCTAATCCATTTATTCGATGCAGCCACACAGTGACTAAACACATTGGAGTTTCTGGCCGGGATTTAGTGATGGATAGCAATAAGTTAGCCGCATTGTTTCAGAAATGAACTTCAGTCGGAGATTCCAAAAATCATTAACAAAAACTAACGAGCTTATACACAGTGTCGTCATCAACTACAAAGTTTTATTCTGCAGTAAGAAAACATCCCGATTACCTCGAAGACACTGGCACTATGGGTGAGTCCTTAATACACCGACAGTGGACCATGCTAGTGCACAACATTGCAGTGTCACATCAACTGAAACACCAATCTTAAATTCTCATACATTACATCCAACACCATATCTAAGAAGTGAACGGCAATAAGATAATTTTAATTAAAAAAAGGTACAAAAAAGAGAAGGGAAGATAACTAATCAGGTTATTCAGACACTTGAATCCCAAATGATGGAGTGAAATGAATGTGCTGCTACATACGGAAAATAGAAGTAAACGACCTCCGGAAAATCAGACAAGTAAATTAAGGACCTTTAAGGCGGAGTCGTAGCGCTTGCGCTGGCGGAGCTTCTTGAGGGAGAGACCGACCTCCCATTTGTACACGAGTTTGCGGCTGTCGAGGAAGTGTTTGAGCTCTGTTCGGACGCTGTGGTCGGAGCTGCCCTCCCGGAAGAGCCGCTTGTAGAGCGCCTCCTCCAAATATTTCTTCCCCCGCCGCACCACCGACTGCCGGCTCACGTTCGGCAGCTGCAACTGCGCCATCTACCCCCCAAGAATTCGCTCCCGCAGCAGAGTTTCTTCACACCGGGAAATCCTCTCCTGCGACCGTAGGGCTGGGAATCGGGGGTCGGGTCAAATCGGGAATCCACTTATACACTGAGTCGGGTCGAACTTAGGGTAACCCTTCTATGTTTTGTCACTTAATTTTTTAATTTTATATTTTTATCTTTACTTAGTTAAATATAAAGAATTTTGATATGTTATAATATTATAAATACTCCCTTTGTCTTATTTTAATAGCTCTATTTTTATTTTTTATCATTTTTATCTTCCGTGAGTCTCATCTAAGTATTAGCTTAATAAAAATAAGAATTATTATTATGAGGAGGAGAAGAAAAGAACATTCATCGTGGAGCTGTCTTCAAAAGTGCGTTATGGGTATAGCGAGCAAGAGGAGCAGAGATGGAGATTGTGTTGATCGTGATGCAGCACGGGGACAGGGTCGACATGGCAGAGCCACTATGGGTCAGCACGGCTCCCTGACCGTGGGACCCACCCCTCACCGATGCTAGCCGGATGAGGGCCTGGTCCACTAGCCGGAAACTCCGCAACTGTTAGCCCCTCCACTTTTTGCATGGACAAGGGGGCGGCTACCCCCTATACTTGGCAGTGGACAACTAAGTTGGCTTGGGTGATGTACAACCTAAGTAGCCCCTTAGGCACAGATGGATGCTTAGAGCAGCGTGGGAGCGGTTCCGGATGCGTACTCGCTTTGCAGAGCAGGCTAAGGTAGAGTCCCTCTGCGGGCAGGACTCTAAGTGGCATGCCGGGTGCCACAACCCCTTAGGGACGGACTCCTAGGGGCGCTAAGACACAGAGAGGCAGCACAACCCAACTCCTAGTGCGAATAGGAGACGATGCACAGGTTTCCCTAGATATAAGAACTTTAGAGGCAGTAGGGCGCTAAACTCTTAGGGTCCGTTTGTTTCGGCTGAATCTGAATCTAGAAAGTTATCTTAATTAACTGAAAAGTTAATTATTTAATTTAACTGAATCTGTAACTGAATTAGCTAATTTAAAACTAAATCTGGAGCTGAATTAGCTGAATTTAAATCGGAATCGAGAGACGTTTATAAACTGGTTAAGACGTTCATAAATGATCAAAAACTGAAACTTGCATCTTTAATTTAAGTTTCCTGCAGTGGATGCAGTCGTCGCACTTTCTTTGCATTAGCACTCACAATCTATCAAAACAATTAGAACATACAAAAAACACTGACAAACAAATGAACACACACATACACATGTACGCACATGCACAGACGAGAGAGAGAGAGACATTTTACAAATATTTACAAGATGAGATGATGATTTAAGAGCCTCTGCTATCAACATGTTGTCCAGTACTAGTTTTCTCATCTTCTTGAAAGATGCAATAAGTCCAATAGGAACTGCAATCATAAAACAAAACCCTTCATTCAAACAGGAGGAAAATTTTCCTCTTTACTCACAAAATAAAAAAGAAAAAAAACAGATTAGAATATGTTTCCTGAGCTATACATTATTCTTATGACCTCTTGAAGTCAAAAAATTACACAGTCCTTGAGTAACTTCTTTATCATTTTCAATTTCATATAAACCAACTTTAAAAAATGTTTGTACAGTGGACCTTATTACATGTTAGCAGGGAGCTGAAGAGTGAGAAGATTTGCTATGAAGATCAGCAAGAAAATTTTTTCTTCATATTAAAGACATTGGAGCACAAAATTTTTGACAAAGATTGAACCAAAGTTACCTCGTCAACTCTTACAAATGCATTAGAAGCAGATAAATAGAAAGCAACAAAAATTTTGGACCTGAACTGGATTTTTTGGTATTCCAAAGAAATTTGAGGGAAAATACCATAAGGCAAAAAGACATGAAAAATTGAGATATTTGGAACTGATAACAAGCTACGGCCAAAGTAGATTGAGCTGTTATTAGATTGCCTTCATATACACAATTCTGCAATGCAATACCTAATATTGACTTTGAACCCAATAGATGTTCACAAACGGAATGAGTGAAACAAATTTAATGGATATTCACTTAAGGGATGTCTCTTTGGAAGCTTTTCTAGCCATGCTCCAGTTCATGTATAGTGGTCAACTTGAGACAAGATACAGAGATAGTGCAGGTCCTCTGTTGCTTGAATTATTGTTACTGGCAGATCAGTTCGGTGTTACATTCCTTCACCAGGAGTGCTGTAAGAGGCTTTCTGAATGTCTTGTAGAGGTAAGCCACAATCTTTGGGACCATCTGTAACTAAACTTTTTTTTTCTGCTTTATTTATCTCAAAGTTTTGCAGCATACAAACTCCAGAAACTTCACCAAGATCAAGTAAAATGGAAGACTTGTTCTGCTGTAAATTTATGAACATAATGAGCCTTATCTGTATAGACAACATCTTTTGTACCTTGCTGCTGCGTATGGAGGTGTTTGGCTTCATACTTGAAATGGAAGACTTGTTCTGCGTATGGAAGGCATCATAACTCATTATACAAAACAAATAGAAGCCATAAACAGGATTATCAATGAAGAAATAATCTGTTACTAAATCAAGTATTAATAAGCAGATTGGCTCTTTGAAGAAAATGAACACCGAACTATAATAGAGAGTGTTTTCATCCATATATCTGTCTTTGGTGATCAAATTTTGCATCTGCAGATGCCAAGTTCAAAGCAGGAAAAAATAACTGCAGACAATGATAATTTCAACCAAAAGTTTCATAGCAGGAAAAATATGTCTATTCTGAAATAGATGAAATAAAGAATGTTATATACTGCAATTGACAGATGCTTCAGTCAATACATGATTTTTCAGGCTCATCACATTATGAATTCTGCCATGCTTACACATAAATTGCACCAACTCCAAGCCCCTATTGTAGATCTCAGTAAGAAGAACATGTCCAACACTTGTCAATCCAACAATGCAGAACTCTTTGACAAGGAATGAACACATATCGGTAATCTCTTCTTAGTATTTCAAAAGCCTTTGAAAGCAAATCCTCTGCAGGAGACAAGGAAATAAGACCATACTTCAGCATCTCAGCAACCATCTGCTTAACATGATAGCAACCCATGTCCAACTTTAACCAAAATTCACCTCCTTCCGGTACCAGTTGCCCATGAAGAACAAAAGGGACTTCCTACTGTCCACATATTGGCCTCTTTTTGTCATGAACGGCCAGAGTGTCTAATCTGTGCTCAATTTCTTTATTAGTAGGAAATAATCATCATCTCAAAAAAATCATTTCATGCCCGTTTACCTCTCTCTTTCAGCACTAGCTATATCAATAACAATAATTAATAACATTTTATAGTTGTTACCTCCATCGTTATTCACAGTATTTGCAAAACTGTTGTTAACGATCATTATTAAACTTATATACATAGATTAAACAGGTAATTTATGAAGTTGTATGATAAATCAACCATCAGACAAATAACAATCTATTCACAGATGGAGTCCCCCGGAAGTACATTATCAAGGAAAAATACAAAGAACTGAAATGCTAACCTCTGAAAGCCCTTTTGATGGTCGGAGGAAAGGGACCAAATTCGTGAGCAGAGCAGCAATCTTGATGGTGCTCGGGGGCAATTTTCTTCCGAGTTCAACATGGAATTGATGAGAGTGGGCGCTTCAACTTAAATGAGCCAGTCACCGGCACCTTCGTCCCGAAGTCCAGCGAGATAGGCAGCAGCGAGAACACCGATTCCCTGAGGACCACAATGAATCCCCGTAATCGGAAGAGTTGGTGTAGGGGGCAACAGAAGATTGAGGAGAGAGAGGACGAAAAGCCGGGCCTGGGAGTCACCGACGACGACTATCTAGGAGCTGTTGAGGAGGTCGGAGGCATCGGGAGGGGACAATTGCTGGAAGGCGCAGTTGGACATGGGGATGGAAGAGGGGAAGGAGGCGAGGGATAGAAATCGCGATCCGTTTTCAGCCAAATCAGCCGGTTAAACCCATCGGATTTTTTAATAACGTGGGCTTAATTTTCGAGCTTAATCAGCTAAAAAATAAGTTTAAAACAAACAGCCTTATAAGTCGGCTTTTAACTCACTTATTAGATACTTAATTAGTTAAGACATAATTAAGCTAAACAAACAAACCCTTAGCCGAACTCAGATTCCTCACAGGTTTCATATAGTGTTGGGACGCCCCATTGGGCTGGGAAGAGTTGGGACAGGGAGGGGCTCTGTATATTTGGGCTGGATTGTACTCCTAGTGCGAAACAGACTAGTAGGGTTGTGTCTATATATAGGGAGAGGATGGGGGCGGCCATGGCAGACAGAAAATTATAGAGGATGAACCAGAGAAAGTGTGAGAACTCTGCATTGCGACTTGGCTTGTCAGCCCTGCCCCTCTCCCTGCCATTGTAACTGATGGACTGCGTTATATAAGCATTGGGCAAAGCCCCTTTGCGCCAGAGATGGCTGTGTTGGCTGATTGCTTGTTCCCATTGCACATACGAGAAAAAAAGGTCATGAGAGTAGGCTGCTAGTTACACGTTGTAGTCAGGCCATCGTGGGTGTGGACGCTAGGCCTCTGCGCCAGTGACAACAACCATCGTTGTGAGCCCCACATGCAGAGGCGCAGAGCACACTTTCACCACTGATAGAGACATGAGCTCCACCCAGAACGACCAAAGTCAGCAATGTCGGCCGGACCAAGCCGCCATGGCCATATCCACCACCTTCTCCCTTCGACCCACTGACCAGTCACCGACTCCCACCTTTCCACTCTATTCCAATCTCCCATCTGCCGCCCGCTACTCCTCTTCTATCGTTCGGTTCTCATTCCGCCTCCTCTCCCTCTCCGTTCACCTCGCCTTGTGCCGCCAGCCGCCGCTTGTCTTTCCCTTTATTTCTTGTCGTCACATACCACCCCCAGTAGTCACCGATTGACTTTGATTGTGGCCCCCTTCCTCTGTGGCTCCACCCCTTTTCCCTTCCTCACCGCCAGATCTATTCCCCTCCGACCTTCTCTCTCCATTTTGCGCCCATCTCCTCCGTCCTCGACTCCAAATCCGACTTTCTCTTTTCCGGCTCCTTCGACTCTCTCTTCGTCTACGCCAATATCCTCATCCTTCACAAGTCCATTTCCTTCTCATGCGATGCCCTTTTTGCATTTGGGGGAGGAAGAGCTGGAGTAGGCACACTGGTTAGCGGAGGAGGAAAAGGAGACTTGAGCACTGGAGTTCACCTACGGCACGCTCAGGTGGGGATTCTCTAGCCATGGCCTCCTGCAGGACCATCGCCCCGTCCCTCTTCACTCTACCATTTTCTTCCCCATCGGCCTCTACCTCTGGGCATTTGGTCGCCACCACCTCTCCCACTCTCTTCTCTCACTGCTTCCGATCCAGCGGCCCTTCTCCCCACTCTGTCCCACAAATCATCATGGCTCTTCTCTCCCACTCCGTTCGGCCTCTGTATTTCTCCCGTTCTCTCTTTGTCCGAATGTGAGAAGCATAATAGATTCATCTTAGTTTAAATTAAGTGAAAGGGAGCAATTATTACATAACATTGTTTTTTTTCTATTGGAACTATTAATTTATGATGGAGGGAGTAAATATTAATTATTTTTTATATTATTTAAGAAAGTGAGAGTCAAAAGAGAGCATTTCAAACTCTAAAAATTTTGTAAAAAAATACTAATTAACTATTAAATAAAATATAAATATAAAAAAATAAAATAAAATTTTTAAAGAATATTTTTAATTTTCTATCTTAAGTCATGACATTATTAAATAATATGATGCACAACCTAATTTTAAAATAAGTAAAATTTTAAAACCCTAACTCTGACCCTATTTTTAATCTGGTCATGTGGGTTGATTGGGTCGGGTTGAATTTCCCCATCCTCACCGAAACTATAGTGCTTCTCAAATGAGGTTAAAATGCTAGCATCCCATTGAAGGAGATCCAATAGCTTGTATACAATGCTCCTTCCCACTCATCCAACAACTCATACACAACTACTCTTTTTTTGTCCCACAAGGAATAAAACCCCAACAAATTGTCATATGGCCTACACAAATAACCTCCCTAAATGTCAGATTTAAGAACTTAAATAAGTTCCAAGGGTGGCGGAAGAGACCAATAACCTTACCATTTGTCCATGGCATAATTAGCTAAGGAAATGCACAAGGAACAAATAGAGAAACCAGCAATAACATCCTTTTATACATTTAAGAAACCCACCAACTAACTTTAACAAAATTAGCAAGATATAATATTTCTCTCTTCCTATGTTAATAGTTACATTTAAAAAAATATTAATTTTTATTAAACCCACCTCTAAGAAGGGAAAATAAGCTTATGATACTCTTTTTTAAGTAATCAATCACTTAAATTAAACAAAATAAAGTTATCAATAAAGAAGAAACTTTTTTATTAAATAGAACTATTAATTTAAGATAAAAGGAGTATATTTTTAAAGTCCCCTTAAGTGATAGATAACATGGGAGGAGAGGTATTGGAAAAGGGCGATACACAATAAGCATGTATGCATACCCTTATGCAACGAGTGCAGAATTGATGGGGATAAGGACTACTAGACCATCAATGAACTAACCATGCCTGAAAGGACCCATTAAAAAAGTTTAGACATATACTTCCGCAAGACTAGCGAGAGTGATGAGAACCCTTCATACGAAAATGGTGAACTTGAAACATATTTAACATGTTTAAAAGTTGACCATGCACACTTTCTTGTTTAACTACACATCCTTGATAAATGGCCTCATTCTTCGTTTTTCATATAATATATAATCCAACTAAGGAGCATATAGTTTTCTAGTAAACTAGCTTTGAAATAGCTATGAGAAGAGTGGGACTTTAATTTGAGAATATAATGAAGAAATGCATGAACATCTAGTTAATCTTGTAAGAATTCAGTCCTGGTGACATTGTCAATGGTTGCCTTGTGAAAAAAAAGTTTAGAAACAAATGTTTCTTCCTTACTCCCTTTTTCTTTGGTTATGACGTAGTTTAGAAACAAAATTTTCTTCCTTACTCCTTTTTTCTTTGGTTATGACGTTATGTGAGGCTTTCCATATGCCATTTTATATTTGGTTCACTCAAGAGCAACGCACCACAACATTGCAACATTGGAAGGTTGGGCTGGGAAAATTCAATCTGCCCCGTTTATTCAACCTGAACCCGACCCGCCTAACCTTGTACCCGACCCAACTACAAGTAGGGTCAAGGTGCAGGTTTAGGCTTTTGACCTATTTTGGATTTAGGGTCGGGTCGAACCCGACCAGCACAACCCGGCCAACTAGACTTTTACCCGACTACAAACACTATTACTCTTAGATTTTATTTTATTTGATACTCAATTAGTAACTTTTGTAAAATTATTATGATATTGGTTTATTGGACTTATTTATACTATTATTAAGATGTTTATTTAGTGCATACTATATTGAAGTAGAGTATGCTTAAGCACAAATTTGGATATGAATAAGATATTTGGAGCATAGGTATGATCACGTATATTTTACTTTGTGGTAGGTATCCATTTTAGGATAACAGAGGATGATATCTTCAAGGTATAGTTAATTTCTATATAGTTTAGTTTATTTTCTAATATTCTTTTGGGTTTGGTGATTGGAATGAAAATATGTCATATTTTGTTATATTCATTACCATATTCTCTCATTTGGTAGGATACATCACATACTAGACTCAACTCTATGTGAAAGGCCTGACAGGGAGCAGGTTAGGAACATGCAACCAGAGAGACTGATGATAAAACTCGATGAGGGACAATTTTCAAAGGAGAAAAATTGTAAACAAGTGTCACTGGCTGTTAGGCCCTAGCGCCCGCCCGAGCCAAGCTGAACCCAATCCAGGGGCTGGTCAAGGACTTTACCTCTTAAATCGGGTATTTAATGCATACACGGAGTCACACACTGTAACTACCAGACTCGGGCCGGGCCCACAAAATCACTAATAGGAAATTTTTTTCTTTCCTTGAGCCAGGAATCATCGTTTGAGTGCGAGAGGTACAACGTTCGTCTACGCACTATGGAGCTTTAAGGCTTCCTCGTACGTAGACTTAGGTTGTAACGAACACGTACACACGACGAAGCTTCATAGTTCGTCGCGTGTAAAACAGAATAAAACATATTGTTATAATGATTTGGATCGGGCCAACGTTGCTTTGTCGTTGGTTGCCTATGTACGTATTGGATATTATTCCAATACGATCGGATCCGAACGTAGTTCTGCCTAATGGCTACTACATACTATAAACATCACAAAATCATACGTATAAAATACATATCTCCGAATATTTAATCGGAGTATACAAACACGCATCATATATCGGAGTCAAACGGAAGTTAATAAATTAACGGAATCGTACATCTCGCTCTACCATAGAGCGGGATCGAAATCTCATACACGTATCTCGCTCTATCACTGAGCCGAGACCGAGAACACAAATTACACGTCTCGCTCTACCCTAGAGTGAGACCACACATGTCATATAAGTATACATCATGGCATCTAGGTACATAGCATGACATATAGGTACATAGCATGACATATAGGCACATAGCATGGCATATAGGTACATAGCATAGTATATAGGCACATAGCATGGCATATAGGCACATAGCACGACATATAGGTACATAGCATAATATATAGGCACATAGCATGGCATATAGGTACATAGCATAGTATATCGACACATAGCATGACATATAGGCACATAGCATGGCATACAGGCACATAGCATGGCATACAGGCACATAACATAGTATATAGGTACATAGCATAGTATATAGGCACATAGCATGACATATAGGTACATAGCATAGTATATAGACATATAGCATGACATATAGGCACATAGCATAGTATATAGGCACATAGTATGGCATATAAGCACATAGCATAGTATATAGGCACATAGCATGGCATATAGGTACATAGCATAGTATATAGGCATATAACATGGCACATAGGCACATAGCATAGTATATAGGCACATAATATGGCATATAAGCACATAGCATAGTATATAGGTACATAGCATAGTATATAGGCACATAACATGGCATATAGGTACATAGCATAGTATATAGGCATATAGCATGGCATATAGGCACATAGCATAGTATATAGGCACATAGTATGGCATATAGGCACATAGCATAGTATATAGGTACATAGTATATAAGTACATAGCATGACATATATAAATCGTAGCATAACTTAGCACATGTTGTACGGAAGATCAGAAATGCTTACTTCCATCATAACCCATACAGTAATCGCATCTACGGATAGAACCCCGTCTTACTTCGGGTGTCTTTTTCTTGTTTCGGTGTTCGGGCAAAGCCTTGCTTAATCTCGGGGCATTTCCTCCTTATAAAGTTGTCAGCTCAGAAAATGGAACCCACCATCGCGTAGAACACCTTCAATTTAGTCAAGAACGGCTCTTGAATCAACTAAATCGGAGTTGGGGGTGGCCAGAAACAGAGAAAACGAAGTTCGTCGGTGCATGAAGATAACGGGCAGGACCTCCTCTTGTCTTGGGATGTTTCCTCATCATACGGTCTCCAACTCGAAGAACAGACAGCTCCATTGCGTAGAGCATACTCGATTTAGTAAGAAACAAGTCTTAAACGGCCTTAATCGGCCTCAGAACGGTCAGAAACGGGGGTAGAGAAGTTCTGGTTTCAGAACGAAGAAGAATGGGGTATATATAGCCCCCGAGCCGCGCCGAAACAGCGGCTGCGCCGCTGGTTTTGGGTGGCGGCGCCCGCTGTACACGCGTGGTGCCCACGGTAACGCGCGGCTTGTGCGGTTTTGCGGCCGCGCGCCGAAAACGCGCTGCGGCGCGCGCCAGTCGCGCGCCGCGCACCATTTCTTTATTTTAATTTTTATTTTTAACTCCAAAACTTCAAACGCGCGTATCTTCCTACCCCGGAATCGGATTGGCGCGTTCTAGGTACCGTTGAACTCGTATCGTCGAGCCCTTCGATACAAACCCACTCTAAACAGAAAATCACACTATTTCCAAGTGGGTCCCGCCTATAAAGCACGTTTCTGAAATATCATAATTTTCGGTCCCGACCTCTGTTTCGCGCGTTCTTTGAATTGTTACGCTCGTTATGCCAAGCTCTACCTGGCTAAGGGTATTTCACCTAATGAAAACCCTTAACATTAATCTCAAATTACCGAATTACCCTTAACCCTCCCGGGTTAAGCGTAACTGAAAAACAGGTCGTTACATTCTTCCCCCCTTAAATGAATTGCGTCCTCGCAATTCACCCAAACTATTCTTCTAAACACAATAAAATTTAGTCATTATTCAAGCACAAATCACAGATAAAATTCCGATAATTTAATATCAGAGGAAATCTTCACAAAGAAAATTTAATAGTTCACAAACATATGAAATACTTTATACAAAATTTGATAATTTAGATCAGATAAAATTGTTATAACATAATCCGATAACTTATGACCAGATAAAACACTCTAAAACACAATCTGATGCTTATGTCTCGATTAGATAGATTGAAATTCAAACTCAAAACACAAACGGCAATTCCGGATTAATCAAATCCCGTCAAACACAATTCAAAACACTTCCGGATTCCTTTCCACAATTCGACAATTTGGTTGAAAAATTGTTTCACAAAATAAATCTGATATGTCGTTCAAAATCAGACATATCATTCTTTCAAAGTTCAATAATTCGATCGTTCACAAAATCTGATAAATTGTTCATAAACGAAATCCGATATTAAATTTAAAATCGGATAAATCATTATTCAGAAATCTGAAAACACAATCACAGAATGTCGCGATACCAGACGACTTACACCCGCGCCCATGGGGCGACGCGAGACAGAAAGGAAGGGATTTACCCATGACATCCCAATCCTGTGCGCGCCAGATGCCAAATTTGGCGGTATCCAAAATCATAATAATTCTTAGTTCTGAGGAACCGAGAACTATCCAGACGGCACGATTGCCCAAAACTCAGAGAAATTTTTGAAAAGAGGATATGATTTTAAAATCAGAGCTTTGTTTTCATATAAGTAGTAGAAAACTTTTAGCAAAACTTTGGCGAGTCAAAATCTTGGTATAAATTTTTACTTAATAGGTCGAATTAAGTTCTAAGTATATGTTTTGTGCATATAAGAAAATATTGTGTCAACTTTCTTTTGAAATCATTTGAAAAATCTGAAAACACGATCACAGAATGTCGCAATACCAGACGACTTACACCCACGCCCATGGGGCGACGCGAGACAGAAAGGAAGGGATTTACCCATGACATCCCAATCCTGTGCGCGCCAGATGCCAAATTTGGCGGTATCCAGAATTGATAGCTTTTGGGCTTTATACCAAATAACTATCCAGACGGTCCGAAGACCCAAATCATCGAAAACTTCATTGTCAAATCAAATCCCGAATAAACATTTTTGATTAAATCAGATTTGTAATCGAAATTCATTTCAATATACTAGCGGAATCAACCTTGGAGCAGTCCACTAACACCTCATGTCATATACCACAAGTGTTTGATGGTTTCTTCTTAGCAATTCCGCAGGCAATTGAGATAAATTTACTAAATTTCAAATCTAATTTCAAATACCAAAGGATTTGAAATTAAAATTCCATATCAAATCCACTAGTAGATTCAACCTTAGATTAATCCACTAACGCCTGATATTTCATATCACAGGTGTTTAGTGATTTCTCTTCGGGATTTCTACTGTTTTTCAAAATAAATTTTAAACAAACTTTCAAAATACTCATATTTCGGAAATGAGATTCGTATAAATATATTGGTAGAATTTACTGCAGAGTTGTCCACTAACACTCCACCTTCTATACCGTGGTGTTTGCTGGTTACTCTGAGATGGTTCTACCGCCTTTGAAATAATCAAAATATTTTCTAAAACAGACAATTTGAAATCAAATTTCAATATCTGAGTAGAATTAACCATAGGGTTTTCCACTAGCGTTTCATGTCCCATACCATGAGCAGTTAGCGGTTACCTTGTGAAAATTTTACCGTCTTTGAAAACATATTTCAAATCATATTTTGTTTAAATACCCGAGTAGAATTAACCGTAGGGTTTTCCACTAGTGCTACATGTCCCATACCATGAGCGGTTAGTGGTTACCTCTTGGTAATTCTATCGTCTTTGAAAACATATTTCAAATCATATTTTGTTTAAATACCCGAGTAGAATTAACCGTAGGGTTTTCCATTAGCGCTACATATCCCATACCATGAGCGGTTAGTGGTTACCTCTTGGTAATTCTATCGTCTTTGAAAACATATTTTAAATCATATTTTGTTTAAATACCCGAGTAGAATTAACCGTTGAGTCTTCCACTAGCGCTACATGTCTCATACCATGAGCGGTTAGCGGTTACCTCTTGAGGAGCGTAGGGCTAGGAGCAACCATAGAGAAATAATTACAGGAATTTTGGGATTAAAACATGTTGAATCGCATAATCCTCTCTGGCCATCAAGGAATTGATGTTTAATATAATTTGTATTTATATGTGAGTTATCGAAAGCCAAGTGGGCTGATCTTCAGTAAACAAATGTTGAAGGTATGTTTTGTTATCCTTCTCTCAGAATAGGAGAAAGATAACACTACACCTCTAAGGTCTTCGTTGATGGCTACTAAAAAACGTGTTAGCCACAAATCAACCAAAGAATCCAACATTACAAATTAATGTTGTAATGTATTTAAATTTCTTTTGTGATTGACATTTGCAAAGAGAAGGTGTAAAATACAAGTCTAACAAAAAAAATTGAGAAAAAAAAGTAAGGTTACCCTTTTACCCAACCCGACCCTACTCAAGTAGTGTTAGAGTTTGGACTTTCGACCCGATTTCAAAATGGGGTCGGGTCATGACATGATTTCAGTGCAGGTCAAGGCCGACCTTGTCACGCCCCGGCCATGCCCGACCTGAGCCGAACCCGGTCCAAGGGCCGGTCAAGCGCGCGGGGGCGACGAAGTGAAATTGAGAAACGATTCTAGCGGAAGACTTAATCCCTAACCACGGGCGATTAACAGCAACACGGAGTGCGCACAATCCTTTGAGCAAGAGTAAATAAAAGGGAAGAAAAGGTGTTGCTTAACACAAAGTAAACAACAATCTCAAACCCACAAGCTTAGTTTAAGTAAAGCCCACACCGGCTCAAAATAAGTCATAAGTAAACATAACTGTAACATGTGACATAAATCCACAACAAAGAACCCTACACATAGGTTCTAACATAAGCATAAAACAAAAGAAAATAAGTCACGCTACGATCTCCATCATCACACCCAAGCTACCTCTGACCTTTCCTCAAAGAGGCAATCCTGTCCGTCTGCGTGTCGCACCACGCAGCCCCAAATCAAAACACAAAAGAGGGGTGAGTTTTAACACTCAGCAATGGTTTTAATATCACTAACAACGTCGAAAATACGATAGCATGGCGATATAGTCTTTTCAGAAACAACGATGTACAAGGTGTATCACTTTCTGATCACATATTTACATCACTTATACACTGCATAACATCATAACTCAAACATGCATGGATGTATCTCTAGCATACCAATTTCCACATGCATTCACATCATGACCAATCCCGCATGGATGTATCTCTAACATACATATTCCACATGCATAACATCAAAATCAACATGCATGGATGTATCTCTAACATACATATTCCCACATGCATAATATCATCGCAACATGCATGGATGTATCTCTAACATACATATTCCACATGCATAACATCAAAATCAACATGCATGGATGTATCTCTAACATACATATTCCACGTGCATAACATCAAAATCAACATGCATGGATGTATCTCTAACATACATATTCCCACATGCATAATGTCATCACAATCCACCTCCATCAAGGAGTAATCACATGTTAACGTCACACAGACGGGAGCATAGACAAGGCCACGAAGGCGTGTCAGGGTACAAAATTCTACACAAGAATTCAAGAAAGATCGGGGTTGTCAATCCCTAATACTGCTCGCCCTGGACGATCCTGGCCAAGGATGTCCCATTCTCACACAGAGAATCTAGAGCAGGGGTGTTCGCCCAGGGACATCTCCTGCGGAGGGAAGAGCCCGAGTTCTCACACAGAGAACCCTAGAACACGTGGTAGCGGGGTGCACACGGCATACCACACTGGATTCTCAGGGTCCAGATGACACACATAATAATAATCTCACATATCCGCAAGACAAGTACACAACTCGTCCCCACATCATTCCATTAAACAAGACTCAACCCGAGGAGTGCACTCGTTCCACACAGGAACTCCAAATCGTTCCACACAGGAACTTCAAATCGTTCCACACAGGAACTTCAAATCGTTCCACACAGGAACTTCAAATCAAAATATGTCATTTCGGACCAATCAACTTGCGATTAATCCACGACCGATAAACCCGGCACACAATTCCATCACATTGCATCTAATCGGTCAAATTCGATTAATCACGATGAAGCCTCAATTGGAAATCCATTTTCATGATGCGTGCAGCATGGTACATGCGTGGGCAAAGCATACATGAATCCTAATCATGATAAGTGCTCTCACCAGCCCCTAATGCATCATTCATAATCACGATATTAAGCTTCAACATCATCATTTAACCCCCACATGTGTGTGTGTGTAACTAGTAGAAGCCTTTCACATAATGCATATTAACATGCTTGAAAATCAACTCACTACCACACTACACATGTGAATTTCTACCTAAACATGAATACCAAATGAAATCATAGTAGAAGAATCGTTGAAATCATAGTTAAATTCAAAACTCAACCACAAAGGCTAAACATCTATAACATCACTCATTTCATCATTGAGTCATGGCAATCACCAACATTCACACACCATTGATCACAATTTATCATGACAAATCAGTCCAACAATGATTGTAGTCCTACTGAAAATATATGCTTATCCAAAGGGAACCAACCGTTCATAATTTCAAGATAACGATTCCAACATCATGCCACAAAACATAAGTCATCCCACCATCTCTAAGCATATGTCTCAACTCTATAAACTCAATAGCATGCATTTCCAGTAGCCTAACATAGCTTAAAACACTCCACATTCATATAAAATTGGCAAGCTAAAGTGGAATCATCAAAATAGGCATCATACACACAACATACAGTTTTCTGTGTAGCCGATCGATCGCCCTTCAGGCCGTTCAATCGGTTACACGCAAGAATTTGAAAATTTCAGTTCAGTCGATCGATCGCCAACACGGCAGAACAGTCATCTTCTTCTTTTCGCAAATCCAAACCGAAACACCATAGAAAACACTTCAAATCCACATCTAACACCCTAATCATCATCAAAAGTCCCCCTTGACTTCCAGAATATCAAACCAAACCATAATAATGCAAAACCCTAAGAAATCGGGATTAAATAATTCCATTTTCTAATCTTACCATTATCACACTAAATCAAGCAAACCATTTCGAAATAAGCCAAAAATGAAGAGTTTTACCATGGATAAACAGAGATTTTGAAGACCCATTACCTCAGCACTTGATTAAGCTCGGATTGAAGAGTCACCCTTCTTGAAATCCTTGAAAATACAATGAGTTTGAATTAAACACCAATGGAAATCGATTTACTTAAGAAATCCCTAATTAAATCTTAGATCTAGGGCTTGTTGGTAGTAAAAATTGAATTTTGAATGTTAGGGTTTGTAGTAAAATACAAATCAGTAGCTTTTGATGGTCAAAAACGAATTGAATCAAGGGGAAAATGGTAGATTTGGAAGAAATTAAGAGAAAAGCCATGGATTAGTACTTAATTAGAGTAAGCTTACCTTAATCGGCTTCTAATTCGGGCCTAAGTGGGGATTAGGCCAGCCCTCCTTCCTTAGCCTATTCCCAAAAATGGAAATGACTCTGGTTTGCCCTTTTATAGTAAGGGTTGGGGTAGGCATAGGTAAGTTTTGGGGTGTAAATAGGAAAAGTAGGCTAAAAGTGGGTATTTTGCAAATTTAAGCATGAATTAAGCCTAATAAAATTCTGAAAATTTTTGTGTGACCTTAAGTATATATCTAGGTTCATTTGACACAAAAATAAAATTTTCGACCGTGGGGCCCACAGGGGTCCCGCCAAAACCCTAATTTTTGGGAAAATAGTAAAAATTCTGAAAAATCCCAAAAATTCACATTTGGTTTAAAATCACTTAAAACCACTAATGTTGAAGTTAATTTTGGTTAAAACCATCACAAACTCTATTTATTTCACGAAATCACCGAATAAGATCAGAAAATACATAAATCTCACGATAATCAATAATTAAAGAAAACCAAAACCGGTTTTAAAGATGAGGGTCCTTGCAGACCTGACCCGATTCCCTACCCTATTGGAAGAGGACGATATGTTGGCATTGGATATGTTGTAGATGTAGTCTTGAAAATAAGATGTACAAAATATAAAAAAAATTCATTAAATGCTATTTTTGTACCTTAGTAATTACAATTAAAAAAACTTACAGAAAGTCGAAAAGTTGAAGATCAAATCGAGTGTCTTACACTTTATCCTTAGGACAAATTTACACCCTTCGAAGGTGCTTTGGATCTATTGGACGTTTGTCTTACATGATAATTTGATCTATTGTACGTTGTAGGAGCACTTCCAAATAACGCACACAACAAACCATGACAGTGTAATTACTCTCACTTAGATGCAACGAAAATCTAGTAAAAAGATTATGAAGAAAACAAATTTTCAATGTTTTATAGAACACAGAAAAAATCCTATTAAAAAACCCCATTCCGTTCCAACAGATGTGTCTACCTATTAAGGGATGCAAGTGAAAACCATACCCATTTTGGGTTAAAAAAACTAAAAGACTTAATCCCAAAAATAATTATCTTATTAACCCCACCTAACCTGATGAACCGACATGCAAACTGAGTTGGATGTAGGCGGCGAGCGTTTGTGGGTTAGCCTATATAGGTACATGGGTCCAACATATATATCATCTAAAAAAGTGGGGCGACCCAAGAGCCTATCTTTATAGCTTCGGTACTGCCTAGCTGATGCAGACAACGGATAGTGATGCAGGCAGAGGACAATCTCAGTGACATTTCGTCGAATGGATTACTGTTTAAATAACTCCCGGTACTATTTAAATAACTCCAAGGGTAAAGCTGCCCTTCACTAACCCGCAGATTAATATAGACTGTCGGATTAAATGGACGGCTACAGATGAGGGGGTAAAATAAGCATTTAGCTTTCTTTCCGAACAGTTAATATAGTTCTTCGTCTTCAAGCTTCAGCTAGTGATGAAATTCCAGAAGGATTGGAACTGAGCGGAAGAACAACTGACATCCACATCAGCAGATGTAAGAAAATATAAATAGGGAATATAATTTGGAAAGGAGGGGATCGAAGTCTCTGAGTGTTTTTTTTTAGTGTTGATGAGTTGTTTGCTCCGTCTAAAGTTCTCTGCGTAGAACTGGAAGAATAGCTCTGCTGTTCTATTGATCTTTGAGGTTTGAGTTTAATTCCTCGCTTTTCATGTAAATTTCAATGTTGTAATTGAATTCTAAAGATAGTGAAGAGTTTATTCTCCCAAAATTGTTGTTTCTTAATTGATCCAAAATTTATGGATCTGATCTGTTGATTGTTTGAGATTTGGTTTTGTTGTTTGTTTGAACGACTCTGTCACTAGCACTCACATCTATGTGTGTGTGTGTGTGTGTGTGTATATATATATATATATATATATATATATATATACTACTAAAACAGAACCAAACAATCACCAGCGAGAGAACACCAATGCTGATGTCGGTGGTCCCGTTGTATTATTACAAAGCATTATAATGATCTAATAGTTAAACATGTAATCATAAGCTCTTTCCTACAAACGAGATTTATAAACAAGGATCCTACCTCTTTCCGGTGGTGTCTTCGTGCACACTCCTCCTCATCGCCTTCTATGCCGGAGACAGACCCTTTTTTCTGATCACCAAATCCTACAAGCTCTCAGCTTTAATGGCTTTTCCCAAGGCAAATGAAGGAGATGGAGGTTAGGGTTTGTTTGAGGAGAGTTTAAATAAAGGAAGGGAGAGGGGACCCTTGTTCTAAAAGAGGAATATTGTGGTACGTGATTGCTAATCACCCCCACGCTAAGTCACCCCTAAGTGGTCCCCACTAGGTGACCCTACCCAAATTAAAACCCCTAAAAAAACCCTAACCATGCTAATTTCTTCATTAAATAATTCCAAAAAAATATAGAAAAATGCCAAAAAAATCATAAAATTACCTGGAAATTCCAAGATGCTACAATCACACATGGATCCCAAATGATTCCCAAAATAAAACAAGGCTGAGCATAGCCCCCCTATGCTTTTCAAAAGGTACATTCACCCTAATATATGTTTTAACAACTATAGAAAATCCTTACACAACCATAGTAAAAACAAATCTAAAAAATGCATCCTTACACAACCATATCAGTGTAAATAATCTAAGAAATTGTATCTAACGTGAGTCTCAAGATATTAAAAATAAGAGTAACTAAAAATATTGTTACATGATACCTTATGCATGAACATGACATTCTAAATTGGAGATGTAAAAAATAATCCCTAGTCAAGCTAGTGCACATGGATATAACCAACTTAGAGCCTACTCCATAAATCTCAATATTATGTCTATAATCTTAGTCATCTCAACCCGGGGAGGCAAAAACCCACCATTTTGGAATTGAAAACCATGTCATTTCAGACAAAATCCCCCACCCTTTTAGACAGAAAATTGATTTATTCAAACCCGGTACGGCTAATCCAAAAAAAAACTACAAAAATCCTAGGCTAATCATGATTAAACATAATTTATAAACTATTTTCATGGTGGATGAAACATAGGGCATGACTACATGTGCAAACATAAGTGATTATACTATATCATGTTAGAGCATAATCCAACAAATAAGATCATATGGACTAAGATCTGATTCATGTAATATAAATTTATTATGATAATCTCATATACATGTATGCATAAGTAACCCTAATGTATGTCAACCATACTTAACCCTCTGTGTGCAAAAGAGCTCCAAAAGCATGAGGATAGATTTGTAGAATGTGCACAAGATCCATTCATAAGATAGTTCTAGTTGATTGAATCCCTAGGCCAATCAATTGGGGATTAAACAAATTAAAAAAATTGCATATGCAGTGTTGGTGATCGTTGCTAGGGTGATCAATTGGCACCACTATACCAATCACAATATATTATGCTAATCGATCGGCCAAACAATATTATAGAAAACTACGATTTTTAACTTAAAATCATTGTGATCAATCATCAAATCATCATAATTCTTCATGGAATCAATCATAAACTCTTAATTATGAGAAACCATATCAAACCCATGCAAAAGTATGCAAAAACAACATCAAAGTTTCACAAAGAGAAGAATCAATCCATATAAAGATTCATCATCTAGAAGCATGGTTAACAACATTAAACAAGGTATGGTATGCAATAAGTCACTCAAAAAATAACTCCTTACCTCTAGGGTAGAGAAACACTTTCAATATTCCTAAATCAAAAAATCTTATTCCAAAAGATTTTTCATTAGCCCTAAACATAAACCATGATTTCTACTAACTAGAGACATACAACTAAGATGAATAAGTGATTTTAAGCATTTCCTTGTGTCTAAAGAATTCTAAGCATGAATCATAAGATTTTGAATAAAAAATAAATATCTAAGGTTCTACAAATTGTACAGAACAAATGAGATTTAGAGATTTTAATATAAAGAGACATGAGAATAAAAATGAGGCGTAAAAGACTTTTAATTTTACATCAAACTACAAGAAATTAAGAAAAATAATTAAATTAACTCACCTTGACAAAAGGTAGAATGTAAATAAAAATGGTGTTGAAGTAAGCACCTGTTGATGTCGAAGGAATTCTAAATCGATCACATGGTCTTCCAAGAGCACAAGGCACGGTCGACCGACGAAAATTTCATCTGTAACTCCCGGCCAACACACGGACTCGTAACCTTGGAGGATGGTTGCTGCGGAGGGAACAAACAATTGCTAGGATTGCTGAGGAGTGACCGGTGCTGCTCTTGGCTACCCAAGGGCCGGCTCGGGACTGTTCTTCAGCAACAGAGACACAGGGTGGAGTCTCTGCTGCCCTTTTTTTTAAAAAAAATTGTTAGATGGGCAGGGAGAGCGGATGGCTATCTCCATAAACTCCGGCCAGGGTCGATGGAGGAGTGCTTCCAGCGAACTCCGTCTGAACGCGGCTTGGACGGGATGAAGAGGCGATGCTCTGAGTCTAAACTAATGCGAGTGGTGCAGAGGAGATGGAAGATGGCACCGTCGGTGCCATAAGTGGGTTTGAATGCACCCAAGGGTCGACGAAGGAAGTTCCCAACGATTCTGGACAGCCGAACGACCGGCGGCTCGCTAGCAGTCTCCCTCCTCCTCCCTGGGCGATATGGAATGGGGAGAATCTTCACTTTTGGCGAGAACTGTAATGTCATGGAGAATCTTCAGGTGGCGGTGGGATTTTTTTCGACAGACCAGGGCGGAAAGGTTTGCAGCCGAACCTCCTCTGCTCCGGTCTGCATGAAGCTCTGGAGTTTAGAACAGCCAGTGTGGGGAAGAAGAAGGTCCCGCGCTGACCCGCACCAGTTGTTGGTCTGGCCGGGTCAATAGGATTGAGCCAGCCTGGTTCAAATGGAATTTTCGGCCAAATCTTCTTCCATTTTAGTATTTTTTTTTTAAATATATATATATATATATATATATATATATATATATATATATATATTAAAAATAATAAATAATTAGTTATAGCCTTACCAGGGGACAAGAGCGATTTTGATTGACCAATAGTACCCTCATTAATATATTAACTATACTAATTTACTTTCAGGGGTGCTTATGAGTTAATAAGCGGTGTGAGAATGTATTCGTTCTTTTGGAGCGAATGTGTTACCTAAATAAATTATTATTGTATGTGTCTTAGCTATGCGGAACCTTAAGCCATAGAGTCTTAGGTTCCTTAGAGTTTAAACTAAAAAGTTTGCAAAAACTTATTTTTCCCATAGTTGGAGAATGGTAGAGATTGCGATACATTTCTTCATCGCCATGACGGTTTGAGTATTAACTAGAGGGTCTTTATCGTAAGTCTTCTGTAGGTCTTCCCACGACCACATAATGCGTACGAAAAGTAGAGTTGCATGAGCATCATGGAAGGTAAGGCTGGTCATGGACATCCATTGTTCGATGTCCAGGCTGTGTCCGAGGTGTTTGTGGCCATGTTCGGCTGAATTCTTTTGTCTGCCAATTTTTGGACATGGCCATGGACAAAGACCTCATTCGGTCGTTTGTTCGAGGTTCGGTAAACTTTTAATATATTGTGCATTCTTATATGAAGGACAATTTTAATTTCTCCTCTAATTATTCTTAAACATCATTTTCTTATCCTTAAATCTTTAACAATTTAAATACAATCATGTTAATGTTATATTTGAGTTCTTTAAAGCTAATTATTAAATATTTCGTTTGTCTCACATTAATAGCTCTATTTGGCTTTTCAAAATGAACTCATTTTGCTAATAGTAATACTACAAATAAAGAAGATGACATATATAAGTTTGAAAATTATTATTATATGATAAATTACTTAATCTAGAGATCCTCACCCTAGTCCCTAGCTACCCTACTTTGTTAAAGTCATTAACACCACTCTCGTTCTCTCCAACCACTTCAACTCTCATCCAATTGCCCAAGAGACTATGTCTGTCACACGCCGGCATTGCCCGACCCGAGCCGAACCCGGTCCAGGGGCCGGTCAAGCGCGCGGGGGCGACGAGGAAAAATTAAGATACGGTTTAGCGGAAGACTTAACCCTAAATACATGTGATCTTACATAATTACGGAGTACGTACATTCCTTTGAGCAAGAGTAAATAAGTAGAAAAGAAAGAGAGTCGCTTAATTCAAAATACACGACTAGTCTCAAACCCACATGCTTAGTCAACCATAGCCCACTCTGGCTCAAAAATAGGTCTTAGACAACACAACCGTATAAAGTAACATAAATCCAACAGACAACCATACACAAAGGTTCTAAACGTAAAGCATAAACCAAGGAAAACAAGTCACATAAGAGTCTCCACGATCACATCCAAGTCGTCTCCGATCTTTCCTCAAAGAGGAGATCCTATCCGTCTGTGTGTCGTACCACACAGCCCCAAAGCAAAAACACAAGAAAGAGAGGTGAGTTTAACAAACTCAGCAATGGTTTTTAATATAACTATCATTATCGGAAAAATGATAGCATAACAATATAATCATTCAAATCAAAAATTGACAAGATATAACATTTTCTGATCACACAAACCCATCACCTAAACCTGCATCATAGTGTATAATCCACATAGTGTCATTCTCATCATATCAACCTGCATGGAATGTATCTCTAACATACATATCAAATCATGCTTCAACATCATATCAACCTGCATGAAATGTATCTCTAACATACATATCCAATCATGCCTCAACATCATATCAACCTGCATAAAATGTATCTCTCACATACATATCAAATCATGCCTCAACATCATACCAACCTGCATGAAATGTATCTCTCACATACATATCCAATCATGCATCACATTATATCAACTTGCATGAAATGTATCTCTAACATACATATCTAACCATGCATCACATCATATCAACATGCATGAAATGTATCTCTAACATACATATCCAACCATGCATCAGCATTCTCATTCATCATGCATGTATAAGTGTTACACACACACTAGTCCAACATGCAAGTCCATACATATAGAGAATAAACCTGCTCCTCAAGGCCAAAGCCTTTGAGCAACTCCTGCTTGTCAAGACTGAAGTCTCAAGCAACTCCTGCTCCTCAAGGCCAAAGCCTTCGAGCAACTCCTGCTTATCAAGACCGAAGTCTCAAGCAACTCCTGCTTATCAAGACTGAAGTCTCAAGCAACTCCTTCTCCTCAAGGCCAAAGCCTTCGAGCAACTCCTGCTTATCAAGACCAAAGTCTCAAGCAACTCCTGCTCCTCAAGGCCAAAGCTTTCTAGTAACTCCTGCTTATCAAGACCGAAGTCTCAAGCAATTCTTGTTTATCAAGACCGAAGTCTCAAGCAACTCCTGCTCCTCAAGGCCAAAGCCTTCGAGCAACTCCTGCTTATCAAGACCGAAGTCTCAAGTAACTCCTGCTCCTCAAGGCCAAAGCCTTCGAGCAACTCCTACTTATCAAGACCGAAGTCTCAAGCCACAATACCTGGTAAGCCGATGCACTCGGACAAACCAACTGGATTTTCAAGGTCTAGATAATCATAATAATCTCAATCCGCAAGACAAGTACACAACTCGTCCCTACATAACTCCATTTAACTAGACTCAACCTTGGGAATGCACATGTTCCACAAAGGAGCTCAAATCAAAACATGTCCTTTCGGACCAATCAAGTTTTGATTAAGCCACGACCAATTAAACCGGCACGTAATTTCACCACATTGCATCCAATTGATCAAATTTGATTAATCTCGATAAAGCCTCAATTGGAAATACATTTTCATGATGCATGCAACCTGGTACATACGTGAGCAAGGCATACATGAATCCTAATTCATGATAAGTGCTCTCATCGGCCCCTAATGCATCATTCATAATTATAATATCAATCTTCAATATTATCATTAAACCCCACATGTGTGTACCTAGTAGAAGCACTTAACTTAATGCATATCAACATGCTTGAAATTAACTCACTACCACACTACACATGTAAATTAACATCTAATCATGAATTCCAGCGGAAATCATAGGAGAAGAATCATTGAAAATCATAATTCAAATCAAAGCTCAACCACAAGCTAAACACATATAAGATCATTCACTTTATCCTTAAGCCATGAAGTTCACTAACATTCACACTTCAATTAACCACATCATATTATGACATATCAGTCCGTTAGTATGCTGTAGCTTTACTAGAAATATACTTAACTATAGAGAATCAACAATTCATAACTTCAAGATGGCAATTCCGACATCATACATCCAACCACAAGTCATTCCACATAAGTCTAAGTATATAACACAACTTCTAAACATTAATGGTATGCCCTTCCAGTGGCTTACCCTGGCTCAAAATACTCTACATGCATATAAAAATGATATATCAGAGGAGAAACATCGAAATAAACAACATACATACAAAGGTCAATTTCTGCAGTGTAGCTGTTCGAACGCCCTCCAGGGCCGTTCGATCGGCTAAACAGGATATGTGCCAAAATTGCAGTGTTGACCGTTCAAACGCCCTACATGGCCGTTCGAACGCCAATAAGGCAGATTCGACCTTCTTCTTCCTTTCGCATTTTCAAACCGAAACTCCATTGATAAAACTCAAAATAACCATCTAACAACCAAAATGCCATTAAAAGTCCACCATAACTTCCAGAATGCTAAACCACATCATAATAAGATAAAACCCTATGAAATCGGGATTAAAGATTACCATTTACTAATCATGTCATTAAAGCATTAAATCAAGTAAATCCATTCAAAATAACCACAAAATCAAGAGTTTTACCATACGAAGAATGAATTTTTGAAAGTCCATTACCTTATCCCTTGATTAGGCTTTGATTTGATGGTCACCCTTCTTGAAAACCTTACAAAGACAGTTTGAATTAAACTCCATTAAAATCGATTTAACAAAGAAAACCCTAATCAAAAACTTAGATCTAGGGCATGTTGAACATAAAAATTAGATTTTTAGAGCTAGGGTGTAATATCCCTAATTTTCCCGAGTTTCAAAATTTAAATACGTGGAAATTATGGTATTTGACCTATTAATATTTTTATTAAAATAACTTTCTCCCTAAATAGAATTTGGGGCTGAAACTAATTCTATTGGAAAGTACACGGAAATAGCTTCGAAACGCCACCAAGAACGCGCAAATCGGAGTCCGGATGAGGGAAAAACACCGTCTAAAGTTGAACATATCGTGCAGGACCCGTTTACCCGAATTGAACACGCGAACTGTCTATTTAAGCTGCGATGTGGGCCCGATAAATTGCTATTCTTAAATTGGGTTTTTGAGGTCTAATTCCTCATGGGATTAGGAGCCCTAATCCTATACCTATAAAAGGCCTTTTTATGGCACAATTTGGGGGTTTTTGGCCCGATTGGGGGGAGCTTTTGGACGGTGAAGGAAAGGAGGAAATTTGCCGGCGAGACTCCGGCGAAGCATTGGTGGCGGTGGATCGACAACAACTCAACCTGAGAGGTAAGATTTTGAATGGAGAATCATAGAGATGTTGTTAATTATTTTTATTAAAATTTATAGTATCTCTGCAATTACTATTTACGTAATTTAGTGAACAGTAATTGATTTGCCGTCGTCGGATCAGCCCTCGGATTGGGGCCACGCTGGCCCTGGCCTTGGCCGTGGCGGCCCTGGCTGTGGCGGCCATGGCCGCAGAGGCCCTGGCTCCGGCGTCTTTAGCGGCGGTGGAATCGCTGCTGCTGTGCGGGCCACCGTTTGTTAAAAAAAAATTGTTTGATGAGGACCGGCGGCGGCGCGACGCAGCCGGCGACCGGTGGATGGACCAGGGCTGCCGAAATCGCCGGATGATGGCGATCCGGTCAAGCCCGGCCCATCAGCTGGCCGTGGTGGCCTACCGTCGCGACGCCACCGTCTGATTAAAAAAAAGAGAAAGATGGAGACTTTGGTCCGACCAGCCACCGGGCAACGGCGGGGGCCAGGTCCATTGTGATCGCCGCATGGCGGCGATCCGGTGGACCCCATCCCGCCGCCCGGCCGTGGTGGCCAGGGGCGGCGCCGCCAGAGGTCGTGACATAGGGTTTGAAGTAAAGATGCAAATCAGTAGTTTTTATGTTTAAAAGTGAATCAAAACAAAGGGGAAATGGTAGATCTAGAAGAGATTAAGAGAAAAACTAGGACTTGATGCTTAATTAGAATGTACTTACTTTAAACACCTTTTAATCTGGGGCTAATTGGGGATTAGGCCTAACCTCTCCTTCTAAGCCTATTCCCAAAATGGAAATGGCTCAGGTTTGGCCTTTTATAATAAGTTTTTGGGGTGTGTATGGGTAAATTGTGGGGTATGAATAGAAAAATAAGCTAAAAATGGGTAATTTAGTTATTTGAGCACTAATAAAACCTGGAAAAATTATGAAATTTTTTGTAAAGTCTTGTGTTGATGTTTGGGTTCATTTGGTCCAAAAACCCAAATTTTGACGGTGGGGCCAAACCCAAATTTTTGAAAAAATAGTGAAAATTCAGAAAAATCCCAAAAAATCACATTTGACTCACAATCACTTAAAACCAGTATCTGTAAAGTTGATTTTGATTAAAACCATGAGAAACACCATCTATCTTTGAAACCACCAAATAAATCAGAAAACATGTTAACCTCACGATAACCGATAATTAAAGTGAAACGAAAACTGGTTTAAGATCTGAGATCTTACAATGTCCACGGACAATGGTCGTGTTCGCTGAAAAAAAAGCTTTGTCCGTGGTCAAAATGCTGACATACAAATTGTTAGCGGATATAGACATAAACAAGCCTTGTCTGCCGACTATTTGGTCGAGGACCAGCCCTAATGGAAGGCTTGTGCTTCTCACCAATCTGTGTCCATGAACATAGTTGGGATAAATTTCTCTAGATTCATGGTAGACTATTGAGAGCCTGGGGGTTTGGGTCAAGCTGTTATTAAGTAGTCTACTCCAAGGCTGAAGTGTGGCATTCAAAGTTGTTGTAAAGAGTAATCTCTACATCATTTTTAGTTATTTTAATGGTTTAGTCTTTAATATTGAGACTTTATTGTCTCAAGGCTTTTATCACTGTGAGAACGGGTTGAGGGCTTGGTTATAATAGAAATAGATTAATTATCAATGACTTATAAATAATAATTAAAAATCAAAACTTAGTCCCTTAATGGGTTTTATAAACTTGTTTGATCCTATTAAGTATAAGTGGGTATATTTATGCATCTCCATGATGCATGTATATCAGAGGAGGAGTAGCAGAGTAGTGGAGTGGCTAGGTTTGTGAAGCGGTGACTCATTGCTGCAGAGTAGGATTTTCTTTGTTTCATTAAATTGTAATAAGGCACAAGAGTTGTCATTACATACTTTATTTGTTATTCTAAGTTGGTTATCAGATTTTGCACATGGATGAAACTTGACTCTTTATTTAATGAATTCGATCAACTATTATTGTTATTCATGGTTTGATATTATCATTATGTTGGAAAACGGTAGTCACAGATTGAGGTTTATTTTAGTCATTGTTTGCATGATTTGATTTGAGTAAAAGAAAAAAAATGTACTTGATTTTTCCGCTGCATTTACTTTGAAAATATTATTTAGAAAACCTCGGCTGTGACAGTGATTATGTCATGTAGGTGCTTGTAATGATTTATATTATAAGGAGGATGAGAACTAAAGAGATGCCAGGCAGGGGAATTGTTGACAAAAAAATTTAATAAGAAAAAAGTTAAAATTCAAAGTTTATGGAGCTTGACTAGCTCTAAAGGGGACCAAATTTCCAAAAAGGACAAAGTTTCCAAAGTAAACTGTAATATCCCTAATTTTTTCCGTAATTTTTCTGCATTTTATGCTATTTTCTGCAATTTCTGCAATGTTCTGTAGTTTTTGGTTGTATTTTCTATAAATAAATTTTACGCTTCGGCGTATCCGTATTTGTAATATTCGCAACCGTAAGAGTCGAAAGTGGTGTTTCGTCACAGGTCGTGAGCCTCGATGTATCACAGAAATTTTTGGCGCAAAAATCGGACGGGACATGTGAGAACAAAAGCAGGAGGAAGAGGGGAAAAAAAGGAAAAAAATTATATAACTTGGATCGGATCGGGCACACCTCAGCACGCCCAACCCGTGAACAGTGAAGGGGAGGTCCCTTCACTCGGTTTCGCCAGAGGTAGCACCGCCGCTGGCCGCCGGCTTTCGCCCGGCCGGCCTTGGCCTAGCGACACCATCCCAGCTTCCCTGGCCTGGCCCCGCCAGCCACCGCCGCCCCTCTCCCTCTTTCCCGTTTTCGGCCCGGTAGTGATTTTGGAGAATCTCTCGCCCAATCCGCTGTCGTCCCCTCTTGCAAGGCCACCACCCCATCACCACAGCTTCTGTCACGCCCCGGTGATGCCCGACCCGAGACGAACCCAGTCCAGGGGCCGGTCAAGCATGCGGGGGCGACGAAGGAAAATTGAGAAATGATCTAGCGGAAGTCTTAACCCTAACCACGGGTGATTAACAGAATTACGGAGTATGCACAATCCTTTGAGCAAGAGTAAATAAAAAGGGAAAGAAAGAGTGTTGCTTATCACAAAGTAAACAACTAATCTCAAACCCACGTGCTTAGTCAACTAAAGCCCACACTGGCTCAAAATAAGTCTTAAGCAAACTTAACTGTAAAATGTGACATAAGTCCAAAACAAAGAACCCTACACAAAGGTTCTAACACATAAACATAAAACCAAATAAGATAAGTCACACAATGATCTCCATGATCACATCCAAGCCATCTCCCACCTTTCCTCAAAGAGTGGATCCTGTCCGTTTGCGTGTCGCTCCACACAGCCCCAAATCAAAACACAAGAAAGAGGGGTGAGTTTAACAAACTTAGCAATGGTTTTTAAGATCACTATCAACATCGAAAATACGATAGCATAGCCATAAGATCATTCAGATCAAAGATTAACATAGTGCATCATTTTCTGATCACACATACACATCACCTAAAACTGCATCATAGTGCATAATCCACATAATTTCATTCTCATCATAACCACCCTGCATGAGATGTATCTCTAACATACATATTCCTACATGCATAACATCAACATCAACCTGCATGGATGTATCTCTAACATACACATTCCCACATGCATAACATCAACATCAACCTACATTGATGTATCTCTAACATACATATTCCACATGCATAACATCAACATCAACCTGCATGGATGTCTCTCTAACATACATATTCCCACATGCATAACATCAACATCAACCTGCATGGATGTATCTCTAACATACATATTCCACATGCATCATATCATAATCAACCTGCATGAATGTATCTCTAACATACACATTCCATCATGCATCACATCATAATCAACCTGCATAAATGTATCTCTAACATACATATTCCATCATGCATCATCTCATAATCAACCTCCATCAAGGAGAAATCACACGTTGGTGTCACACAGACGGGACATAGACAAGGCTACGAAGGCGTGTCAAGGTCCAAAATTCTACACATGAATTGAAGAAAGATCGGGGTTGTCAATCCCTAATGCTGCTCGCCCTGAACGATCCTGGCCAAGGATGTCCCATTCTCACACAGAGAATCTAGAGCAGGGGTGTTCGCCCAGGGACATCTCTTGCGGAGGGAAGAGCCCGAGATCTCACACAGAGAACCCTAGAATACGTGGTAGCGGGGTGCACACGGCATACCACAGTAGATTCTCAGGGTCCAGATGACACTCATAATAACATTCTCACATATCCACAAGACAAGTACACAACTCGTCCCCACATAATCCCATTTAATTAGACTCAACCCGGGGAGTGCACTCGTTCCACACAAACACTCAAATCAAAATATGTCCTTTCGGACCAATCAACTTACGATTAATCCACGACCGATCAATCCAGCACACAATTCCACCACATTGCATCCAATCGGTCAAATTCGATTAACCTCGATGAAGCCTCCATTGGAAATCTATTTTCATGATGCATGCAGCATGGTACATACGTGGGCAAGGCATACATGAACCCTAATCCATGATAAGTGCCCTCATCAGCCCCTAGTGCATCATTCATAATCACAATATCAAGCTTCAACATCACTATTTAACCCCCACGTGTGTGTGTAACTAGTAGAAGCATTTCACACAATGCATGCCAACATGCTTGAAATTAAACTCACTACCACACTACACATGTGAATTATCATCTAACATGAATTCCAGCGGAAATCATAGGAGAAAAATCATTAAAATCATAACTCAAATGAAAACTCAACCACAAAGGCTAAACACATATAAGATCATTCATTTCATCCTTGAGTCATGGCATTCACCAACATCCACACATCAACTAACCACATTCTATCATGACAAATCAGTCCAATAATAGGTTGTAGTTCTACTGAAAATATGCTTAACAATGAGGAACCAACCATTCATAATTTCAAGATGATTATTCCAACATCATGCCACAAAACATAACTCATTCTACAAATCTCTAAGCATATACCTCAACTCCATAACCTTAATAGCATGCCTTTCTAGTAGCATAACATAGCTTAAAACACTCCACATTCATATGAAATTGGCAAGCTAAAGTGGAATCATCGAAATAAATATCATATGCACAACATACAATTTACTGTGTTGCCGTTCGAACGCCCTTCAGGCCGTTCGATCGGTTAAACGCAAAAAATTGAAATTCACAGTTTGGCCGTTCGAACGCCTAGCAGGCCGTTCAATTGGCTGAACTGGAAAACTATCGTTCCGACAATGTTACCGTTTGAACACCCAAAAGGGCCGTTCGAACGCCAACAAGGTAGAACTGGTCATCTTCTTCCTTTCGCAAATCCAAACCAAAACACCATTGATAACACTTCAAATCCACATCTAACACCCTAATCATCATCAAAAGTCCTTCATGACTTCCAGAAAGTTAAACCATACCATAATAATACAAAACCCTAAGAAATCGGGATTAAATATTTTTATTTTCTAATCATACCATTAACACTCCAAATCAAGTAATCTCCATTCGAAATAAGCTAAAAATTAAGAGTTTTACCATGGATAAACTGAGATTTCGAAGACCCATTACCTTAGCACTTGGTTAAGCTCGGATTTAAGAGTCACCCTTCTTGAAAACCTTCCAAAAACATTGAGTTTGGATTAAACTCCATTACAAATCGATTTACCAAAGAAATCCCTAATTAAATCTTAGATCTAGGGCTTGTTGATGGTAAAAATCGAATTTTGAAAGCTAGGGTTTGTAGTAAAACACAAATCAGTAGTTTTTGATGTCCAAAAATGAATTGAAACAAGGGGGAAATGGTAGATTTGGAAAAGATTAAGAAGAAAGCTAGGGTTTAGTTGTCACAACCCGGATTTTTAAAACCCTTGTTACAATAAAGGACACACGATAGATCACGATAATAAATTTTTCTTTTTTCCTTTCTTAAACACAAAACAAATCAGCCAATTAAATATCCAGGTCATGATAACTAGGGTTCACAAATACGAATATCAAATCATATGATATTATTTAACGTCTGAAAATTCATAAAGACCAGCTCGTCCATCTAAGTACAAGTCTTTCACCCGTCTGAAAATAAATAACAAGTTGACTCTCACGCTTAAGGTACACTTACGTATCGGAGTTTCAAAAATACGGAAACCTCTTGAGCTCCTGCCTTGGTCTCACTTCTCATCGCATGGAGAATCTGCAACATAGCAAACAAAACAACTACAACAACAACAATTGAATCTCTCCGCTTTCAGGAGAAGAGCTTCCAAAAGACAAAAGGTTTTATTAGTATTTTTTTGGATCGGGCCAACATCACCCGATGTTAGTTGCCTACGTACTCATCAGACAACATCTCCAATGTTTCCAACAAGATCGGATCCAAACGTAGTTCTACCTAAAAACTACACTATACTAAGAAGCATAGCATCACCCATGCAATACTTAAGTATTTTAAAGCAACCTACATTTTATGCAAGTCCTTTTATCATTCAACTTGTCTACTTAACAAGCAATATCAAACAATGTTATTAATTATCTCATAACCCTTGTTCAATAATTAATGCTTACATCCTGCAAACTGTACCACATAAGGGTAATATATAGAACACATAACTCAAAAACATGGGCTGATCTTTAACCAATGAAGACCATCACAATGCACAAAACAATGGAAACCGTTCAGGAAACACTGTACTAATTGTTACTTGAAAATACCGACTCCCGCTCAAAGGAGTAAATATATGCTAACAGAAATCCTAGCATCTCTAGAGATCCACTTGGATCAGCCATGGGCCTAGAGATGTAGGTACCAGCTGTGCTCATGGACACACTGGCTAGAGGTAGATGAGCCTTCCATGATGCTCAAAAACCTAGTTTACGCGTTTGCAGGGATCCATCGTCCCAAAGGAGCGGAGACCACAGGGGTCTAAAAGATTACCGTCATGGCTATTATCAGAAATCCTAGCATCTCTAGAGATCCACTTGGATCAGCCATGAGCCTAGAGATGTAGGTACCAACTGTGCTCATGGACACACTAGCCAGAGGTAGATGAGCCTTCCATGATGCTCAAAAACCTGGGTTGCGCATTTGTAGGGATCCATCGTCCCAAAGGATCGGAGACCACAAGGGTCTAAAAGATTACCGCCATGGCTATTATTGTGAGCTTAAACTTTGACTCCAAGAACATCCCATAACAACCCTCGGTTCAATAACCAAGGTAAAATTCTATGTCAGGGCCCCATTCACTTCATGAACTGGTCCCGACCCTAAAGAGGGTATTTAGTCATTATCTTGAATAGGTGTTCTCCCCTCAATCCAAAGATAACCAAAATCTCTTGATAGTCTTTATTAACCTTAATTTACTTATATAACTTAACACAACAATAATAAATGCAACCATTAAAATGACAAGAACTCATACTCATGCTGAGATGAACTGACCAATTCAACATTATAATGACAAGGATTTTGGGGCTGAGATGCATAGCTCAAGTCAACCACCTAACATGACAAGTTCAAGCTGAAACAAGCATCAATAATCAACCTAAGGTATATCACAATCAAGGCTGGAATTCAAAGACAACATAGGCTGAAACAAATCATGAACAAAGGCTCTAACATTAAGGATTCATTCAGCAAGATTATAATCTAAAACAAAGCTGAGAATCAAGTATTAGATATGCAACAATACAACCTAAACTAGGGCTGAGATTTAGGTGTTCTCTCAGCATGATTATAGCATAAATCAATGTTGAGAATTTGGTATTAATTTGGCCAAAGTAGAGCCTAAAACATAAGCATCAAATCAGGGATTTACTTGGCCAATGTGCAGCCTAAACTAAGGCTTCAAATCAGGGATTTACTTGACCAATGTGCAGCCTAAACTAAGGCTTCAAATCAGAGATTTAATTAGGCAAAGTATGGCCTAAACTAAGGCCATGAATCAGGGATTAACTTGGTCAAAGTATGGCCTAATGTAAGGCCATGAATCAGAGATTAACTTAGCCAAAGTATGGCCTAAAGTAAGGCCACGAATCAGGGATTAACTTGGTCAAAGTATGGCCTAAACTAAGGCCACGAATCAGGGAATAAGTTGGCCAAAGTATGGCCTAAAGTCAGGCCACAAACCAGGGAATAAGTTGGCTAAACTATGGCCTAAAGTAAGGCCACAAACCAGGGACTAAGTTGGCCAAACTATGGCCTAAAGTAAGGCTACTAATCAGGGAATAAATTTAGCAGAGTGTATGCCCAAATCATGATTTATAAACATGACTAGAATAAGAATTATTCATGCCTAACATATGGCTAAGATAAATGATAAAAATCAGCATCATGCTTGAATGAATTAAGGCTAGTTCATGACATCAAAAGGAACTCCTAGAACCAAGCTACATTATGGCTGAATTACATCTATCAAAACCTCATTCTTAAGGGTGTAAAAGGAAGCACCTACATGTACCAATTCATCCCCAAAGCTCCTAGCCCTTTCTCCTACGCTTCTAGTGCTTGATTCAATCTAAAGGTGGCTGATTTGTGCCTTCGAAATTGCTGGTTATGGAGGTCCTTGCTGAGAGAAAGAAGAGGAAGGAAGAGATGGAGAAGAGAGAGCTGAACCAAAATCAATCCTTTCTTATATAAGGCTTCCCTTCTTCAAACTCTTGGGTGCCCTCCTCCTCTAAGACTCTCCATTAATTACAATCCCGGAATTACAATCCCTGCCCCATTAACAATAGGATTCCAACCTACATACATGCTCAAAACAGTCCCAAAAGAGTTCTAACCCAACTAGATGTATAGTTGATCCCTCCAACTTTTTCCACCACTCCTAGCACTCCTCGGACTCCTACGTGGGCTAGAAGTCATATGCTTACAAGTTATCTCATATCAGCAAAGTTCTAGTTGCATCCTCCTTCTTCCTTGGAGTCTTTAACCCGCTAGGATTCTCTACCTCTTTAAAATCCTAGTTCTTTTAAGACTTCTAATTCCTTGTACGTTTAGGACTCCTAACTCCTAGCATATTTAGGACTCCTAACTCCTAGCACATTTAGGACTCCTAATACCTAACACGATTAGGACATCCAACTCTAAGCGCGAGTAGGATATCTAACTCCAAGCATGAGTAGGACATCTAACTCTAAGTACGAGTAACTCTAAGCACGAGTAGGACATCCAACTCCAAGAACGAGTAGAACATCCAACTCTAAGCACAAGTAGGATATCTAACTCTAAGCATGAGTAGGACATCCAACTCCAAACATGAGTAAGGCATCTAATTCGGGTAAACAGGCCCTATGCAATAAGCTTAACTTCGAACAATTGTATCTCCCTCATCTGAACTCCGATTCACATGTTCTTAGTGGCGTTTCGAAGCTCTTTCTGTCTATTTTCTAATAAAATTAGTTTCAGCCACAAATTCTATCTAGGGAGGTAGTTATTTTACTAAGAATGTCAATAGGTCAAACACCCTATTTTCCACATTTAATTTTTGAAACATAGGAGAATTAGGGATATTACATTAATGCTTGATTAGTGTAGGCTTACCTTAATTGGCTTCTAATCCGAGCCTAATTGGGGATTAGGCCAGACCTCCCTCCTTAGCCTATTCCCAAAAATGGAAATGGCTCAAGTTTGTCCTTTTATAGTAAGGGTTGGGGTATGCATGGGTAAGTTTTGGGGTGTACATAGGAAAAGTAAGCTAAAAGTGGGTATTTTGCAAATTTAAGCACTAATTAAGCCTAATAAAAATCTAAAAATTTTCGTATGGCCTTAAGTAGACATCTAGGTTCATTTGACCTAAAAATCAAAATTTTGAAGGTGGGGCCCACAGGGGTCCCGCCAAAACCCTAATTTTCGGGAAAATAGTAAAAATTCAAAAAAATCCCAAAAAATCACATTTGATTTAAAACCACTAATATTAAAGTTGATTTTGATTAAAACCATCTTAAACACGATTTATTTCATGAAATCACCGAATAGATCAGAAAATGCGTTAATCTCACGATAACCAATAATTAAGTAAAACCAAAACCGGTTTAGAGATGAGGGTCCTTACAGCTTTGCCCCGACCGGAGTGACGTCCTGACACCTCCGTCCCGGCCTCCCTGCCGGCCGCCGCCACTCCACTCCCTATTTTCTGTTGCAGCCCAACAGAGAACCACCCCCATGTTTTTGCTCCGATTGTCGTTGTCGATGGCTACATGACTTCCAAACCACTGCCATAGGCTTCGCCTCGGCCAAAGAAACCTCCGGCCACCGCCGTCCTGGCCTCCCCGCCGCCATCGCCGTCCCTTTATTCCATTTTCCTATTTTGGTCTGGCAAACCAAGATTCTCAGCTTTGTACTGATCTGCCACCGCTGTTGTTGCATGGCTTCCAAACTGCCACCACGGATCCGCCCCGACCATGTGACCTCCGACCACCGCCGTCCCAACCTCCCAGCCCTCTTGCCCCACAGTGAGGTAGCACTCTACCACCCATTTTTCTTGTTCTATTTTTTTTCTTTGGTTTGCAACCGCCAATTGTGCCGCCGGTGGCCAACCACTATGACCTGCCGTTGGCCATAACTCGGCCTGGTGACGGCAAGGTTGCCACCCCGGCTGCAACCAAGGCCGTCGTCCTATCCCAACAACCGCCTCCCCGGCCCTTTACCCCTTCTTCTGCTATTTTTCGATCCGAACATAAATTTTGTCGTGACCTTTTGCCTTGTGTTCCGACTATTGTCCGCAAACCACTGATTCCCCATTAGTATGTCGTCTCGAGCCGATGACGGCAAGGTGCCAAGGTCTGGCCTCCCTTGCCTCTATCGGTTCCGATTCGTTTGTTTGGTTGACCCGCATTAGAGCAAAGTTACACTTTTTCTCGAGCTGTGTCCATCCTCCGCAATCGGTCGTCAGACGGTATTGGGCCGATGTCCATTGGACGTGCCACTATTCGGTGACTGTTGGGTCCCGTCTTCTCCCAGGTCTAGCCGCCAGCCATGTCGGGCCATTCGTAACTCGGTGAGGTGTGTTTGCTGTCCCAATTTGGTGCATTGTCGCCCCCGCTAAATCAAGTATTGGGTCTCTTCAATTTTCTAATTGACTGTTCTATTGCAGACAGCTGCAGATGTCAGCTTTACCAATAATGGAAAGGGGTTGCCACTCCCAACCTCCTCTGCACGTCTTCTACACACACCAAACGCCCCTAAACTTCAGGGTACACCTCTGACCACTATCGAGTGAACCACCCCAACCTAAGGCCAACCTAGTGTCCTGCCTGACGTGCGTGGACTTGGGCATATGTCCGACCAATGTGGGCTTTGCCCCGGCCCAATGACATCAAGGGCCAATAACTCTGGCCCAATTCCATCTCTGACCCCCACTTCCTATGACATACGACCCGAAACTTACGGGAAGTTCCTAAATTCTGATTCTTCCAAGGGGAAGTAAAATTGTCAGTCGTTAGACTCAGTCCATTGAAGGCTCGACTGATGTCGTGGCCTATCCTCCAGTATAAGCTATGCTTAATGCACGATTGTCCGTACAATGAATTGGTTGTGGGTAGCATTTAAAAATGATGCCACCCTTATCGGCCACCTACGCCAAGCCTTAGTGCCTTAATGTATGTTTAGGAACGTCTACACCACTAGGCAATATGGCGGTTAAAGCCCTCCGCCATCTTGTGAGGCTTCGACAATGCGGAATTGTTGCCGTTGGATGTGGTCTGCGGTCCATTTTAATGTTTGTGGCCAACAAAGTGTTTTAAACTGTTGGGCGACCTCCAATCAGTCAACCCCCATTTTGTAGTCGCTACCATTTCTAGTGGCACGACTTTGTGTTTGTCCACCTTAGTGCATCCAAACCTTTGGTTTCGAGTGAAATTAATCTAACATTATTGAGATTAATTCTAGCATCTATAAAAATCCTCGGGACACAACAACTCTCTCAGTGCGATGCTTTTGGCCGCCTATTCCGCTATCGACTCCGCCACCGTTGTTTGCTCGCCATCAAACTCCTATGGATTACGAGGTAGGGGACGAGGAGAAGACTAGACTTGCAGTCTTCATGTTCGAGGGCGAGGCTCAGACGTGGTGACTATCGATGGAGCGTTAGAGATTCCATGGCCGAGTGGATATTCCTTGGGAGGAGTTCTTGTCAGCCTTTAACGACAAGTACTTCCCTCTTCATGTCCGAGAGGAGAAGAAGGAGTTTCTCAGCCTGCAGCAGGGTTCTATGACGGTCTTGGCTTATGCCATTTTGTGGAGCTTGAGCGCTTTGCTCCTCGCTTCTTCAGCGATGAGTATGAGCGAGCACGTAAGTTTGAGGACAATCTGAAGCCTTTCATCAAAGGCCGAGTCGTGCCCTTCAAGCACAAGACCTTGTTGAGGTACTTGAGACGGCCATCGCGGTGGAGCGAGATTTTGACGAGTATATCCGGAGGAGAGGGCAGCAGTAGACTAAGAGGCCGAGGGTGGAGGATAGCCATAATCGTCGGGGTCATAAGCGGTGAGATACCTATTATGCGAGGCATAACACTCAACAAGTGCAGCAGAACCCTCATGACCGCCGTGCTAATGTGACTTGTTATGATTGTTGGCAGAAGGGGCACTATGCCAATGAGTGTCCCCAAAGGGCTGGCCGTGCTCATAGGCGTGCACCGATGACACCTAATTCCGGTCCTAGGCAGCCGGGAGCACCACCGGCGAGAGCACCTACCGGGCAGCCCAATGGCAAGGGGAAGAAGCTTGCTCATGATGGGAGAGTCTTTGCTATTTCGGTGCAGGAGGCGGCTAACTCTTCCGGCGTGGTGGAAGGTATGATTCTCATTGCCTCCCACTATGCTAGGGTGTTATTTGATACCGGTTCCTCTCATTCTTTTGTCTCTCCTCATTTTGCTCATGAGTTGGATGCTTGTTATAAGTTGTTGCATGTTCCTTTGCGTGTGTCTACACCTTCATCCTCTCTTCAAGCGAAAAAGTATGTTGAGATGATTCCTATGGAGATTGGTGGGCATGTGCTACATATGGATCTGATAATATTGCCGATGATTGACTTTGATGTGATCCTAGGCATGGATATGATGTTTAAGTTCCATGTGCATGTAGACTGCCGCAGGAGGTGTGTGAAGTTCGAGTTGTCAGGAGCTAAGCCTTTTATCTTCCAAGGGGTGAAGCATTCTAATGGCAAGTTCTTGGTCTCATCCTTCAAGGCCAAGAAGTGGATCAATAGCGGATGCGAGGCTTTCCTTGCTAGTGTTATAGGGTTGAACATGGAGTTACCTTCTTTGGATTCCGTTCGTGTTGTGGAGGAATTTCCTGATGTCTTCCCTAGTGACTTGGCGGGTTTGCCACCGGAGAGGGAGATAGAGTTTTGCATTGATCTTATTCCAGGCACTACTCCTATTTCTAAGGCTCCCTATCGTATGGCTCCAGCCGAACTTAAAGGGCTTAAGGCTCAACTGCAGGATCTTATGGATAAGGGGTATATTAGGCCGAGTGTATCTTCTTGGGGTGCGCCGGTCTTATTTGTTCGGAAGAAGGATGGTTCTCTGCGGTTGTGTATCGACTACCAAATGCTTAATCAGGTAACCATCAAGAACAAGTACCCTTTACCTAGAATTGATGATTTGTTTGATCAGTTGTAGCAAGCACATGTATTCTTTAAGATTGACTTGAGATCGGGTTATCACCAACTTCGGATCCGTCTTGATGATGTTGCAAAGACGGCTTTTTGTACCCGATATGGGCATTGTGAGTTCTTAGTGATGCCTTTTGGTCTTACTAATGCACCAGCCTCATTTATGGACTTGATGAACCGAGTCTTTCGGCCTTATCTTGATCGGTTTGTGATTATATTCGTGGATGATATTATGATCTATTCGGCCAATGAGGAAGAGCATGAAGCACATTTGAGGATTATCTTGCGAACTTTACGGGAGCATTAGCTCTTTATGAAGTTTGACAAGTGTGAATTTTGGCTCAAGAAGGTGCAATTCCTTGGTCATGTGATATCGAGTGACGGTGTGGCGGTTGGTCCCTTGAAAGTTGAAGCCGTGTTGAATTGGGAGTAACCGAAGAGTGCATCGGAGGTCCGCAGCTTCCTAGGACTTGCCGGGTACTACCGCCGTTTCATCGAGGGTTTTTCTAGCCTTGCAAGCCCTATGATTAAGTTGACAAGGAAGAATGAGAAGTTTGAGTGGAACTCAACTTGTGAAGAGAGTTTCCAAGAGTTGAAGAAGAGGCTAACTTCAGTTCCGGTTTTAACCTTGCCTTCCAGGAGTGGTGGATTTGTGGTCTATAGTGATGCTTCGCTTTGCGGCTTGGGTTATGTACTCATGCAGCATGGGAGAGTGGTGGCTTATGCATCTCGACAGCTTAGAGTGCACGAGCGGAATGACCCCACTCATGGCTTGGAGTTAGCGGCCGTAGTTTTTGCATTGAAGATTTGGCGGCACTATCTCTATGGTGAGAAGTTTGAGGTATTCACTGATCACAAGAGCTTGAAGTACTTATTCACTTAGCGAGATCTTAATTTGAGGCAAAGGAGGTGGCTAGAATTCATGAAGGATTATGACTTCACGATATCGTATCATCCTGGTAAAGCGAATGTGGTGGCGGATGCTTTGAGTCGGAAATCAGCCACTATGATTGCTTGCATGCGAGTTCATGAGTGGCACCTTTATGAGGACGCCATTGAACTAAGGCCAAAGTTGACTTTGGAGGACACACGGAGCTGGGTTGCTAATCTCTCTATCAGCTCTAGTGTGGTGGATGACGTGGTCAAGGCTTAGAAAAGTGAGGAAGAGACTCTAGCTCTTAAGGCCAAGCTAAGGGAGAAGGCAGTGTTGGGCTTCGAGGAAAAGGCCGATAGGAGTTTGGTGTATAGGGTCAGTGGTGTGTGCCGAACTCCATTGAGTTGAGAGAGCGTATAGAGGCACATCATTCTAAGTTCTCTATCCATCTTGGAGGAACAAAGATGTACCATGACGTGAAGAGGACATTCTGTAGATGGGGATGAAGAAGGACATTGCGGTCTACGTGTCCAAATGCCTTGTGTGTCAGCAAGTCAAGGCAGAGCACCGGCATCCAGGTGGCTTATTACGACCACTTCCGATTTCGGAGTGGAAGTGGGAGCACGTCACCATGGATTTCGTTTCCGGATTGCCATGGTCACCGGGTGGTAATGATGCGGTTTGGGTGATTGTTGACCGACTTACTAAGTCCGCTCATTTCCTCGCGATCAGAATGACTACTCCTTTGGATGTCTTGGCTGCTCTATATATGAGGGAGATCATGCGGTTACACGGGATTCCTATATCTATCGTCTCTGACCGTGACCCGCGGTTCACTTCGAGGTTTTGGCAGAGCTTTCAGAGTGCTTTGGGCACATCTCTACATCTCAGCTCCGCCTACCACCCTCAGACGGATGGACAGTCCGAAAGGACCATCCAGACGCTTGAGGACATGCTTTGAGCATGTATCCTTGAGTGGAGAGGAAGTTGGGAGAAGCATTTGCCACTGGTTGAGTTTTCTTATAACAATAGCTACCAAGCAAGCATCCGGATGGCACCTTTCGAGGTTTTTTATGGGCGTCCTTGCTGATCACCGTTGTGTTGGAGTGAGGTTGGAGACCACCTTCTCACTGGCCCAAATCTTATCCAACAGTCAGTGGAGAAGATACGCCTCATCCAAGAGAGGTTGCAGACAGCTCAGAGCCATCAGAACAGTTGTGCTGATAGGAGATGGCGGGAGTTGGAGTTTAGTGTTGGTGACCATGTGTTCCTTAAGATCGCTCCGACTCGCGGTGTTGTTCGATTTGGACAACGGGGGAAGTTATCACCTTGTTTTATTGGGTCATTTGAGATCTTGGAGCGGATAGGCGCCACAACATATCGGGTAGCACTTCCACCCCGATTGGTTGATATCCATAATGTATTCCACGTCTCACTTCTTCGAAAGTATGAGCCGGATCCTACTCATGTCTTGGATTTCGAGCCATTAGAGCTCCAAGAGAATCTTTCCTACGAGGAGATACCTATCCAGATTCTTGACAGTAAGGAGAAGGTACTTTGGCAAAAGGCAATCTCACTCGTGAAGGTGTCGAGGAAGCCACGTGGGAAACGGAGGATGAGATCAGAAAGAAGTACCCTCATCTTTTTGCTGCTGACCTCTAGTGAATTTTGGCGGACCAAAATTCCTAAGAGAGGGAGGATGTAAGGACTCTTTTTTCTAAACCGGCTTTTGGTTTTCTTTTAATTATCGGTTATTGCTTGGTTAACACATTTTCTGATTTATTCGGTGGTTTCAAAGATAGATGGTGTTTATGATCATTTTAATCAAAATAAACTTTAAGATTAGTAGTTTTAAGTAATTTTGAATCAAATGTGAATTTTTTGGATTTTTCAGAATTTTCACTATTTTTCCAAAAATTAGGGTTTTGGTAGGACCCCTGTGGGCCCTACCGTTAAAATTTTGGTTTTTGTGTCAAATGAACCCATACATCAAATTAAGCTTATACAAAAAAATTTAAAATTTTTTCAGATTTAATTAGTGCTCAAATTTGTAAAATACCCATTTTTAGACTATTTTTCTATTTATACCCCACAACTTACCCATACACACCCCAAAGCTTACTATTAAAGGCCAAACCTGAACCATTTCCATTTTGGGAATAGGCTGAGGAGGAGAGATCAGGCCTAATCCCCAATTAGGCCTGGATTAGAAGGTGTTTAAGGTAAGTCCATTCTAATTAAGCACTAAATCCTAGCTTTCCTCTTAATCCCTTCTAAATCTACCATTTCCCCTTTGTTTTAATTAGTTTTAAAACATCAAAACTACTGATTTGTATTTTTACTACAAACCCTAGATCTCAAAATCCAATTTTTATGTTCAACAAGCCCTAGATCTAAGCTTTTAATTAGGGTTTTTTTTGTTAAATCGGTTTTAATGGAGTTTAATTCAAACTCTATGTCTTTGTAAGGTTTTCAAGAAGAGTGACCATCAAATCCAAGCCTAATCAAGGGATAAGGTAATGGACTTTCGAAATTTCAGTCTTTCTATGGTAAAACTCTTGATTTTGTGGTTTATTTTGAATGGAGTTACTTGATTTAGTGTTCTAATGGCATGATTAGAAAATGGTAATCTTTAATCCCGATTTCATAGGGTTTTATCTTGTTATGATGTGGTTTAGCATTCTGGAAGTCATGGTGGACTTTTAATGATATTTGGGTTGTTAGATGGTGATTTTGAGTTTTATCAATGGAATTTCGGTTTGAAGATTCGTAAGGAAGAAGAAGGTCATTTCTGCCTTGTTGGCGTTCGAACGGCCCTTCTGGGCGTTCGAATGGCAACACTGTCGGATCGACAGATTTCCAGTTTAGCCGATCGAACGGCCTCCTGGGTGTTCGAATGGTAATATTGTAAATTTGAAATTTTCCTGTTTAGCCGATCAAACGGCCCTTCTGGGCGTTCGAATGGCTACATAGCAGAATTTTATTCTATTTGTATGATGTTTATTTCGGTGATTCCACTTTAACTGGCCAATTTCATATGAATGTGGAGTATTTTGAGCTATATTATGCTACTGGAAAGGCATACAATTGAGGTTATGAAGTTGAGGTATACATTTAAGAGATTGTGGAATGACATATGGTTTGTGGTGTGATGTTGGTATTGTCATCTTGAAGTTATGAATGGTTGATTCTCTATAGTTAAACATATTTTCAGTAGGACTACAGCCTATTAATGGACTGATTTGTCATGATAGAACGCAGTTAATTGATGTGTGGATGTTAGTGAATGTCATGGCTTAAGGATGAAGTTAATGATCTTATATGTGTTTAGCCATTGTGCTTGAGCTTTGATTTGAGTTATGATTTCAATGATTCTTCTTCTATGATTTTTGCTGGAATTCATGATTAGATGTTAGTTCACATGTGTAGTGTGGTAGTGAGTTAATTTCAAGCATGTTGAAATGCATTGAGTGAAGTACTTCTACTGGGTACACACACATGTGGGGTTTAATGATGATGTTGAAGCTTGATATTATGATTATGAATGATGCATTAGGGGCTAATGAGAGCACTTATCATGAATTAGGATTCATGTATGCCTTGCCCACATATGTACCATGTTGCATGCATCATAAAAATGGATTTCCAATTAAGGCTTTATCGAGGTTAATCTAATTTGACCGATTAGATGCAATGTGGTGAAATTGTGTGCCGGATTGATCGGTCGTAGCTTAATCGAAACTTGACTGGTCCGAAAGGACATGTTTTAATTTGAGTTCCTGTGTGGAACGAGTGCACTCGCCGGGTTGAGTCTAGAGAAATGGAATTATGTGGGGACAAGTTGTGTACTTGTCTTGTGGATGTGAGATTGTTATTATGAGTGTCATCTGGACCCTAAGAATCAAGTGTGGTATGCCGTGTGCACCCACTACCACGTGTTCCAGGGTTCCCTGTGTGGGAACTCGGGCTCTCCCCTCTACAGGAGATGTCCCTGGGCGAACACCCCTGCTCTAGATTCTCTGTGTGAGAATGGGACATCCTTGGCCAGGATCGTCCAGGGCGAGCAGCTTTAGTGATTGACAACCCCGAACTTTCTTTAATTCTTGTGTAGAATTTTGGACCATGAGCCTTTGTGGCATTGTCTGTGTTCCCATCTGTGTGACACTAAATTATGATTACTCCTTGATGGAGGTTGATAAGATGTGATGCATGATTGGATATGTATGTTAGAGATACATTTCATGCAGGTTGATATGATGTGATGCAATTTTGGATATGTATGTTAGAGATATATTTCATGCAAATTGATATGATGTGATGCATGATTGGATATGTATGTTAGAGATACATTTCATGCAGGTTGATATGTTGTGATGCATGATTGGATATGTATGTTAAAGATACATTTCATGCAGGTTGATATAATGTGATGCATGATTAGATATGTATGTTAGAGATACATTTTATGCAGGATGATATGATGTGATGCATGATTGGATATGTATGTTAGAGATACATTTCATGCAGGTTGATATGATGTGATGCATGATTGGATATGTATGTTAGAGATATATTTCATGCAAATTGATATGATGTGATGCATAATTGGATATGTATGTTAGAGATACATTTCATGCAGGATAATATGATGTAATGAATGATTGGATATGTATGTTAGAGATACATTTCATGCAGGTTGATATGATGTGATGAATGATTGGATATGTATGTTAGAGATACATTTCATGCAGGTTGATATGATGTGATGCATGATTGGATATGTATATTAGAGATACATTTCATGCAGGATAATATGATGTGATGAATGATTGGATATGTATGTTAGAGATCCATTTTATGCAGGTTGATATGATGTGATGCATGATTAGATATGTATGTTAGAGATACATTTCATGCAGGTTGATGTGATGTGATGCATGATTGGATATGTATATTATAGATACATTTCATGGAGGTTGATATGATGTGATGCATGATTGAATATGTATGTTAGAGATACATTTCATGCAGGTTGATATGATGGAATGCATGGTTGGATTTGTATGTTAGAGATACATTTCATGTAGGTTTATACGATGTGAATGACATTATGTGGATTATACACTATGATGCAGGTTTAGGTGATGTATATGTGTGATTAGAAAATGATGCACCTTGTCAATCTTTGATCTAAATGATTATATTGCTATGCTATCGTATTTCCGATGATGATAGTTATTTTAAAAAAAACCATTGCTGAGTTTGTTAAACTCACCCCTCTTTCTTATGTTTTTTCTTTGGGGCTGCGTGGTGCAATACGTAGACGAACAGGATCTCCTCTTTGAGGAAAGATCGGAGATGACTTAGATGTGATTGTGGAGATTCTTATGTGACTTATTTTCCTTGGTTTATGCTTTATGTTTAGAACCTTTGTGTATGGTTCTCTGTTGGATTTATGTTACTTTATACAGTTGTGTTGCTTAAGACCTGTATTAGTGCTAGTGTGGGCTATGGTTGACTAAGCATGTGGGTTTGAGACTAGTCGTTTATTTTGAGTTAAGCGACTCTCTTTCTTTTCTACTTATTTACTCTTGCTCAAAGGAATGTGCGTACTCCGTAATTCTGTTAAGTCGCCCTGGTTAGGGTTAAGTCTTCCACTAAACCGTTTCTCAATTTTCCTTCGTCACCCCCGTGCGCTTGACCGGCCCTTGGACCGGGTTCGGCTTGGGTCGGGCATCTCCGGGGCGTGACACTATATGTTCTTGTAACGACCCGACCCGAGCCGGGCCCACAAAATCAGTAATAGGAAATTTTTCTCTTTCCTTGAGCCAGGAATCATTGTCTAAGTGCGAGAGGTACAACATTCGTCTACGCACTACGAAGCTTTAAGGCTTCTTCGTACGTAGACTTAGGTTGTAACGAGCACGTACACACAACGAAGCTTCATAGTTCATCGCGTGTAAAACAAAATAAAACATATTATTATAATGATTTGGATCGGGCCAACGTTACCTTGTCGTTGGTTGCCTACGTACGTATTGGATATTATTCCAATACGATCGGATCCGAACGTAGTTCTGCCTAATGGCTACTACATACAACAAGTATCACAAAATCATACGTATAAAATACACATCTCTGAATATTTAGTCGGAGTGTACAAAAACTCGTCATATATCGGAGTGAAGCGGAAGTTAATAAACCAAAAACATACATCCCGCTCTACCACCGAGCAGGATCAAAACTACACATACATGTCTCGCTCTATCACTGAGCCGAGACCGAGAACACAAATTACACGTCTTGCTCTACCCTAGAGCGAGACCACACACGTCATATAAGTATACATCATGGCATCTAGGCACATAGCATAGTATGTAAGCACATAGCATGACATAGAGGCACATAGCATGGCATATAGGTACATAGCATGACATATAGGCACATAGCATGGCATATAGGTACATAGCATAGTATATAGGCACATAGCATGGCATATAGGCACATAACATAGTATATAGGTAGTATATAGGCACATAGCATGGCATATAGGCACATAACATGGCATATAGGTACATTGCATGACATATAGGTACATAGCATAGTATATAGGCACATAGCATGGCATATAGGTACATAGCATAGTATATAGGCACATAGCATGGCATATAGGCACATAGCATGGCATATAGGTACATAGCATAGTATATTGGTACATAGCATAGTATATCGGCACATAGCATAGTATATAGGCACATAGCATGGCATACAGGCACATAGCATAGTATATAGGTACATAGCATAATATATAGGCACATAACATGGCATATAGGTACATAGCATAGTATATAGGCATATAGCATGGCATATAGGCACATAGCATAGTATATAGGCACATAGTATGGCATATAGGCACATAGCATAGTATATAGGCACATAGCATGGCATATATAAATCGTAGCATAACACACATAATAACTTAGCACATGCTGTACGGAAGATCGAAAATGCTTACTTCCATCATAACCCATACAGTATTGGTATCTACGGATAGAACCCCATCTTACTTCGGGTGTCTTTTTCTTGTTTCGGTGTTCGGGCAGAGCCTTGCTTAATCTCGGGGCATTTCCTCCTTATAAGATTGTCAGCTCAGAAAATGAAACCCACCATCGCGTAGAACACCTTCAATTTAGTCAAGAATGGCTCTTGAATCGACTAAATCGGAGTTGGGATGGCCAGAAACAGAGAAAACAAAGTTGGTCGGTACGGGTAGAACCTCTCCTTGTCTTGGGACGTTTCCTCTTCATACGATTGCTAACTCAGAAAACGGAACCCTCCATTGCGTAGAACATACTCGATTTAGTCAAGAACACCTCTTCAATTGACTAAATCGGAGTTGGGATAGCCAGAAACAGAGAAAACAAAGTTCGTCGGTGCATGAAGATAACGGGCAGGACCTCCTCTTGTCTTGGGACGTTTCATCATCATACGGTCTCCAACTCGAAGAACGGATAGCTCCATTGCGTAGAGCATACTCGATTTAGTAGGAAACGAGTCTTGAACGGCCTTAATCGGCCTCAGAACGGTCAAAAACGGGGGTAGAGAAGTTCTGGTCGAAACACAGGAGAAATGGGGTTTATATAAACCCCCCGAGCCGCCGAAACCGCGGCGCTGCGCCGCCAGAAATGGCGGAGAGGCGGTTTTCGGGCGGCGGCGCCGCGGTAACGTGTGGCTCACGTCCGCGTTACGCGGCTCACGCCCGCGCACGGAACCGCGGCGCCGTTATACCACGGTGCCCGCGGTAACGCGGGCGCACGTGTCGCGCCGATCCGCGCGCTGCAGCGTGCGCCAATCATGCGCCGCGCGCTGTTTTAAATAATTATATTTTTTTTCTTTTTCTCCTTTCTTCAAACACGCGTAACTTCGTACCCCGGATTCGGATTCGCGCGTTCTAGGTACTGTTGGACTTGTATCGACGAGCCCTTCGATACCACCCCACTTAAAGCAGTAAATCATACTATTTCCAAGTGGGTCCCGCCTATAAAGCATGTTTCTTAAATATCGTAATTTCCGGTCCCAACCTCTGTTTCGCGCGTTCTTCGAATCGTTACGCTCGTTATGCCAAGCTCTACCTGGCTAAGGGTATTTCACCTAATAAAAACCCTTAACATTAATCTTAAATTACCGAATTACCCTTAACCCTCCTGGGTTAAGCGTAACCGAAAAACGGGTCGTTACAGTTCTGCCCAAGAGTGGCACTGTAATATTCCTGCCCAAGAGTGGCACTGTATGTTTTTCGCCCTTAGTTGGCATTGTTTGGCCCTTGTTGGCATTGTATGGCCCTAGAGAGTGGGCATTTGCGCGCTCAGGTAAGTAGTATTATGGATCTGCTCTTACCTGTTTGATCCTATGCCCCATGTGCATAGGTGTGCCTTGCCTTCGGAAAAGTCCATGATGTTTAGTTGCTCCCCGAAGGTTAAGGTGATGCCCCAGTGACATTCCATTCCTTTCCGACGCTGGAGCTTATTAATTGTAATGAGTTTTAGTTGTCGGTAGTATGTGTACGATTGTAAGAGTAAGTGTATGTTTCAGATTCTGAGTAAGTTGTACGTGTAAGATTTAGAGTAAGTGTGAACTTCTTTGGAAGACCGTAAGAGTAAGTTTATGAGTATGAGTATGTTGTACGAGTAAGTTTGTAAGACTTTGATTCAGACGGTAAACGTAAGTGTAAGTGTAGGCTTCTAAGGAAGATGTAAGAGTACATTTATGTGTAAGTGTATGATTGTACGAGTAAGGTCATACGAGTAAGGTCGTACGAATAAGGTCATATGAGTAGGCATGTGTTGTAAGTGTAAGCGTACGTTTGTACAAGTAAGACTGATTCAGAATGTAAGTGTAAGAGCCTGATATATGAGTAAGTGTAAGTTCGGTTTGCACAATGATTTGTATGTGTGACAATATTTATACTTTTTATTCTTTTTGCTTCATGTGTGATTGTATGGAAGCAGCTATATTTGAACTTGCGGAGTTTATTGATTCATTTTTCCCCTACTGGGTATTTTTCTACTGAGTATGAAAATACTCACCCCACCTTTTTAGCCCCTTCGACTGGAGGCTTTTGCAGGTCGATCGATAGCTGTTTGAGACTGGACTTTTCCTCGTGTGGACAATTCTTCCTCGACTTTGAGCGTAGTGAAATTAAGTGAACTTATGTGGAGTTTGGTGCTACGATCTCATGTATTGACTAAAGTGAGAAAATTATGTTATCTATTGGACTTGTGCATGTATGTACGAATAATTTTAAGACTATGAAAGAACTTGTACTCAGTAGGTTTTAATCGTACGCTTTTGTTTTAGGTCACGCCTGAGAACGTTTGTTTGTTTTAAGATGATTTAATTTATGAAAGTTGTTTTCACACCTTTTGAATTTTGTTAATTTAGTCGATTTATATGTGTTTTGAGAATAGAATTGTAGTAAAACTTTAAAGTAAATGTGTGGAAAAACCTCGGGTGTGACATAAACAAAGTCCAAAGAAAAGAAAAAGAAGAAGTCAAATATATTCCTACACACATATGAATAGGCTGAGGCTTCTAACAAAAAATTAGGTAAGGATCTTATGTGCCCCCCTATACCTAAAGTTGGCTACAAAAGTTAAATTGGCTAAGTGAGGTATCGTAAGCCTCACGTAGCCATATCAAAATAATTACCAAATAAAAAATTAAAAGTTAAAATTACAAAAAGCTATGCGAAACCCCATAAGTCTCACATCAAAATAGTCATTAAATCAAAATTAATAAAAGTTTTAGTGAGACTCGTGGGCTCTACGTTAAGTTTCGCTTTTAAAAAATATTTAGCTATAAAAGACTAAAATGACTAAAACACAAAAAAAATAATTTTAAAGAAATCAAAGTTCAAAGAAAAATGCAAGATTATGTGGAAGACTCCATGGGCCCCACATAGAGAGTGGGAAGACTAAGTCAAAGCCCCGATCGTGATCTCCCTACTCTAAACAAAAAAAAAGAGAGATAAATGAAATGTTAATAAAAATAATACAAAAAAAGAGAATAGAAAATAAGAATGTGTAAATAGAGTGATAGAGTGGGGGAATACCAAGTCAAATGTATAATGCTGAAACTTCTCTCACTACTTTTAAAATTGCATTCATCACACTCCCCACCTCCCATTAACTTAATCCCCATTAATTTGATTCCCACCAACTGTCCCACTACCTAGATGTCATGAGAATGTCTTTATTGGTCATTATAATATTTATTATTTATATTTATTATTTATTTAATTTTTTAAATAATAAAACTTTAAAATTAAAACCATATTTAAATTCAAATTGAGATTTAGGGGCTATTTGGATGTTTAATATTTATGGATTCTGTTTCAATTTTGGTTTGAATTATAGGCATTATGTTTGTGTATTGAAGGTGAGAAAAATTTAAAATTCTATCTAAAAGTTGATTCCAAGTCAGTTGAAGCCAAAATAAGCCGAAATCATTAAATCACCTCGTGAGGTGATTCCGTCGATTCTACTCCCAACTTTTATTTTAGAATTTGAGATTTTATTATTTTTTAACGGTCAACTCTTATATTAATTTGAGCCTTTGAAAACCGTAATATATAGGTGGGGTTTACTTTAAAAGTTTATAATTACCTACCCTTGTAGGATCTTATATAATAAGACTTAAATTTTGGAAGATAATAATACCAAAAACGTACATATCCTAATTCGAAAGAGAAAGTTATATTAATTTAAAATTTTAAAAATAAATTTGACTTAACATCTAAATTTATTCTAAATTTTTTATTAAAAAATATAATTTTAATTCAGTAAATAACTATTAAAAAATTCTACTTTTATTTCTTAATAATTTAATACACAAACATGCTTTTAGATAAGTCAAGTTTTTCAGCTAATTTAACAATATTTTAAATTATTTAAATAATATTTTAGATTAAAATTTGGCTAAAACAAATATACCCGTGTGTTAAGGAAAATACTAAAAAATTAATTTTTTTTAAAAAATAACTTTGCACTTGGACGAAAAGTGGGATTTAATCTCTGCCCTCACCAATCGTCACCGGCGAGGGAGCCCTCTCTGACTAGAGCTGGTAACGCGAGGTAGAATCTTGTCCGAGAGTTCCCCCGCCGTTCTGAGGCTCAGAACCTCGGTGATCATCTCTGATCGTTCTACCCTTGACTATCGCCAATTCCCTCCTCCGCCGTCCGCTTAAGGACCGCCACCCTTCCTCTCACTCGAGAACTGTTCAGGTCGTCCTGGAGACGCCTGTGGGTCCCTCCTCTCCCAAGGAGCCCTGTCTCCCTAGAGCTGGTGACGATGGGCTCGTCTCTCCGTCCTCGGAACAGACAATAGAAAGCTGCCACGCCCATCCTCCAAAGTATGGTCATCGGCCTTCCCCAAAACCCTAGCTTCTTCGACTGCTCCCCCGCTATTGTGAGGCTCGGAACCTCGACGATTGGACTCACATCTCCAAGAGCCTAGACTGAAAGCCCTGGCCGTTCTGTCATTGTTACCACCACCCAAAGACTCTCCAAGCATGCCAACAAGCCCACCATCTACCGACCCAGTTGAGAAAAGACACTCACTTTGATGTATCAGATGGTCTGAGGCTTCATTTGGTCCATTCCTTTCACTGAAACTGGATATCGGCAAAATTACCTTGTTTTGGTACATTTGTTCTCTTTGCTTTTGTTAGTTTTTTTTTTGTTTTTATCGGTATAGAAGCCAAAAGGGGAATTTCTGGTTGATCCCTGAAAGAGTTTGTGAATGTTGGGACTGGTTTTCGCTTCCATTTGCATAATGCTCTGCTAAAGCTAACAAATTTTCAGTTTTTTCGTCTGGTATCACTCTATGTGCTTCTGGTTTTGATCATTCGACCGTATGATTGTCTTTCTTTTGTTGAAAGAAGCAGGTATTGTGTTTTTTTAGTGACGAGATTATGAAATTCCCGAAATAGATTGAATTCCTTGGATAATTTTTTGAAAACCTTCATGAACTGCATGAGAGTTTCATCATTATTAAAGTCATAGTCTTATTTTCAAATATTATCCGTAGAAACAGTGCCGTTTCCGGATAGCTTAACTTTATTTTATTAAAAATTGAATTGTCATTGTCATATTTTTTTAATAAAATAAATTTAAAATAAATATATGATAGGCCATTTTTCTACTCATGTAAATGACTGACTAAAAAAGGTTACATAACCAAAAAAAATGTATGATATTCTTTATTAACATAGGTTTTTTATCTAGTATTTTTTAAAAAATATATATTAATAAAAATTTTATAAAAAATTTCTAACTAAACCCCTAACAATAGAAATGTCAATTTCTACGATAATTTATTTGTAAGGAAATATAACTTTTTTAGGAAGTTCGTAGGAATTTTTTTTTTCAAAACACCCAACAGGTCCTTAGACTTTTATCAACTATAAATTTTATTTAATTTTTAATAAAAAAAATTTTCATCCTATATTAATAACTATATTTAAAAGAAAAATAATTTTTATTAAATAATAAAATCCACATAAAGAAGGGAGAATAAGTTTCTGATACTCTTTTTTTATGTATCTAATTACTTAAATTTTATAAAATAAAGTTATTAATATAAAATAAATTTTTTTCTTAAATAGAGTTATTAGTTTAAGAAGGAGAGAATGTGTATTATATTAGAAAAGAAATATAATTTTTATTAGAGCATTATGCACACATTACAAGAACATTATGCACATATTCCCCCTACCTTATGTACAATGTATAATTTCACCATCATTTAAGGGTAAAAGTGTAGTTTACCGAATTTTCTTTTTGGGTTTCTGAGGTAGATGTGAGGCGCGCGCTTGAGTGCTCGGTTCACACTCCCGCGCTTGTTCTTCTTCACCATCGTTGTAACTCGGAAGGAAGAAGGATCCCTCTATTTAATTTAGAAATAAGGCGGGAAAGCAGGGACAGGGATGGAGGAAGCGTTGCACGGGAAGATGCGGCAGATCCGACTGCAGCGCGAGAAGGAGCTGCAACTCCATCATCACGAGGCCGCCTCTGCCCTTTCTACTTTCCGCAACTCTCTCGCCTCCATCCATCACCGCTTCGAATCAATTGTGCGTGATCAAGGTACGTCTCACCCAACCCCTTCATTTCAGCCTTCACCCTTCCCGCCCTTCACTTCTACTCCGCCTTTTTCCTTAAAATTCTTTCATTCAACTTTTGCCGTATTATGTTTTACTTGTATCACTAATTGTCTTTGTTAAGGTTATAACATAAAGGTCCTTAAAGCTCATGAAGTACTCTCACTTTTAAGCTTGCCGACTATTTATTTATTAAAAAAAGATACAAAATCTTACCTTTAAATTTAAAACTACTTATTTGTGAAAATTCATTTGGAGAAGATTGAAAAATTGTTGACTGACATGGACTTCCTTTCTTAAGGGGAAATTTTGACTTAATTGTTCTGTAAATTACGAGTCTCTTTCATCTAATGTTGGATTTTATGCATAATTGTTATACGTCGGTAGTTTTTACATCACTTTTTTTTTTTCCATCGGTCATCACATTTTTTGTATTTCTTCTTCCATCTTTAGAAACTCTTAAAGGACTGATGAATCAACTCAGACAGCTGGAGGATGAGCTAGTAGCAGGTATGGCTGACAGTTTGTCTCTTTTTGTTGTAAATGTTCCAATGTTTCTCCAAATGTTAATATCTTAATACATGGTTGATACATAAGATTATTAATATCGAGCAATATATCATTAGTAAATTGTAATGGTTGCACGATGTTGAAATATGAACAAAATATATTAATAATACGTTTGTCGATATATTTATGCTTATATTTCAACATATGAAAAGAAACACGGTAGAGGAAACAAAATTAGCAGTAGTAGCAAATCATGGATGTTCGGAGAATTTCACTTGGATTGAACTGAAAGTCCCCAAAGAAGGTGACAATGATACGAGAGATTATGTACTTATACCTAGATTATATATGCATCAAAGCTGACCAGATTGATTTGACTCATAAATGAGCTCGCTTTAACAATTTAAACTTGTTTAATCCTGCCTTCCCCCTTCTCTCCCCTCCCTTTCATTTAAAACAGGATTGATAGATTGTCCGCCAATCCATATCATGATCATCTTATTATTTCTTGCATCCAATCACGCCCTTAATAGTTGGGGCTTTTGTGTCCCTAGTTATCATATGTAAGATGGGGATACAATGTACTAATCTCTTTTTTTTTTCTAGTGAAAGTCCACAAAGAAGGTGTGCATCTGGGAACTTTAGAATCCCTCTCTGCAGCTAAAAGAAGAACAGAAGAACTCAAGGAAGCTTTGCAGAAACAGCATTCACAGAGAGATGAATACAAAGCAATAATCTCTCAGCAATTGCTTGGTAAAGTATCGTATTAAAATTTTATAATGTTTTTTTATCCTACTGATAGTCTGCCTAGAAGATGCAAAAATGGCTAGTTGTGAACCTTTATTAGGAAGTCTGTTCAGAGTTCTATTGCGTTAATTCTACTGTAATGATTAGTTTTGTTTTGGGGATATTTTGGATCGTAGAAGTTGTTGGTTAATATGTTTTGTTGCAAAAATTTATCCTTTTTTTGTCAGTAAATCTATTGTTTTTTATTATGCATGCCATTAGGCATGTTTTTTCTTCTCTGCAAACAAATTTTGCGGGTGAAAGTTCTTAATAATTTTTTTTGCCATAATATGCATATAGTTGTGACAATTATATTTGTAGACTTCACATGAACCCGCTATTCAGGTCACCACGTATTGTATCAATAATGGTATTTTCTTATAACTCATAAATTTTTTAATTAATACTTGTCACGCCTCTTATATATTGTTCAAACCAATTTCTGCCCAGCTTTGTCTTCTCTTGAAGAGAACGGTAAGCAAGACAAGAATCTTATAGAAGAGTTTCAACAAGTAATATCTTGGTACAATAGAGTCCTTGGCATCCAGATTGATGGGGGAAATGGTAAGTGAGATGGGCGATATTTCGGTTGTTTGATTTGGTGACAATTTTATTAGTAACATTAGTTCTTATTATTTCAGGAGTTAAATTTATTTTTACAGAAATTGACGCCAAAAATCCGAAAAGGGAGTTCTCGTTTACCATTCGACATTTTAATGGCACATATACTTGTAGGTATCCATAATTAAAATTCCTTCTTGAATTTTTTTCCTTTCACTTTTCAATGTCTCTTGTTGTTCCATGCATTTCAGTGTCAAACATGGATCCCTTCTTAGATGATACTCAAGACTTGATGCAAGAATTGAATCAAACTAATAGTTTGTTCAAATTTGTGAGACTGATGAGAGAGAAATTTTTGGCTGCACTGAATGGTAAAGGTTTCATTTTATTTTGCTATGCATTTCCAAAATTTGCCTTTTGCTGTCAAACAATAAATCCAGTTTTACATGGATTAGAATTTTCTTTTCTTAAATACTAAATTCATGAATGATACATGTTACGCATTTTTGTTCATTCATTTAACGATTCTCTTATAAATCATTGAAATTTTCTAGAATCTTTGTATATTAGTACTTTTCTCCTCAACTCACCATTAACCATTTTCCTAGTGCTTCCAGTTTCTGTGCACAATCAAAATGAAGCTTTGAGCTCAGAAAATGATTTTCAAGTGGAGCAGACCATCGACATAACTTCACTGAAGTTTAGCATGTCACGCCAATGACTCTGTAACGTGGTCCAATGTTATCCAATTCTTGATTCTTCATGTTTAAGGTACTTGAATGTCACTTTGCCTTGAATTGCGTATTGAATATTGCATTGAAAATTAACTAGAACAAAGGAAATTGGTATTGATTTTGTAAAATTAGTTCAAGTATGGTTTTCCTTTAAGTGTGTAATTTCACCTTCATTGTTCCTTTAATCCTGGATATTCTCCCTCTCTTGATATTGCCCGTAATCATATTAATTTGGTGAAGAAAATTTTCTGAGTGGACACAATCATTTAGCGAGCATTTTGTGAAATTATCTGGTTTTCTTAAAGGAATTTGTGTTCCTTGTCAATTGGTTCATTGCTTTTCTTTTCTGTTTGGTTTTAAGAAATTCAATTGAAACAAATAAGGCCAACTATTGCTAGGAATAGATCCTCTTTCTTAATTTACTCATTTAGTAAGCTTATTTTCTGAAATGTTTGAGCAAAATGTTGGGTACTAAAGAAAAGTCATATAGATAAACTGAACTAAAATGAAAATGTTAAAGCAGATGTGTGGAATAACTAGGAAAGATAAGATTAGAAATGAGTATATAAGTAAGAACTTAGGGGTAACACCTTTAGGGGAGAAGTTCAAAGAGTGTAGGTTGCGTTGATATGGATATGTACAAAGAAGATCAATAGATACCCCGGTAAGAAAGTTAGAAGGGTTTTAAATAAATGATGTCAAAAGAGGGAGAGGGAGACCTAAAAGAACTTAGATGAAATTAATAAGGAAGGATATGACTGCTATATCTTACAAAAGTGTTGGCAGTAAGCTAAAATGGTGGCATAAAATTTATATTGTCGACCCAAATTGTTGGGAAAAGGCACTACTTAATTATGATTATGATTGAACAAACTTATAATTTAATATTCTACATTATGGAAAATTTACAGCATACAAATTCTCAAAGGTAACATTGCAAATTGGAGTTGGTTGACTTTTTTATTTTCAATTTCTACATTTTCCTTTCTGTTGAAAGTTTTCTACTTTTTAATACTACACAACGTTTTTAAACAACTCTTGGGTGATGATTCCTTGCTAGGTAATGGGTAGTAACTAAGGCTATGTTGGGATTGGTGGAAGCTAGTGGGAAAAAGAAAGTGGATTCAGAGAAAGAGAAACTAGGAGAATTTGTAAAATTAACACTGTTTGGCTGTACTGGGGTGAATTAAAGAGAAACAAAGAATATTGCTCCTGCTTCATCTGATTTGCTGGCAGTGTTTGAAATGACAGCAGCTGGTCATCATTCCCAGCAGTCCAGAATCTTCCAGCAATCACGGTGGGGTCTGAGGGTGAATCCCACAGATTTGTGAATATCTGCCAATATCTCAGCTATAATGCCCCCCGTATCTTGTACCGGTCAAGTGATGGATGCCGATATATCTTTTATATATATATATATATATATATATATATATATATATATATATATATATATATATATATATATATATATATATATATATATATATATATATATATATATATATATATATATATATATATATGAGATATTGCGAACCATGCTTCTAACACGTCGTAATATAACTAAACACAATCTGAAGTGTAATGATTCCACATTGCATCAGCTATTTCCTTGCATAAGATTCCTTGCATAAGATTTCAGCTTGAATATAAGCTGAATCCATCCTCGTAGTTGGAGGATCCACTTCTGTGATAAGCGCATCATCTCCCATAAGGTAAATATGTAAAATGCATCAAACCACTACTATAGTGTTGTCTCTAGGAGATTCGTTTCTCTGGCATAGCTTTCATTTTAAATGTGAAATAATAGTATGCAAGTGTAGACCCCCTCCATAAGCTGCATATGCAACAGCTATTCCTGCAAGCCACTTTCTTCTTCTTTCCCATTCATCCATCTAGATGCATAAATTTTAATCTGATAATCATATCATCTATTCCAAGATTTTCTTTTTCATATTCATGTACAATATCTACAATCACCTACATAGATCATTCCTAGTATTTATGGTATTATTGCACAGAGAAAAATTTGTGAACACAGTCTCTCAATTGCAATACATCTAAGATGAAAAAACCTTATATGATGCGAACTACTTATTCCTCATGATCACATCTCCACACGTAAAAAAATGTACCGCCATCAATTGATCTAATCCCTATATATAGGCACAGTGAATATATGCAAGTACAAAAGTGTAAGTTAGCAATTAGAGAATTGAAGTGCATGGTGACATTGTCCTTTTATCAGAAGGCCACCCACCAATATCATCTACAATCTAAACAAAAGACAGAAACTTCAAACCATTAATACAACATGCATAAAAGTTGGATATAATAGGAGCACATCAAGCCAACTGGTTACAAGCATTTATGAAATTAAAGAAGTTTAGAACGCTAGTGACAAGCATTAATTAAACCAATTCCAACAATGTACAACTTTGCAGCCAAATAACTTAGGTCAATAAAAGAAAAGATATATGTTATATACATAATGTGACTGGATTGAAGGGCGATCCAATTCCAACAATTTCCTGGGTGAATCCAGTTGCTGTCTGTGAACTGGATTGAAGGGGGACAAGACAATAGAAAAGGCGGGGGCTATGGGCGAACAGCTGCACACTTGCATATCCATTCCACATGAAGGAATAGGGGAATTGAGGGAGGGAGTGGTAGGGGCTTTGGGCGTCTGGGGGGTGGGGGTTGGCGGTTGGAAGTCAGGGGAATATGATGGAAGGGAGGTTGATTCACTTACTTCAGGTGGTGGCTGGTTGGGGTGTAAGGATCTCCGGGCAGCAAGATGATGGTTTTGGAAGATGCAGAAAAGAGAAGTAGAAGAGGGGATTCGGGAGGAGTGGGGGTGGATGGTACCTATTCTTTGAGTGTGGGCAATAGCCATTAGACGGCGGTCGTAGTGGTGGCAGGCAGTTAATCAATGAGATGAAGAGAGAGGTGGGCAGATGGAGGGGAGAATGGAGTGAAAAGGATGAGTGGGAGAAGGTTTAGGCGGAGCATGAACTAAGTCACGATTCCTCAACCTGTGGAATTTACTGTCAAAATCCACAGGTTGAGGGATTGTAAATTTTTTGGCCTAATATTTCACCCCTTCCCTCCAGGTTTCCACCTTACTTTCTCTTTCCATTGCGAACTAGGGGATTTTGAACATTTACTTTCCCTTTCCCCTAGTTTCCATCAATCCAAACGGAGCTGAAAACTATCCATTTATGTAGGCATGTACTCATATGGTTCAATGTGTTCATATGTATGCTTTAATTGCTTGGTAATGCTAAAAAACAAATGGTGCTTATTGAAAAAATTTGCATATATGATATTAAGAGAGGAGCAGGCCAACTTTTCTCCAATTATTCAGCATTTGAAGATAGCCTGTCCGGGGTTCATTGCTTGGAGAGAACCACAGGAAGTGTGTATTTTTAATCTGTTAATGAAATAACTACTTGTTATCTTATTTCTTCCCACTTTATGGTCATGGAATATGGATTAGGAAGTTTTATTCTTGTTGGGAGTGTTCTATTATCTACTTTTTGTATGGATAATCTGTCACGACTTGGATTTTTAAAACCTTTTTAAAATAAAATATACGTGATAAATTACAATTTTTTTTCTTAAACACAAAACAAATTATTCGATTATACCTCCAAGTCGTGATAACTGGGGTTCATAAATACGAATATCAAAATATATGATATTATTACACGTGTCAAATTTTGATAAATAACAAGTTAACTTTAAAGTACAAGTTTGTCGTCTGTTTAAAAATAAACAACCAAATAAAGTTGACTCTCATGTCAGTAATTACAATTACTTACACAATTGCAGAAGTAAGAAGTTAGATCTCATTAGTGCAATGTTCTTAAACGCCCACCAATGTCCTGATCTCGGAACGTCTGATGTGCCTGGAGATGGCACAATCGGTACCTAGGAGGCCTACGAAGTGAAAGGGAAGGAAGAAGGAAGAAAGGGGAGGAAATCTGAGTTCTTTTAATTGCATAACCAGCAAAACAAGAGAGGGCTGCCCCATATAGGGGACGACCAGTCCCCTAGGGAGTCGCGCCAGCCCCAACCATGCCGGTCCAATTCCCTAGGTGAACCCGCCAGTTAGTGGACCGGCTAACCCGGGCCACTAACTGAACCAACATCGTTTTACAAATAAACCAAACCAAAGCAAACTAAACTATTACAATAATAAATAGTTTAAGGCAGCATAAATAAAGAGATAAAATAGAATCGGATCATCGTAGAATCATCGTGCACAACACTCCACCACGCTTCCGCTATTCGCCTTGTCCTCAAGGCGACCAATCAGGGAAGCGCATCATGAAGTCGTCCTCCAACATCCACGTCGAATCCTCTAGCGGCTGACCCTGCCACGAAACTAAAACCTCTGTAACAATACGACCAGATCGGTGGACACGCCGCTTCTCAATCACCGACGCAGGGGCAGGATTAGACGGAGGAACCGGGCCCATCAACGGCGGAGGAGCACCAAGAACCAAAGAAACGCCACCCACAAACTGTCGTAAACGGGATACATGAAAGACAGGATGAACCAAAGAGTTAGGCGGCAAAGTAAGGCGGTAAGCAATGGGACCAATACGCTCCGCAATAGCATAAGGACCATGGAAACAGGGGGCGAGCTTAGAGTGGGCAAGCTGAGACAAAGAAGTCTGGCGCTGCGGCAAAACAGAGACATAAACAAAATCACCCACAGCGAACTCCCGATCAGTATGGCGGCGATCATAAACCTGCTTCATCCTGTTCCGGCGTACGTTAAATTTTCCTTGAGTTGGCGTAAAACCTCATCATGTGTCTGCAACAGATAATCCACCTCAGCGACCGATGAACGGTGTGGGACATAGGATAAGACAGTCGGCGGAGGACGGCCATAAAGCACTTCAAATGGAGTGAACCCAACGCGCGTATGGTAAGCCGTATTATAAGACCACTCAGCCCATGGAAGAAGCTGAAGCCACCGTCGAGGCTGCGTCATAGTAAAGCAGCGCAGATACTGCTCCAAGCAACGGTTGACTACCTCTGTCTGCCCATCCGTCTGAGGGTGGTAAGCTGTGCTCATGTGGAGAGAGGTCCCCTGAATAGTGAAAAAGTCCTGCCAAAACTGCGAAAGAAAAATCCGATCACAGTCAGAAACAATAGTACGAGGCATACCATGAAGTCGGGCCACCTCACGAACATATAACTCAGCCACAGTCTTGGCGGTGAAGGGATGTCCCAGTGCACAGAAGTGAGCATACTTGGACAGCCGGTCTACTACCACCATAATGACAGACTTGCCCTGCACCATAGGAAGAGTCTCGACAAAGTCCATCGACACATCGTCCCACACCTTATCCGGGATGGGTAAGGGCTGCAATAAACCAGCGGGTAAGGTCGTGGGTGCTTTAGCCCGCTGACAAACATCACAAGTTGCCACGTAGTCCTGGACCGCCCGACGAATGCCATGCCACAGAAAAGTCTAGCTGACCCGCTTGTAGGTGCGGAAGGCACCCTCGTGACCAGCCATGGGAGAGTCATGGAAGTGTGATAGGATGCGGCGGCGGAGATCGGCAACATCAGGAACCCACAAGCGGTCCTTCCAGAAAAGAAGGTCATCGCGCCAGACAAAGAACGGACGGCCCGCAGGGTCAGCTTGTAGGTCGGCAATAATAACCTGTGCTTCAGAATCCGCCCCATAAGCTTGGCGCAGCTCATCAATAAAGGGGCAGGAGACAGCAGAGAAAGCCAGACTAGAACCCTGCACCGGACTGCGAGAGAGCGCGTCAGCGACGATGTTCTCAGACCCCTTCTTGTACACGACCTCATAGTCATAGCCCAACAATTTACTGACCCAGCGCTGTTGAGAGGGAGTTGACACTCGTTGTTCCAAGAAGTATTTCAGTGGCTGGTGATCAGTACGAATCAGGAACCGGTGACCGAGTAAGTAAGGGCGCCACTTGTCTACAACGAGGACAATTGCCAGCATCTCTTTCTCATACACGGACAGGGAGAGGGAGCGGCCAGCCAAAGCCTTGCTGAAATAAGCTATGGGTCGCTCGTCCTGTAAAAGAATTGCCCCTAAGCCCGCCTCTGATGCGTCGGTCTCCACCACAAGCGGCCGGCTGAAGTCGGGTAAGAGCAGAACCGGGGAGGAGGCCATAGCCTGTTTAAGACCCTCAAATGTCGCCTCAGCTTCCGGTGACCACGCGAAGGCCCCCTTCTTGAGCAACTCTGTAAGAGGTCGAGCCAACTCGCCATATCGATGGATGAAACGCCGATAATAACCCGTAAGGCCTAGAAATCCCCGGAGTGCCCGAACACATGTAGGTGGCGGCCAAGACAACATGGCGGCCACCTTGGCCGGGTCGGTAGCCACACCGCTCTTCGAAATAATATGGCCCAAATAATCGACCTGGGAACTGCCAAAGGAACACTTCGAACGTTTCAAATAAAGAGAGTTAGTGCGCAGTATAGAGAAGACCGACCTGAGATGCATCAAGTGATCCAACCATGAGCGGCTGTAGACCAGGATATCATCAAAGAAGACCAGGATATAACGACGCAAGAATGGCCGGAACAGATCATTCATTAAGCACTGAAAGGTGGATGGGGCGTTGGTCAGCCCAAAGGGCATCACAAGGAACTTGAAATGACCGTCATGTGTTCGGAACGCCGTCTTGTGCACATCCGTCGGCTGCACCCGTATCTGATGATAGCCCGAACGTAAGTCAAGCTTACTGAAGACCGTGGCCCCTGTAAGCTCATCCAATAGCTCCTCAATCACCGGTATAGGGTACTTGTCCTTGACGGTAATGGCGTTCAATGCACGATAGTCAACACAGAACCGCCACGACCCATCCTTCTTACGGACCAGCAACACTGGAGATGAGTACGAACTCGTACTAGGGTGGATGATGCCGGATTGGAGCATGTCCGCTACAAGCTTCTCGATCTCAGATTTCTGGATGTGGGGATAGCGATACGGCCGAGCATTGGCAGGGGCGGCGCCTGGAATAATAGGTATATGATGGTCATGAGGGCGGACCGGAGGAAGACCCTGTGGTTCATGGAAAAGGTCCTGGTAGGCAGTCAATAGCTCCTGCATATCCGCAGGCAAGACATCCTAAGGCACATCTAGAGTAGCTCGCTGCTGCAAGAGGAGGCCATGGGGAGCGAACTGGAAGGAGCTCACGGCCTGGGCGGAGTGGAGAGCACCCGGTCGCGAGCCTGTAATCCGAACTTGCTGCTCATTTAGTTCGAAATCCATTACCATGTCCCTGAAATTCCACACCACATCTCCTAACTCCTGCAGCCACTAGACGCCTAGCACCACATCCGCCCCCTTCGTGGGCAGCAAAGATAGATCAGTAACAAACGAATGGCCCTAAACAGAGAGTGTAACCTGAGCACACACCCCTGTGCTTCGAAGATGCTTGCCGTCGCTAATCAGCACATCAAATGGCTTCGAGTCTGTGACGAAACAACCCAACCGATGGGCTACCTTATCGTTGATAAAGTTATGAGTAGATCCGCTGTCGATCAAGATAGCCACCTGTTCCCGCTTAAGGAATCCCTAAACTCGCATCGTGCGCGGTGTGAATGCCCCCAAAAAAGCATGGACAGAGATTTCGGGCAGCACGTCCTCCTGGGAACAAGCATCAAATCCGGCCCCATCCTGGCTGTCCTCTTCGACCTCCTCCACGAGCAAACTGCCTTTTACCGAGCAACGGTGCCCCGGAACGAATTTCTCATCACAACGAAAGCAGAGCGCTTTTGCCCATCGCTCGACCATCTGTGCTGGTGTGAGCCGTCGAACAATTGGGCTTGGTGCGACCTGTTGGCCAGAATGACCTTGTACCGGTGTGATATTGGGCGCGGCCATTGGGTTGACACCCCCCACAAGCTAGGGTGGAGGCCCCAGACGTCCACCTCTGCGCTGCCTTAGGAGCTTCTCTTCCTCGATGCGTGCGTGACGCACCACGTCCCTCATACTAGTGCAAGGGAAGTGGCGCATCTCCTCTGAGATTTCTGTCTTTAGCCCCCGCTTGAAGGTGCCCACCAATGCAGCCACCGGCCACTCTGGAAGTCGGTTCGCTATCTTCATAAACTCGGTGTAATATGCACGGACAGTGGAAGTTTGTCGTAGGGAGGAAAGCATTTCGTTGAAGTCCTGGAATTCGTTCAGCCCAAACTGAATGCAAAGCTCATCTGAGAAGGCAGCCCATGTGGGGTAGCGTACCTCCTTTTCGAAACTCTGAAACCAGACCGAAGCGTCCCCGTCAAGATGGAAGGCGGCGATGCGCAGACGTTCAGCCTCAGAATGTGTTCCTTGGTAAGCGAGCCATGGCTGGGAATCGTATGCTCCGATACCAATGATGTGCCTGGAGATGGCACAATCGGTACCTAGGAGGCCTACGAAGTGAAAGGGAAGGAAGAAGGAAGAAAGGGGAGGAAATTTGAGTTCTTTTAATTGCATAACCAGCAAAACAAGAGAGGGCCGCCCCATATAGGGGACGACCAGTCCCCTAGGGAGTCGCGCCAGCCCCAACCAGGCCGGTCCGGTTCCCTAGGTGAACCCGCTAGTTAGTGGACCGGCTAACCCGGGCCACTAACTGAACCAACATCGTTTTACAAATAAACCAAACCAAAGCAAACTAAACTATTACAATAATAAATAGTTTAAGGCAGCATAAATAAAGAGATAAAATAGAATCGGATCATCGTAGAATCATCGTGCACAACAACGTCCCAATCAAAAGAACTCACAAGCAAATAAGACCAAACAGGCAAGCATTTCAGAAGAACAAAAATAAAATTTAATGTTTTTTAGATTAGGGCAACAATACCCGATATTAGTTGTCTGCGTACCCATTAGACAACATCTCCAATATTTTCAATAAGATCGGATCTAGACGTAGTTTTGTCTAAAATCATACTATACTAAGAAGCATAACATTACACATGCAATACTTAAGTATTTTAAAGCAACTTATATTTTATAAAAGTTGTTTAATCGTTTAACTTGTTCTAATTAAATAAGCAATATTAAACAATTCTATCAATTATCTTTCGAACCATTGTTCGATAATTAATATCCTCGTCTAGTCTTAACAACAAACAGACTCATCAAATGCCAACCTAAGTGATAAATGATTGTCATAGACCACCCTTAACGGTAATTTATGATGAAACACCCTGAAATCCATCGGGCCCATGGAATCCACCTGGAAGTACCATCACCCCTCTTAGCCTACAAAGGACCTGATCGGAGTAAAAGGGCATGACCTATTACTTGAACGGAAGTGGCGGGAAAAGCTAACCAAGTAGGATGTCAATTAATACAAACGTGTGTAAACTAAAAGATCTTGAATAAATTTGTGGTTAGCTTAGCTTACGCAGAGCTGTATCCAATGGGGAGGTGCAACTACACGGTCAAATCATCAGCTCTTAAATAGAGCTAAAACTCAAAAAATTATTCTGAACAATATCTTGTTTATCATTAAGCTAGGATTTCAAATGACTATTCTAAACCCTATTAGTCTATTTTAGACTATGGTTTAAAACTCGAAACTACTATCAGTTCATTAACTAAGACATATCGTCAGGTAAAATGCTTTGTTTATTCTATGAACTAGTCCCAGACCCCTCTGAGGTATTTTAGTCTTTATCTTAATTAGGTGTTCTTGTCCAATCCAAAACTATCAACCCCATCAATAAATCTTTCAATAATCTTAAGCTAGTGACAAGTAACTATCACAACATCAATATCAACTATTAAAATAATGAATAACATAAACAATCAGAACCACACAGGTCTAAGTAGATTATAATATCAATAATTAAATTTAATAATGATATTAGAATTGTTCGAGCTTACGCGTCCGAAATGAGTTCAATAGATCCTATTTACCAGAAAAAATGAAAATTAGTCACTATGTACCAAAGGGCATTAAAATAATTATCTAACATTGGATAAGGTCCTCTCTGCTCTCAAGAAAGACGTTAACCTCTCAAAAGGTTTTAATATAACATTGGCCCGTTAATTTCATTCACGCGAATACTGGCCGATCTGTATAGGGGTATTTTTATCTTTTTGTTCAAGGCCTCCCTGAACCTTGATGGGTCCAAAACTAATATTAGGGGTACACCATGACATTGTGAACCCGAGGTAATTTTTTTTGCTATTTAATAGGTTTGTAAGCCCCTTGAACCGACCCCTATTCAAATTAATAATCTTACCTTAACCCTAGGGGTAAAATAGTTAATTATCTATTTATTGAAATTTTTCTCTAACTTGTGACTTGGTCTAAATTTAGGATACACATTAAAATCTTACTGAGATTTTTCTCAATTTTCAAATCCATTCATAGGCCCCTGAATTGGAGCTCCAAAGTTTGGTCACTAATCATTATTAGTCTACACGTCAATTCACAAGGATAAATTGGTCATGTCACATACTGGGAGATTTTTCCCAAACCTAAAACTTGGTGAAGACACTCGGCATATGCTCATAGTTATTTATAAGTTTTTTTAAATTTTTTTTGACTATTTTATCCTATTGAATCGGATTTGGTTCTCTTGGTATATTTCAATTTTTTTTTAATAAAAACCCAGACGGGACTAGGTTAGACCCATTTGGGCACGGTCTTGGCCAGTGCAGTTCGGGTCACCTGACCTAAAACTGCTGTGATGCGCGGATTGTCTCCCTCACAACTGAAAGCCTTTGGTGGCGGCGGCTCTCACGGTAGAGCGAGGCTAGGCCTCACTGGATCGCCGCATGACGGCAATTTTAATAGGCTTGGACTCGTTGTCTTGGCCGGCAGCTGGCCCATGCAAAAGCTCCACTTTTTTTTTGCAACTACAATTAGTCTGAAACATGGCAGTGGCAGGGTGCCATGGCTGGGCGATGCATCGGGCAAGACCGGATCACCGTATTTTGGCAATTCTGGGACCCTCAGTCCCGCCTCCAGCCAGGGTTTGCATTGCGTCGCCGCAACACTTTTTCTTCTTTTTCGCTTAGTGGCCGAACCGCCATGGCTGCAGGGGCCATGGCCTCTACCGCTTGGACTGTCGCGGCAAAGACCAGGGCGACCCCTCCCTTACTATAGTTTCGACCGATAATTGGCCGGATGCTGGTCGGTCATTAGCAGGATGAAAAATAATGACAATAATACACTCCTACTTAATGAAATTACAGAATTACAAATAACTGTTCTTAAAAATTACAAAACATGATTGCAGATATCCTATTATACATTTAAATTTATTTAATAAAATCTTTATTAATCTACACTCGAAGGTAACAATAACAATCTTACCTTAATCACGGATTTGTTGTTGATCCACCGCCGCTGGAGGCTCGCTAGAAGCTTCACCGTTCACCCCATTAGCTTCTCCTATTAGGCAAAGACCTCCAAATTGTGTCATAAAAAGACCTTTTATAAACATTAGGATTAGAGTTCTTAATCTATCTAGAATTTTAGTCAATCTTTCTTACTTAGATACCTTAATTAGATATCTAAAAATTAATTTTAAAATTTTAATTAATCGGGTCCGCAAAATGACTTAAATGGGTTAAATACACGTCTAAATCGGGTGAACCGTATACGATATGTTCAACTTTAAATAATCATATTTCCTTCATTTGAACTCTGATTCGTGTATTTTTGGTGGTGTTTCGTTTATTTTTTAATAGAATTGATTTTAGCTACAAATTCTATGTAGGAAGTTATTATATTAAGAATGTTAATGGGTTAAATACCTTATTTTTTACGTATTTAAATTTCGAAACCTAGAAAAATTAAAAATATTACATGATCGGTGATTATCCCAAAGTCGTTTTTAGGGACTTCCTATACTGAATCGTCTTAAGCTGGTCGAAAACATGGTTACGTTTTAAGGCTTATAAATGCTGAGGACTTTTCATCATGTTTTCTGTAAACTTATGAATGCAGATTATAGCCTTATAAGGAATAGACATGGACGTGGTCATCCAAATCATATTATACCCGCGTCACGAAGACCTGGTTATGTAACGGCCACCGCCTCAATTTTTTTGTTATTTGTGTTTATGGTCATGAACGACTTGACAGTTAGAGCTCTGTTATCCTTTATTTTTGGAGCATGTATCGTGATCTGTATATACATAGTTTATGCAACTACGTCGGTTAGCCCAGTTCTGGAGCAAAATGTGGTCGCATAATGGGGAAAACGTCTGTGAATGAGGGAGCTTGTTTGTTTCCACAGCTTCCTTGCTACGTTTTCGTCATTTGCCAGGCTTGAACACGGACTTTCGTTGCAGTCTGTAAAATATTTCCCACTGATCCCGTTTATCTGTGGGCTCAAGGCCACATAGCACGTGGTGGAAGCACCCTGCAAACGGAGGCAAGCGAACCTTCAAATTTTTTCCGATAAAACTGACTACGCAGGATTAAAGTTTCAGAAAGTTACTTGCCACCGAAGATGCTTTGGGTTGGACGGCGTACCTGGGGTATCGTTTTTAGCAGTTTTGATGCCAGAAAATATACAGAATCTGCTCGAAACAGTGGCAGATTTCATATACATGTCATGCTGCAGTCGTTGGTGTCTAATGAAAAAGCAAATAAAAGGAGAGGAAGTTGGTAAAAGTTGATGCCTGTGATCAAGCCCTTGTGCTCCCGAATGATTCCCGTTTTCACAACTCCAGGATGGACTGCGTTGATTGTTATACGTGCATCCCTTGCCTAATAGTAAGTGTTCATTATACACATCAGTGTTATTATATCAGGATACTGATTCGTTGGGAGGTTTTGGACGATTCCAAGTACGACCCACTGTTTTTGAAACAAGTACATTAAGACCGCAAGGTAAGCCAGAGCTGCCAGCCCCTTACTCGCTTAATGCAATCTAGGCAAAGATAGAAATGTTTATAGGAGAAGAGAAATGGGGTGGTTTTACTCTCACCTGGAGCTGTCTAGCCAATTCCTTGGCGTGAAGAATGTTTGCTAGCTTGGACTGAGCGTAAGCTCGGGTCCCATTGTAACTGCACGAATTAAGGGATAAGTAGCGCGTCAGGTTTTGCCTATGTCCGCTACCTTGTGTTATGCAATCAAATCTAAAGTTAAAACAAAAAGATTGTGGCACCGAAAGTTGTTCTGCTCACATCTTGGGATTTAAAATATCTTTGAGGCGGATTTTTTCTCTCTTTACCCAGCTATGAGCTATGGAGGACACATTAATTATTCTTCCTTCAATTCCTGATTGGGCCGCCGTCTCCACCATTTTGTCCATCAGAATTTCTGTCAACAGAAAATGGCCTGCAGAAACGATTCAAAAATTAGATAGAAAATTATCTGGTCTGCTTTGTGGAGTGGGGTATCCATTTAAATCAGTCCAACAAGGAGGAGGCCATGCTTTGGGTCATGTCAGGAGCAAATATACTCGTGATCAGGTTGTGCCCACGTGACCGGCAGTGCTCCTAAGACCCGATGGACATCAAGTAGAATTTTGTGTGAACTGATATTATTATTATTACTTCTTATTATTATTATTAGAACTCTATCTCAAGTTGTAGCTCGATCGCTAGGTAGTGAGCTGAGCCCCCAGCCCATGGCCATGATCCGGGGCTCAGCTCACTGTCCAGGGTAGCCATATTAATATTAATAATAATATTATTATTTATATTTATGTAGAGGCATTCTTCACTGAAGTTTAATTACCTAAGTAGTTTGTAGCAAAACTCATCTCAAATTTATCTTCCGATAACTCCAATTTCTGGCAATATTTTCCTGCATTGTTTCTGCAAATCCCAAAGATTAGTGTCAACGAGAAACTTCGGAATTTTATTGAGAGAGAGAGCGCGCCGTTCACCACAGAACATCACTATATCTGAACTATCCAAAGAATTAATGTTAAATACCATGAATTAGAAAAAAAGGCAGTTTATATAGTATATGGCCACACCATCTTCTATTCGCATTAGTAGTTTACAATAACAAGGATATGAAATGGTGAAGCATCTATGAAGACGGATGATAATTAAAGGTAGGACTCACATGAGAAGATGAAGTGGCAATCCAAGAGAGAGAAAAGCCAAGCAGAATCGGTTGATGGAGGCAAATGAACTAAGATCCAGCTCCAGCAGTATGATCTTAGCCTGGGGGCTTTCTTTCAGAATCCTATCCTTGGTTTCTGCGGCTCTATTCAGATCTCTTGCAGGAATCACAAGCCTCAGCCCTCTCTTGGCTAGCACTCTCGCTGTTTCAGCCCCGATGCCGGAGGTTGCTCCTTTTTCCCATCACCCAACAGCACATGCAAATTACCAAAGCATTTCAGTGAGACGGGAATGAGTTTTTCTTTCGTAGAAAAGATTTGCTTGCATGTCGCAGATAAATAATAAACAAGGCCTGAGATCGAGATCGAGATAATAATAATAATAGCTATGCTTAAGAAAGGACAAAGTACACCTGGAAAAAGTGCTGACTGGGGCAAGCATTTCAAATAGAATGTAACCATGATGTTTTGGCAAAAATGAGAAAAAAAAAAAAAAGAAGATTATCGAGTTGATTACATTGCAAGAGCCTGGGCTTTGGCTGATCGTGGTACTCTGTGGGATGTGAAACTTAGAAGAAGCAAGGATCTATCTATAGAGGACCTCTGCATAAATACAATATTGTAAAAGCAGACACGAGTGACCAACAGCTAGCGGCTTTCAACTTTCGAGAGTACGAAGCCTAAATCTTAAGTTGAAGATCACTTGTGTCATATTTCTTTTTTCTTGCCATTGATTAAGATTAACCATAATAGCGATTTCTATTCATGACAATTAATGAGGACAAGAGAGAACTTACGTATTCAGATCAGACGTTTTTTGGAGAGAAAATCGAAGCAAAACAAAACTTAATTAGGATCCATGCCACCCCGAGACGTACGTCAAGGCATATGCGCGCATCTTTAACATTGATGAATTGCACAACTGAAAGAGAGGAATTAATTACCAGTGATTATTGCCGTCAGCTGACTAGTGATGGAAGAAGAAATAGAGGCAGTGACTTGCTCCGCTGTGGAATTTGAACCAAAACCGCTCGGGCCTGCAACTCCTGTCAGATACCTCAGCGTTTCCTTCATGGAGTCCCCAAGAACCAGTTCACCGGAAGCCAGACTTGATGACAAAAAGGCGCATACACTTGTATTATATACATTCACGAGAAAGTAAAGACAAGAGTTGCGCAGTCCTGTTTCTCTTCCTCTTACCAGCTTTTCTCATTGTCTCCTGGGTCCTCACGTTTTCCACTTTTTAGACTTCCTCGCCAGATTGAGTTGTTGGAATTCTGCCACAGGGGCCTTGTTCTTCTTCCGCATCGACTTTTCTTTTCTTTTCTTTTCCTCGCCAGATTGAGTTACTGTCAGATACCTCAGCGTTTCCTTCATATATCCGAAATATATGTATCTCATGAGTTGAGAAATGTAAATGGCATTAACAAGTATTTATTTTATAAGACCATGAATGAATATTCTAGAAACAAATGCCTATTTTGGCCACTATTTTTAAAAAGTTCCATTAGTAGACCTTCGCTCACGCGAAATCTCGCGCGCGCGGTGCCTATTACTGATCACATTCACAGGGCAGACAAATTTGATCTGTCCGCTCATCCCATGCTAGCTGTTGGATCTGCTCACTAGTACTCGGGTACATATATGTATATTTTTTAAATATACGCCCAAGGTATATGAACTTATTTTCATTTTTAATTCATGTTCACGCTTGAAAAAATTAGCGTATGGCATGATGCAGACGCTTATTATTGTCAAGTGCACTTTGGCCAGATTTTTCGAGTAGCTGGTCGTCGGGTTGAATTGGTCGACTGTGCCTTTTGGCAGACAATCAGCAACGCCTACTCTTATAACTTGGGGGGGGGGGGGGGGGGGGCGGCGGGTGGAGTTTGGGCACATCTCTATCCTCTTCTACTTTGGGGTGACGTAGTTGCCACTCCAGACCTCTCAAATGGTCATCTGACGTGTAAAACACGCACCGCTGCTGCCTGGATACAAGTTTCTTCCCGTAACTGATGGTTCATAGACCGAGTGACCAGTGAGTTGAGTCGTGAGTGGGGGAAGAGAAAAGGAGGAGAGAAAGCAGTAGTAGAGGGTGAGGACTAGGACTAGGAGTAGATATGGGGACATTGAGATTGACATTTCAACGAGAAGGTCGGGCATAAGTGTGGCGGATGGGACCGGCCGGTCCCCCTTTCTTCGTGTATCCCCTCATCATGCTGCCAAACGGTTGCCCAGCATGCACTGCATTAATTCCCATCTCTTTTTCCACATTCACCACCCTAGCCTCCTCTACAACACACATCAACTTAGGCAAAAAAACAGTCCCAGTCATCGACTCTCTCATTACCGTTTCCACACCACTCTAATGGAAGAGTCTTTCTTACTCCCTAAGACAATAAGCAACGCAATAAGCCCAGTGTAATATGAACTATTAATATTTAATATCGGTAGTGTATATATCGGCTCACTTTATATTAGCGTCAATATTATTAACATCAATCTGCGCTAATATATGCACCATCAAACTTATAGATGAAGGACTTATATATTTTTTATACTAAGCTCATTGTTAAAGTAGAATATTAAAAATATTTTTCATACTAATTAATTGCCCAACATGACAATTCAGATGCCAACCACATTAGACCTCTCCCTCTTACACATACATCTAATGACAAATGCCAGATACCACAAAAGAAAAAGGTTTCAGAACCCTAAATAAATTGTAAAAACGCTAACAAACCATATTTCGATAGAGCTTAGGGTTAAAGGCTTTGAGCCAAATGCACAGGTAAAACGTCACTATAACAACGTTATATCGATCTGCCCAATGTAATGCTCTTCATTGGTGGACTCGTCATACAGACATATTCAATTATAAGACGATACGATCTAATTACGCTAAGCGCCCGCACGTGAATCACGGCAGTAGCATCTTAAAATAATGATGCAGGTTTAAACCTTACAATAGGAAAATAGTATACAAATGCTATGTAGAAAGCGAAACTTCTGTTTCCACAGATGAGGTTGAAGAACTGAATGAAATTTATAATCCATATAATAAACTCGCATTCATGGATTAATACTAAAAAATGTAGTTCGAGATTAACGCATTTATGACACATCTCGATCCTATGAGCAATGCGAAACCGCTAAGAAAGGTTCTCACCTCCATTGCGTTCACAGCCGACAAAGCATAAGTTTTCTCTTGAAGCAATTATAGGGGCTGTTCTCGTTTGGGAGGTATTAGGGTTTGAAAAAATTACTTTCCCCTCCAACTCCCGAGAAATCATTTTTTCCCCTAATGTAACATATTACATTTAAGGGATTAATTTTAACTCCCAAACATCCCCATAGTGTCCGGGCTATCTATCCCTTTCATCGCAATCATAGAACACAAAAATAGGATCAAAGTAACAAGGCTAGGCCATTTTAATTGGTTCCTCTCGATCTTCACGATTAGTATAATTAATCAACTTTGCAAACGAAAAAACTTAATTATGTTAGATAATTATTATTCCTAAAAACTTGAGCTATTAGAAAATAAATTATTAACATAATTATTTCATATTTTAACACTCCCCCGCATGATAAAAAGAAAGGCGATTTCAAATATTCTTAAACAAAAATATAATGGACGGGGAGCATAGAATTTATTCCCACTTTAATTATATGAACCGTCACTCCTCGAGAATTAAAATAGGTAGTGAAAATACTACCACATGTTTACATCATCAATTACCCATGTAAAATGAGAGCAATTCTTGAAGAATAATCCAAGAATACTGAAAATTTTCTCCTTTATGAGGGTACTCTTGAGAACTTATCCATTGGAGATGGGGTGGGGCTTGTAGCTTAGAAAATTAGAGGAAGTAGTTGCACGTGTAGGGGGTGCACACTTGCATCAAGCGGGTCTAGAACATAAAATTTAAACTTTGATATATACTTTTTAAGTTAGATAGTTGTTGCTTTAAAGCTCGATTATGTGGATAGAAGAAAATCAAATTGGGGACCAAGACGAAAATCAAATCCGAAAAGCAGCAGATCAAATGACAAAAGGTATAGATATTCAATGCGTTTAGGAAGAGAAGGGAGTATGGGGGAATATAGGATCAATGTGGTTGGAAGAAAACCAAATTCGGGACAAAGGCGAAGCATTGGATTTGGTTTGTGGGATTCCTAAGTGGCCTTTGAATTGACTAAGATGGGAGGGAATGCCTCCTTGTAGCCGACAATTTCAGCTTTTACAGCTTTTGCAACACACAACCAAAATTCCTCGATGGTTTGAAAACCTGCAACACACCAAAAGCAGAGAGAGGTTGACAAATGAAACCAAACTAGCCCCACACGTCCCCTCACCCTTAAAAAAAATAAATCATATTTATATTCCTAAATTATGGCGATAATATATAGAACAGTTCTATAACATAAAAAAACTAACATAAGCCCCTAATTATGGTGAAACATGCACATGTCCTCTTACCTTAACTTTCTAAGAGAAAATGATGATGTCTCCTAGTTTAAAACTTTTTTTGAGACAATTTTATCCTTATATGAAGCTAAATAAGACATAACCCAAATTCAGCAGAGGAAGCGACGAAGGAAGTAGAGGCAAAAAAAAAGGTGAGGGATCAAAAGGAGGAGAAGATGGTGGCGGGGTTGGATGGGTTGAGGAACATATAAAGTCATTTGACACGAGGAAAGAGAAAGGAATAATATATAAAAATAAGGATTATAAAAAATAACTTGGGTTGAAATAATGTTGTTCGCCTAGATTTCAAAGGTTTTTGGCCAAGGGGTTATATGCAAAACCAGTTTTGCCATAATTTAGGGCTTAAGTGCATAATTTTATGTAGGTGGAATGTAATTTGCATTTTTACAATAATTATGTGGTGCAACCGTGCAAGCGAGATCTACCTAAAAAAGAAAAAGAGAAGAACATAAAAAGACATGTAGGAAAAATGGGGTCATGTGTTTTATTGTGGTTGAAATCATCAAATGTGCTTTATTAAAAAAATCATCTATTATACTTCCTCCGCCTTACATTAAATGTTCTATCTAATTTTTTAAAATAGATTAAATTAGAGGTGACATCATCCTATAAATGGCATATATGTGAATAAAGTAAAAAAATTAAATTAAATACATAACAAAAGATATATTTTTGGAGTAATATAAAGCAGAATTTGAGAGAGAGAATGAAAATAGATGGCTTCCAACGAAGAAGAATAATGATGTATTGGAGAGCATGAATGATGATGGAGTGGAGCACACGTGAGGGTAGTGGAACGTGGGGTGCTGGGACATATGAGCAGTGCAACTTTTGGTCATTGATGATGGATTGGGCATGCATGGCCAAGCCAACTCTTACACTACGAGGCTTATTTACTACTTCCTCTATTTTATAGTATTTTTTTAAATATATTTTCTGTCTCTTTATTTATTTTTTAAAATATTTTTTAAAAAATTTAAATAAATTTAATAATATTGGAAAAAGAAGATAATATTTAATAAAATAAATTTATTAATTATTCCAAAGGATGAAATTACGAAACAGCAAGGTATGAAGTGAAATCACAACAGACTTAGCACCACTCTTAGCTACTAGCACTGTTTCGCCGGAGGAATTGATGGCATTCAACTATACTCCTCAACACACCGCCTCCGATTGCATCAGCACCTTAACACACGGTAGCTTTGTGCAAGGCTATGCAATCGTTTCTGTTCTTCATCTCGAGCAACTCTAACATCAATGACGAACTATCTTGGCTACGAGCACCTTCTAGAAGCGTACAGGTAATGTGAGAATTATTGGCCCCCGCTGCCAAGTGAAAGGTAGAGTCGCCCTCCTTGTTTGTCCAGAACCGGAGGGAGGGATAGTTCGTGCAAAGCTCGCCCACTATGTTGACATGGTTGAATCTAACGGAAAGGTGGAGATCCATCGAACAGGTTGATGCTCCAGCGTGTCCAAGCCTTTTTAGACCCCTTGAGGGCAGCTCCTTCTCCTTTCCCGTCCCAATCAAGAAGACGAGGCTCAAGCTACTCAAAATAGGGTTGTTCACATTTCCCAAAATCCCAGTCAAGCTATCCTCATAACTAGATCCCCCTTGTTTCGATACATTCCTCAATTGATGATGTGAATGTAGTGATGGGTCCCAACGATAATAATCAAGCGGATCCAGGCGGTTCTATTGATTGGTTGGAGAACTTTGGCAAGGAATACGAGCCTAATGCTGCTATTGGGGGATTGGAATTTAAAAACTTATTGGACTTAGGACGATCAAGTTGAGATCGGATTCTATGATCCATCACAGCAGGGATTTGGTGGAGAAGAAGATTCTGGGCCACTCAAATAAGGGGGAAAATATTTACGATACTGCAGATGGGCTGGACATGTTTGAAAATCATCCAGATGAAGTTGAGAAATTAAGCTAAGAATGACGAAATCAACTAAGTTGATTACAATTTCATTCGCGACGAAACCTTATGAAATTAGTTAAAATTTAAAAAAAAACTACACAGGTGCTAATACTTAGCTGACGCCTACTTGACAAAAACTAACACTATTTTAAAAAATATTTTTTAAAATAAATTAATTTAATAATTATTATTTTTAAAATTATTATTTAAATATTTTTTTATTTTATTCACTAATTATTACAAGGAGAAAATTATTTTTAGATTCAAAATAAACAAGAACAGTTAAAACGTGTCCCGATTTAACGTGTGGTCCTTGGATATACATATATTTTCACAAAATATCCCACAATTATTATAAAACTGAAAAAATTAATCAAATGACCCTGGACAGCTGGTGATGTGAGGTGGCAGTTGTACAAGGCATTGGAATTGAAAATGTATTACATGCAAAGCAATAGTACTTACTTGGCAGGAGAATCTCTCAACTCTCTATCCTAAATTCCTAATTGATAGTTTAATTATGATTAATTAATGAGCGCAATCAGTGACATGATATAGAGGACTCAGAACAATGGACAAGCGCTAAAAAATGGATCATGGCTAGCTGCAGGAGGCAGGTGGCCATGGAAAAAAAGAGTTAGAGGAAGGCAAGTAGGAAACTAGTGAGGGAGTAAAAGTGGAGCAAAGCCCCTTGTTATCTAATAAATTTAGTCCCTTTTTCTTGCTTGTTAGTCTATTCAATCCAATCTTTTTAGATTTTTTGCTTCTTATCTCAATCTAAATTTTAAGGCCTAGGTAAGGAGTATTATTGATGGGTCAAAATGGTGGGGGAATAAAATGGTGGAATAAATGGGCTTCAATATACCCAACACTTTCTTAAGAATGACACAGGGTCCCTCTAAGGAGTAAAAAAAGGGCCCCAAAGAATATGGGTTAGAGCTTAAAATATTTTGCCTCGGTTTAGATAGTATTGGATTAGAGTTAAAGGGTTAAAAACTAGTACACCCTACTCATCAATATGAAAAGGATTATTAAAAAGTTTCAAAGTTTGCAAGTGATCGTAGTTAGTACCCAAAGGCCAACAGCTAAAAGCTATGACCTTATGGCCTATAAGGTCAAGTAATGGGACCTCATTTATTGGTTATAGACTTTTTATTATTTTTTAATAATAAAAAATAAATAAAGCTTGCGATATGGCCTAATCTTGCTTAGCGCCTGGTTAGGGCCAACCTTTGGAAGCCTACCTAATGTATAGCCAGGCCACAGACTCAACTCTGTCCCGTCATAGCTCGACCAAGTTTAAGCTCTAACCCAAGCAAGGTTTGGCCTGGACAAACTACAAAAGAGGAAGTTTAATAGAAGCATTGGATAAAAAAGGGATTGAAAAACGTTAGTACATTCTTCATGAAAGCAAAGAATAAGGGAACTTTATTTCGGTATGAAATCACGTTAGATACATTTTTATGCAGATTTTACTTGGAGGCTGTTTGGGTAGTAAATTTTTGTCAGATTTCATTAATTCTAGCTCAAACTAATGGAATCATGTTTGTGTAGAATGTGGGTAGAATTAAAAATTCTATATAGAAGTTGATTCCAAGCTGTTTCGAGCCAGAATCAATTGGAATCACCTCATGTCGATTCTAGCACTTAGCCCCGTTTTAAAAATTATAGATTTTATTATTTTTTAACGGCTACCTCTCATATCAATTTGAGTATAAAAAAATATGCCATATAAGTAGGGCACACTTTAAAAGTTTAAAATTACATACTATTATTATAAGATCTTGTTTGATAAAATTCTAATTTAATAATACCAAGAACGTGCGTATCCGAATTAAAGAAAGAATCATATTAATTTAAAATTTTAAAATTGGGTTTAACACGACATTCAAATTTATTCTAAAAACTTTCATTACTAAACAAATTCACATTATTTTAGAATTAATTCCAAAAAATTCTGCTTTCATTTTTAAAAAATTCAACACAAAAAAAACCCCTTAAGTATACAGTTCAATCCCAAGGCCTAGAAATTTATTTCCTTAGACATGAAGCATTTTATATACTCTCTAAATAGTGTGAGCCGACTATGGTAGCGCACGTTAGCATAACTAATACTTATACTAATGTGCGTTACTATGTGCACCGTCGATCTTGAAAATTAATGCCTCCCAAACATTTCTTACGCTCGCTGAACGTGGAGCATATGAAATGCTTCATTGTCTATTGATACCAATACAATCATCGATTGATCTGCTTATTACCAACCCCGTCGGAAGCGACCAAACTGTACACGGTAAGAAACTTTTAGTCCATTTCGAAATGTTCAAAAAAGCATCCACATAGCCATTGATACATAGGCCGCTAATACTATTTCATCAAAGACTATATGGTGACTGACGAGTTCATCTTGAATTGAATGGAAGAAATCCGTGCCGCCTAAAGAACTCCCGAAAACCAGAAGTACTGAGATCGTAGTTGAACTGAAAAGGGAAAAACACGAGAAAATAAATTCACGGTAGAAAATACCATGGTAATCTTAAAAAACGATACAGGTCTGTCTGATTCAATCAAGAACTGCCAATTTGGCAGTTGATATTAAAAAAATCAACTTGCCAGTGTATATTAAATATCACCAAGCAATTTGTGAACCTGAGACCATCAAGATGGACAATCTAATCGGACACACATATTGGAGCCCCTTCTGATACTTCTCACAAAATTATCAGCATCCCATTTTAATTGCAGGAATGCAATAAATTTGAAAGGTCGATCTCTATCTGTAATACAAAGGTTCAGCAATATTTCAATTTTGTTTGGGTCATACTTCTGTTATTTGGAGTGACATTTATTTTAAAAGTTAAGTCTTACTTAGTAGAATAAACAACTAGTACGACAACATTGTAATAGAGTATGTTGCAATGACATGACAGAATTTTACATGGGAGTTACTAATTACAGGTTCGACCTTGACAGAGTACTTTGTTATAGTTGGATCAAGAACTCTCCCTTGGTTGGCAGCCTATCAAGGAAAAAAAAAGGATAACTGGATAAGTACATTACCTTCCAGAACAGAACTGAAGAAACAATACAACAATGAAAAGCAGTCCATTAGTTTGTCAGCAAACAAAGAGTCAACGACCCATCCTACAATAAGAACATAGAAACTAGGAAAAATTATATAAATAATATTTATAAAAATAATTATTAAAATAGTAAAGAGATGAAAATACCCATCCCATAGTAAGAATGTTACGCCTGAGGTTTTTCTACATATTTATTTTAAAATTTTACTAATTTTTTTTTAAAATATAGATGTAAATCAACTAAATTAACAAAATTCAAAATGTGTAAAAATAATTTTCATAAATTAAATTATCTTAAAACGAACAAACGTTCTCAGGCGTGACCTAAAACAAAAGCATACGATCAAAACCTACCATGGCCATGAGTTATAAACACAAAAATCTCCCAGCCATCTCTGAGTACAAGTTCTTTTACAGTTTGAAAATAAATCGTTCAAATATACACAAGTCCAATATATAATACATTTTTCTCACCTTAAACAAAACATGAGATCGCAACACCAAGTTCCACATAGCTTTACTGTGATTTCACTGCACTCAAAGTTGAGGAAGAATTGTCCACACAGAGAAAAGTCCAGTCTCAAACAACTATCGATCGACCTACAAAAGCCTCCAGTTGAAGGGGCTAAAAAGATGGGGTGAGTATTTTCATACTCAGTAGGAAAATACCCAGTAAGGGAAAAATATAAATCAATGAACTCCGTAAGTTCACATATAGATGCTTCTATGCAATCACACATGAAGCAAATAGAATAAGAAGTATAAATATGGTTATACATACAAATCATCGTACAAATCGAACTTACACTTACTCATATATCATGCTCTTGCACTTACACTCTAAATTAGTCTTATCAGCTTACTTGTACAAATGTACACTTACACTTACAACATATGCCTACTCGTACGACCTTATTTATACGAACTTACTTGTACGACCTTACTCGTATAATCATACTCTTACACATAAATGTACTCTTACATCCTCCTTAGAAGCTTACACTTACACTTACGTTTACCATCTGAATCAAAGTCTCACAAACTTACTTGTACAACATTCTCATACTCATAAACTTACTCTTACTGTCTTCCAAAGAAGCTCACACTTACTCTAAATCTTACACGTACAACTTACTCAGAATCTAAAACATACAACTTACTTTTACGATCATACACATACTATCGATAATTGAAACTCATTACAATTAATAAGCTCTAGTGTCGGAAAGGAATGGAATGCCACTGGGGTGTCACCTTAACCTTCGGGGAACAACTATACACCATAAACTTTTCCGAAGGCAAGGCACACCTATGCTCATGGGGCATAGGATCAAATAGGTAAGAGCAAATCCATGATACTACTTACCTGAGCGTGCAAATGCCTACTCTTTAGGGCCATATATTGCCAACAAGGGCCATACAATGCCAACTAAGGGCAAAAAATATACAGTGTCACTCTTGGGCAAGAATCTTACAGTGCTACTCTTAGGAAGAACATATAATGCCATCTGTAGGCAGAAAACATACAAAGCCCACAAAGGGCAGAAACTTACAGCGCTCTCAACAGAGCATCAAACGTCTGGGCTGAAAAATGACACCAAGACTAAAACCCATAGAAAAATACCATTGCTAGACTAGAAAGGATGCTCAGTCGATTACTTATCGACTGGCACAAAATGGAACTTAATCCGTTGAAACCCTCAGTCTCAACCTCACAACATTATCAAATTAAGGTTATTTACCATTCAAGTTTATATTATGTAACTTATGCATGTACAATTATGTTTGGAACTATTTCCGTCTTACATTCTTCAGCCAACCAGGCTAGAAATACGCCCTCCCGAAGCTCCTATCAGCAAAGGTAAAACTTCTTTACTTAACTCATCCCCCCACTCTTACACTTACAACCTTACCGATCTCTGCATAGCCTTACTTAAACTCAAATTCCATATTGGTAATCTTACCATCATTCACTTATGACCTTACAAGTTACACCATCTGCCGTAAAATTGAATATTCTTACTCGAACTCCTCAAATGAGACCCTTTTTTACCTAAGTCCTATAATCAAACCCTTACTAATTCTTTACACATTATTCTTTCATTACTATTCATATTACGTACATTATGCATGTATAATTATACCATTACCTCTTACTAACTCACAATCCCCTAAACGCGCTCCGAATCTTAAGTCTTCAATTCCTTGCATCCCCCACGTCTCTTACTCGTCGCTCAAACGTGCCGTCTCACTCAAACTGAACAAATTCTCCAATCTCATCAAATCTAGCATTTGTCCACCCAACATACAATCACGGTTTCCACATTATAACTTACGAAGTACCTCTTAGCCAAACTTACTATCAAATACTTGTACTTGTGCCCATCGATCGTATACTATCAATCCACAACGAAAATCACACACTCTGGTCACATACATAAGCTTCATAGCAACTTACTATGTGCCGTTAGTATTCACTAACATACGCACACAATACACATACATACAACATGCTTTTATAATCGGCATAATCATGCAAAACATTAAATTATTAACTCCTAGCATGCTACTACACAATCAAAGCATGCTATAATAAAATTACGAGTTCAAGGTCCCCTACCTCGTAATCCACAGGAGTTTGATGACGAGCAAATGATGGTGGCGGCGTCAATAGAGGACTAGGTGTCCAAAAGCATCGCACTGAGAGAGTTGTTGTGTCCCGAGGATTTTCAAAGATGCTGGAATTAATCTCGATAAAGTTAGATTAATTTCACTCGAAGCTAAAGGTTTGGACACACTAAGGCGGCCGGACACAAGGTCGTGCCACTAGAAATGGCAAAAACGACCACAGAATGGAGGCTAACTGATTGGAGGTCAACCAACGGTTTAAAACACTTTGTTGGCCACAAAACATTAAAATGGACAATATACTACATCCAACGGTAACAATTCCGCATCATCGAAGCCTCATAACATGGCGGAGGACTTGGTTGCATACTCACGGACATGGGAGGGACAGAGGCTTTAACGACCATATTGTCTAATGGTGGGGACATTCCATAAACATACGTTGATGCTCTAAGGCTCGGCGTAGGTGGCCGACAAAGGTGGCCTCATTTCTAAACGCTACCCACAACCAATTCATCGTACAAATGATCGTGCATCAAACACAGCTTACGATGGAAGATATGGCACGACATCGGTCAAGCCTTCGATGGACTGAGTCTAATGGCTGACAGTGTTACTTCCCCTTGGGAGAATCTGAATTTAGGGACTCTTTCTCGCAGGTTTTGGATCATGTGTAACAAAATTGGGGTGCAAGGGTAGCATCGAGCCAAAGTGCTGGCCTTTGCCATCACTGGGCTGGGGCAGAGCCCATTTTAGTCGGACATGTAGCCCAAGTCTGCTCAACGACAGATGGAACAAGTTGGCCCTAGGATGAGGGGTTGCTTTGACAACGGTCCGAGGCGTACCCCAAAGCTAGGGGCATTTCATGTGTGCAAAAAACATATAGAGGAGGCCGGGAGTAGTGGCCGTTTAATGATATTGGGTCATGCCGACATCTATAGCTATCCACTAGCCGATGTCGGGCAGCATAATAGCCGGTCAGAGAATTGAAGGGACCCAATCTAATTGGGACGATAGTGTGCCGAGTTGGGGCAGCAGACATGCATCATCGAGCCACAAATGTCCAGACGGGGGTTGGGGCTAGACTTGGGAGAAGATAGGACCCGGCAGTCGCCGAATAGTGACAAGTCAAGTGGATGTTGGCCCAATATCGTCCAACATCCAATTGCGGAGGATGGATGCAGCCCACAAAAAATTGCAACTTTACTCTAATGCGGGTCGGTCAATTGAACGAGTTGGGACAATCGATGCAAGAGGCCAGACTTCGGCACCTCGCCGTCGTCAGCTTGAGGCGGCAAGCCCGAGGCCGAACAATGGGCGGCGGCCAGCAGTGAAAACTAATGACAGAAATCTTCGGACGAGGGAAAATTTCATCCAGATCGGCATCGGGCAGAGGGAAGCGATGGCTAGGCCGGCAGCTGGGGGGACAACCTCGCCATCGCCTGATCGAGGAAAAGGCCAAAGGTCGGTCGCCATGGCCGGGCACCGGCGGCTGCAACACCCAACAACAGAACGAAACACTGCCCGTCTAGATTTGAAAACGACGGAAGAAGAGGTGGCTGACCGGGGAGACGACAGTCCGGTTTGGGGGGGTGGTCGTCTTGTCATTTCCTGACTGGAAGAGAGCCAGAGGCCCAGTGGCGGTAGCCGATGACCAGTGGCACAGCTGCATGTTGCAGTGAATAGAAAATAAAAAAAAAAAGAAGAGGTGGGGTGGTTTTTACCTCACGGTGGCGAATTGGGGGCGGGGAGGCCGGGACGACGGTGGCCGAAGGTCATCCTCGCTGGGACAGAACCTTGGAGGCGGCTTGATGCCCATGCAATTGACGGCTGTGGTGAATCGGCAAAATTGACAGTTCACCGTCCAAAATGGGAAGGGAGGAAAAGAGTGGCGGCGGGCAGCGGGGAGGCCGGGACGGCGGTGTCCAGAGGTCCTCCTTGCCGAGACGGAGCTGTGGCGGCGAGCTTGCAGCCATGCAGGCAGAGACGGTGGCAGATCCTGCGAAACTCTAAAAAGGGGTCACTGGCCAAAATGGGAAAAAGAGGGAGAGCGGTGGCTGGGGTGGCAGTTGCCGGTGAGGCCAGGTCAGGAAGGCGGCGTCGCTGGGCCTTGGCCGATCGGACGGAAGCCAGCGGCCACCAATGGCGGTGCCTCCAGCCGCAGACAGTGAAGAGGTCCTTCACTATTCACACTGCGGGTCGGGCGTGCCGAGCGCGCCCGATCCGCGATATATGTTTTTTTTTCTTTTCTCCTGCTTCTGTTCTCACACGCCTCATCCGATTTTTGTGCTGAAAATTTTTATGACGCATCGAGGCCCATGACCTGCGACAAAACACCACTTCCGACTCTTATGGTCGCAAAGATTACAAATATGAATACACTGAAGTGTAAAATTTATTTATCGAAAACACGACCAGAAACTGCAGAACATTGAAGAAATTGTAAAAAAAAGCAAAAAAATACAAAAAAAATACAAAAAAATTGGGGATATTACAAAGAACATAGAAAGTAGGGAAAATTATATAAATAATATTTTAAAAAATAATTACTGAAATAGTGAAGAGATAAAAATATTTACCGAAATGGTGTTGTTTTTTACCAAGCAGGCACTAGCCATGCATTGGTGCTTGCGTGATTTATTTTTCTTCTAAAATTTAATGGTGATTTCATCCTACTAAAAGACAATCAGATTTTTAACGGTGATTTCATCATTTGCAAAGATGACATCACCATTAAATGGTATTTTTAATTTTGTCCTTATACAAGGATGAAATCAATCATCCGGCCCTATCTCGGGTGATTGAGCCACCTTTTCTCTCTCCTCATGCTGCCTCTGTCTCTTCTTCGATCCGCCATGTCTCCTCTTTCTCTTCACACAGCCTTCGTCTCCTCTACGAAGAGGACCTCTCTTTTGATTTCGTCCATGTTAACTTGCCTTCCGGTGAGCGTAAAAGTCCTGCCTTCCTTACCTTGTGCTTGCAAATACAAATTTCTCTTTGCCATCGAGGAAATAAGGTAATGGAAGCAATAGGCATTATACTTGGAAAGTTGAAGGAGAAAGGATAAAAAAGACCAACATGTAGATCACATTTAAGGCAAGGAAGGCAAGACTTTTATACTTGTCGACGAACAAGTTGACAATGAAGTAAAAAAGGAGGTCTGCTCGTAGAGGAGACATAGGTGGCGTGGGGAGAAAGAAGAAATGGGACCGATCAAATAGGAGACATAGGCAGCATGAGGTAGTGTTTTAAAAACCAGCCCAGCCATTGACCTGGAATGGTCGCCGGGCCGGGTCAATTGGGTTCAACCAGGGGCCAACCTGGGTTGACCTGGTTTTGCTATAAATTATATTAAATATAATATTATACAAAATCATTATAATGCAATGGGGAGTGTGCTTGGAACAGCGATCTAATGCTAGGGGTTCAAATCCCGCCCCTACCATTCTGAAGTATTAGTTCTAATGTTAAATAAATATGCATTAAATAGAATAGTTATGTTACATATTTTAAGCATGATTGTGGTAGCCCAGGGTTTAGGTGACAATAGTTTGTTTAAGAGGGCAAAAGTTCGATTCCCACCTCCAATAAGCCAAAATCCGGCTGGGTTTTAAAACAGTGGCGTGAGGGGAATTTTAATTTTTTTTGTCAAACCGGACCGACCCGGGTCAACGGGTCACTGGTTCAACCAGACGGGTTGTCTTGACCCGGCCGGGTTATCCTAATCCAGGGATGAACCCGCCCGGTTCATTAACTATGTCCGATTGAACCCGGTTGACCAGTTGGTCCGGGTTTTAAACAGTAACATGAGGGGAAAAAATAGGCGGTTAGATCTCGTGACTCGGGGGAGACTCCTGATTTTGTCCTTTTAGTTGGACAAAATAAGAAATCACAATTTAATAGTGATTTTGTCCATTGTATGGATGAGATCATCATTTTTTTTTAAAGAAATGGTAAAAAATAACACCCTTTCTGTAAATATTTTATCTCTCTGCTATTTTGATAATTATTTTTTAAAAAATATTTATATAATTTTCCCTAGAAACTATTAGTTAAGAAAACAGCAGTTCCCTCAAAACAGCTTAATCTTGGTTTCTTGACCAACCCACAAATCAGTTCAGAAAACTGTAAGAATACTTCATAGAAAAGTAACACAACTTGTTTTGGACTATAAAAATTTCAGTAGAGCATCCAGTTCAATTCTATCTTCGCATAAAATGAAAATTTTAAAATTTAAAATAGCATAAAGCATATTTTGAAAACCTTTAACCTTAATGCATAAAGCAAAGATTTTGTTTTGGAATAACTTTTTAAAGGAAATTAAATCATTCAACCTATAATTATAATAACTCTGCACTTATTACAAGTTTAACTAATTTCTGTGAAACCAATGATGTAATTGTTTACTGTTTTTCTTAAAAAGAAAAGCACAAAGATTAAGGATGACAGTTTTCCATCACATGACAAAAACCCGAAAACAAATCAACTGTAAAATGAATACAATTTGTGCAAACACCATTATATTCATTTGGAAAAGCCATCTTAGCATACATCTTGAATAAATAAAAAACTTCAAGTTTTTAAAGCACAGTTTTTCTTCATGAAATTTAGCTTGTTACTTGGCCAAATTATAGTGTCTTTATGTGAAAAATCAGCAGTGGGATTGCACATCAAAATTTACATAAGACAAGGGAACCAAAAAATGTCTTGAGTTTACATGTATCATACACAGAATGCACTCAGAGTATTTAGAATAAAATGTGGCTTTGGAAATCATTTACAAGTACATCTAAATCACAACAAATATTACAAAATAAGAATAACTAAATCAGATTAACATCCAGCAACTACACTAGCTTATGTATTGTTCTTTCATTTTCTAAGCAAATCTTTTTACAGCTGGGCTTATCCTGCCCCTAGGGACTCATTTAAAATGAACCAGGCAATTTTATTTTATGGGTTTTAAAATATAAGTAATCCACAATTGCCTTAGAGTATCATAATTCAAATGCAATAATGGAACCCACTTTGATGACCCTAATAGAAAAGTTAAATACAAATATGCTGACACATCTAAATAAAAAATATTCCTTTCTCAAAAATACATTTTAAAGTATTTTCAGAAACCCTAGTTGTTATCTAAAAAAAAAGCATTTGTTCATAACTATTATTATTTTTTTCAAATAGAAACACTGCTAAAGTGGCACTCACACCTGCCTTGCAAGAACTACATCAGCATGTGACATGTGTTAGTGGAGGCCTATGAGAATGCAAAATGTGTCATGTGTAAGTGTGCAACACCCATTTTGGGCCCACCAACGGTTGGTTATGTGCCATAGGTTGTTGGCCCAATAATTGATTTTTATTTTTTGACTGGGCTTGGGCATTTGTGGGCGTCAGCCCAGATCCTAGCCCAGCGCCAGTTGTAAGTAGGCACAGAGGTGTTCAATGTCGACTTGGTCAGCCAGATCCGGATGCAAGACCTGGCCCAGCTCAAACTTCTTCCGACCACCGAATTTATGGTTTTGTAGGTGAAAAACATTGCATCTATTTCCTTCTGCCGATGACCCCCCACAATGCCACCAAATGGATGGCCTTCTCAAGGCAACCAAAACCAATATAAGACATGTCTATTTAATTTCTTATTTTCCATGTAACTATTAGCATATTTAAAATCTCAAATTTTGTAGTCTCTAATTTTATCCTATTAAATGAAATAAACTCTTAAAAGACTATTGAACAACACTATTTCTCATGAAATACATTCGTAATCTTTTAAATTGATATGTTATTAAAGAGATATTAATGAAATTCTCCTAATTTAAGAATATTCCACCTTATACATAATTATGCCGATAGTGTGTAATATTGAAACAACATTTGATACGATTGATCACAAAACATTAACCACTTGAAAGCAAATATTGGGTCATTTATTAACAGTGTAGAGATTAAAATGGTAAGCATTACTGAATCAAGATATTAAATAAATTGGCCAAGGGCCTAATATACATCCCAAATAACGATCCCTTTCCCTGCTGTTGGACTCTCTAAAGCTCTGGAAATTCCCCGACAACTTTTAAGTGACATCTATAAACTCTAAAACAAAATTAGCAGCCTATCAAATTTAATTTAATTAAATCCTGGTCGGTTTATAACATAACTGGTTATAGGATAAACTGCCCAGTTGGGCATCCTACGGCTTGCTAGCCTATTTAGATACATTTAAGTGGATTAGGAATTGTCCTGGGCCTGTCGATTGGGCCCTACGCCTCCAGTTCGAGTCATGAAAATTTCATAAATACATGCTTGATGATAAACTAATCTTAAAAAAAAATATACATTCTACAAAACCATAAGCTCCAAAGATAAGCAAAACAACCTGTTCTGGACTATGAAAAATTTCGATGAAAGGATAATCTTTCCTTTGCCTCGTTATACAGAATCCTGGACACTTTGGGCACTCAGCCTGACATTACAACAGAAAACTACCATCAAATAAGGCACAGCAACATATACCAAGCATAGTTATTGAAACAAACACGAGGAAGATATCTTTTCATAACAAGGCAGATGGCGTCAGAGAAACTCTAAGAAACATATTACAAACATCTATCGATGTCATAATGCAAATAAATCAAATTAGTGGGAAAAAACATAAAACCATATGCAGTTCAAAATATGCCTTTCGCCAATAACATTTACTTAAAAAGTAAGATTTGAGAAGAAAAAAATCTGCTTGTGCTTTGCTTGCCGCCAGAAGTGAAAGCTTTTGCAGCTAAAGAAGTTGCATCTCTCACTGTAATTAATCTTCGACCACAACAATCTGATAATTGAGTAACTATTGTAAATTCATTTTTTTTCCTGCAAACATTTTTTTCTTAGCTTGTGTTTAACCAGCATTGCCAAGGAGAAAATCCTTGAAAGCCCTAGAGATAGATTGGAGGATAAAGATGCAGACTCCCGGGATAAAGTTGATGATAATATATAATTTCACCTGATTTCAAATTTTATTCTAATATTGTTCATTTACCCCTCTAATTACTGAAAGCAACAACAAATTTTATTTCTCAAATAAAATTCTTTTTCATCTGACTGGCAAAATTACTAAACACTGCGGACTAACTATTCTTCTTTTTTCTTTTTCAGGATATGGCAGCACATCTGTGTCTTGATTTTCAAATCCAATCACAATACGCGTGTGAGCCCGGGCATCGCGGGAGGGCAAATTTCAATCTGATGACATGCATTACTCGGGGGACAGGAGGGTTTGAATCACTTGCCGCCCTTTCTATCTTACAATGCCTAGGCTCACGCTGGCAAGTGTGAGCCCCGGCTTATGTTAACTTTTTCCTTAAAATATTTCCAAGGAATGAGTACACAAAAGATTAATACAACTTTCAAATTGTCAATTTATGATTTTCTGCCGTTGATATCCATCTTCTAGCTCATTTCAAAGTAAATCCTTTTAACAGTTGGCTAACTACGGATGCTTGAACTTCTGAAGCTGCCCATATTACAATAAGAGCAAACAAACGCCATCTTAGGTCGTTTCAACTAGTTCTTTTGCATGTGTGTGATTCATTTTCTTATGCTTCTCTAGAAGTTCGTGCATTTCATATGCATCCCTCTAGTTTGATTGCTTCCACTCCCTAATACAGTGTAGTAAAACCAAAAACTAAACAAAAATAAGGGTAAAATGTATTAAAGACACAAGAAGATTTGAACATTCAAGATTGGCATGCTAACAACTAACAGCAATGATCATACACGCAAAAATTTTATATTTGGGTAGAACTCAGCAGCAGCTTCCTCCAGTACTTTATCAAAGTGCTTGGAGTAGGCACATCTAGCAAGAAACAATTAATTTTTACATATACAATGAGTGGGGAAACATTGTTTGTAGAAAATTAAAGGACAGGAATTTGAAAAGTGGCAGTTACTTAATGGTAAATGCAACAACCACAGGGAAGCCTTCATGCAGGAGTTGAACAAATTGTCGCTTAGAGGTAAATTGAAGAACCCTAGAAGGCCCAATATCCTTCGGGTAACCAGCGTAATACCTATGTTAAAATTAGAATATTGGAAACAAACCCAGTGAGAAAAATGATGCAGCATGCTTCGCATTCAAAAAACAATAAGATAAGTGGCGTAGACTACACAGTGAAACAGGGGGACTACTTTTTGCAGGAAAAACAAAGGAGAAAAATGATTAGTCAAAAAGGAAAACATATGCAAAGCAGAATCGGCAAACATCTCAAAGCCCTTTAGTTTTTAGTATTCATCCGTTAAACTGATGCATTTACAGAGAGCAAAGTTGAGAAAACATTTTACTATTGCTTATGTAATGACCCTATTCTCGGACATAACCATAGAATTTTGTTAATGGATATATGATGATTAATGACCATAGTTCCAGACGGTATCATTTTTTCGTTATACAAAATATGCAAAGCAACAACAGAGTCTCGTGCATAGAGAGCATAATAGAGCTCCTCCGGAAAACCCTGCTTCACTTCATATTCGTGCACTTTTCTTCTTGCCTTCTTGAAGAAAACCCACTCTCACACTGAAGGGTTTAACACAGTCTTCTTCTGAGTCATTCCTAACCACTAACACTTGGAAAATAGGGGGCGTGAGGCGGAAGATGAACCACATATATTCAAAGATACAAGTTATAACCACTTCTCAATAGTCAATAAAAAAAATGAGAAACTACCATGCGGAAGATAAATCATTATTCTCTTAACATTAAAATGTCAACATATAGAACAAGAAAGCAAGTGAGATAAGAAATACCCTGATGGCCATACCTGCTAGTTGCGCAGAGCTGACTGATCATCCTGTCAAAAAATGAAGACTCCACCATCTTTACGAAGGTATACTAGAAACACTTCATTCGTGCTGCACAGCAGAGTACCCCACCAAAATCACAGCTAGTAGGAGGTGGACACAATAGGGATAGGGGGATCGCCAAACATATAGTAGTATTAGTTAATCCAGAACGATCAATTGTAATGTACATCAGCAGAAGTCAGAGAGCTCAGGATAATACAGACGAAGTACGAATTCATTGGCAGAAGGTATGCACATTCTCGAAACCGTTTAAAAGAGATAAACGAGTAAATAAAAAGTCTCACCGGTAAGTGGTAATTTGTGGTATGCAGATAGAGGATGTCTAAACGGATGCCATTATAGATAGATAGAAATACGAAAGGAAAAAAAAAAACACAGAGAGGTCGTCGGAAGGGAAGCGTTTTATATGCTCCCTGGTTCAATAAGCGGAATATAAGCCACGAATTAAAACATGCCACATTACAAAATGGAAAGCACCCTGACGGTGACGGAAGAGGTAACTTCACGTTACCTCCGTCTTCCCTTCCGTTCACTTACCCGTTACCTCCCTGTGAAAATCTCCCGCCCTCCCACCTCTCTTTGTCTCGGTCTCTGCTCTCTGCTCTATCGCCGGCGGGGAGATATGGTGTCAGAGTCGAAAGTGAAAAATTCTTGCAAATGTAACCAAGGTCAAAATACCACTAGCTAGCCAGCAAAGCAGGAGAGAAGAAATCGGAGCGAGAGAATCGCGCAGGTCAGAGAAACTCAGGGAAAGGAGATGCCGGGTCCAGGTCCTCACACCACCTACGCTCTCTCCTCCGGGCTGGCCCTCCTCCAACTCTCCGCCGGACGCTTCAGCCCACACCGGAGATAGCTGCAGCTTGGAATCCGGCAACCGGTAGCTAGATCCCACTGTTTACCCATTCCCTTCTCAATCCCTTTAAAAAAAAAATTGTCGGCTTTTTTCATCACTCAAGACGTGCAGCAGGACATTTTTTCCATCACCGGAGTCCGCTGCAGACGGACTCCGGCACAGGACGTTACCACGTGCGAGTGGGAAGCTTAACTGGCTGCCCCTCCGCTTCCATCCATCAGGCATTCCTTTGTCTCTTTCAGTAAAAATCTCTCGTTTTCGTCATCACCCTGAGACTGAGCACCGGAGGTTGCCACGCGAGTATCATCCGCACGCTAGCAGCGGACATCTTTCGGAGCCCCGCAGCTGCAATCGTCTAAACAAAGTAATTACCATTCTATTCTTTTATATTATAGTATTAGAATTTCTAAATCATTGAATCACGGGTTCTGTTTTTCTTGGAGCCTCCTCTCTTAAATTAATGAATGGATCGTCTCACACTCAGTCTCCCACCAAGAAAGAAAAAAGAAGATGCAAGAGCTTAAGAGCTTCATAGCTGACATGATCATGCCCTTTACATCTTTGAATGTAATTTACAAAACTTTGACTTCCACTTTTACTGCTTTCCTCTTTTAAATTAATGAATGGATCGTCTCACACTCAGTCTCCCACTAAGAAAGAAAAAAGAAGATGCAAGAGCTTCATAGCTAACATGATCAAGCCCTTTACATCTTTGACTGTAATCTACAAAACTTTGACTTCCACTTTCACTGCTTCCAATTCTGATATATTAAAATATCATATTTGCAATTATTCTTAATCATGTTCTAAGATTGAATTAGTTTTCTTATTTTTGGAATGTCACGTTTAGGAACATCACTCACAAGTATTAATATTCAAAATAGCCTTGGAGAATCACAGCTTAATGAGTAACTGACCTAAAACAAAATAGTGTCTTTAGCATAGGGGGTGAATATTCGAATTTATTATAATAAGTGGTGATTTTTAAAAAAATATAAATAAATAAGAAAGACTTGTTCTTAATATCAGATTCCCTAAGACCAAGTCTTGGAGTATCAACTGTTAAGGCAATTGCCTTGAACCCAGCTGCCTCAGCTCTTCTTACAAGTTGGGAAACCACATTCCTATCCTTAATATTATAAATCAAAGGACAAAGCACAATATGAATAGCATGTGTTTCATTCTCCGTTATTATTTTGTTTAAAAGAGAAAGAGCTAAAAAGATCACTTGAAGACAAAGTAAACCTTAAATGAGACAGAACCTATACAATGGAGAACAATGTATTTCCATAAAGCTGGAAAAAATGTATAACAGGTCAGTTGATGCAACTTCTTCAACGCTGAAAGTTAACCATGATGACAATGTCGCGTACAACCATATACATATATAGCAGCTACATTTTTTATCTACAAATTCCTTAAATAACACTTTTCAAGTAGGGAATACAAAAAATGAAGGTTATACTTGTGTGTATATAAGATAAACATTAGGTAGTAGAATTCATGAACAACACTAATATATCAATGTAGAAACAAAATGAAGAGAAGCAACATAAAAGTGTAATAAAATCCATATTAGCAACTCATACGATACATGTTTTCAGGAGGGTGCAGTTTTCTTGAAGGGAAAATTATTTAAATAATAATTAAAAAATAATAATGACCATTTTGGACCACTTTGGGAAATATTTCTCAAAGTGGTGTTCCTTTTTGCTATGTAGGCGCTAGCCATGCCTGTGTGTGTTTTTTTTTTAAATTTTTAGATGATTTTATCCTTTAGAAGGACGAATAAAGGACGAAATCGGGTTTAAGTTGATTTCGTCCTTCTAAACGAAATCAGTTCTATGTGTTTACCAAACTTGATCCGATTTCGTCCTTTAGAAGGACGAAATCAACTTTAGGCAATTTCGTCCTTCTAAATGACAAAATCGCCACACTTGGCTATTTTGGCCATTGGGTTGCACAAAGCAGATTTCGTCCTTTTAAAATAAACTTAAGCTAATTTCATCCTTTTAAAGGACAAAATCGTCGTCTTCTTTAACCCGCCTCCGCTTCTCCCCATCTAAATCATTCCTTCTTTTTGCTATGAACAATTTGCCTTGCCGCCGTGTGATTTTTGCCTTTTTGTCCCAGTTTCAGTTCTTACTGTTGGGGTATTGCGATTCCCTGGAATTAGCTTCCATCAGTCTCTCCAGGTAATTTTTCGGTACTATATTTTTTACATTTTTTTAAAATTTAATAACGTGTCAATCTTTTTAACCCGGTACTATTTATGGTTTTGCACCTGTTTATCGATTTGGATTTATTGGATATAATTGATTTTTCCTTGAAAACAAAAAACCCTCTTAATTCCGGGGCTGAGGAGTTGAATGGAGCTTGTTGTTTGCGTTGGAGGCCGTCTTAATTGGGGGAAAATTTAATTCCTTGTCAGGGTTCAGATTACTGATTAGTTTGGGTTTGTAAACTTATAACAAAATAATGATGAAATCTTTTTTAGTAATGTGCTAAAGGCTGAGCAGACTGAGCATGGGATTTTGATTGGTGAATAGGGCATTTGGGATTTAAACTATGTATATACGTTGATTGTGCATTTGTGCATGAAAATGTAGGAAAATTTGATTGTGCATGAAAATGTAAATATACCAAAAAGTGAATTGCATGCCTTATAACGTGATTTCACAACCATCTCATCTTAAATAAATGATCTCAACTCATCGGCCTCTCAACTCATCATCTTTTCCGGCTGTGGCTCCTCTTCCAGTTCCAAAAAAAAAGTAAAAAATCAATTAAATATAAAAAAGTAGCTCTTCATAATTTGTTGCAAGAAACAAACAAGATATACGAGAAGCATAATCATAAAGTCAAAATTGAATAATCCAAGTTAACCATTATTTAATTGCGAGATCATGAACCATATCATGCATCTTAGTGGAGTTTTGTTTTTATATAGAGTTATTGTTAGTAATAGTTTAATATTTTTATCAGTAGGGTAGATGTAATATTTGAAGAAGTTTAATATTTTTTGACTTCTTTTGTAGATACATTTAGGTTGCTATAAAACGATTATTTATCTACTTATGTGGTTTATTTTGATTCAGACTTTTGGTATATGTGGCTTAATCTAATATTAATTTAATCTATTGTTTATGAATTAAGTGAATAGAGATGACAGAAGAAATGGTTAATTTTTTACTTAACTATGACGGACGCACAGAAGGATTATTAATTAAGAAATAGTCTACATATGATGAATTTGAGATGTAAGTAGCAAGCAAGGTTGGGTGGGATCGAATAAGATAAAAAATTACTATCAAATGTAATATTCCGTCATATAGATCGAGAATGACACTAAGATGTATAAATGATGATACATAAATGAGTTTTATGTTTCACCACTCGCGTCACATAATTTCTTTCGAGTTATTTCTTAAAAAAGAGGCCCGAGTGCTTAGTGAAAGGCAAAGTAGTTCACATAGGAGCTCGCATAGGAGCTCTTACAAGATCTCGGATATAAATGTGAATAATGAAAGACATATGCAAATGTTGGTGGACAACAAAGAAGAAGAAAATTTATTTATGATAGTAGCTTCAAATGAACGTCATAGGTCGTCTTCCCCTATTTACGATGGAAGTGGACCTAATTGGAGGTAAGGTTTATTAAGTTGTGAATACATTTTGAATCTTATAATTATTAATGAAATATGTTTAGCTAAAATTTGAATTTTGTGTGTAATATGAAAGGTCCACAACACATACACACGAGCCATTTAGCTTTCAAATGTCTCAAGGCGGTGCATGGTATGGAACTCAAAGTTCAATGGGCATTCATTACCCCTACATATATGTTGGTCATACCGATACTGGACCATCTAATCAAAGGTGAAATATATATTCATAAATGAATATAACTTTTTTAGGCATATGCAATTTAATACATATGCGATGTTTATATGTAGGGGGCATATGTCCACGATGAAGATATTGATGAAAATGAGGCTAATGAAGGTGAAAATAATATTGACGAAGCAAGTGGAGAAGATTCTGACATGAATGAAGAATGGGTCAGAGGTGAAGAAAGCACTCAACACATGGTTGACGGTGAGGGGGATGATGCGATAGACAATACTATTGCTGCAAATGATATGAATGTGGATGATGAAGAGCCATCATACTATGAATTGGAGCCACTCTATGCACACATAACAGATGATGAGATATATGATGCAGTTAATTCTACAATGGATATGGACCAACAAAACGAAGATGAGTTATATGTTGGCTGCATCTTTGAGAATAAAGAAGCATTTGTTATAGCCTTGCATGAGTTTTCCATTCAAAATCGTGTCGAAGACAAAGTTGTACAAACAAATTTGTCAGAGTATACAGTGAAGTGCATTGATAGCACTTGCCCTTGGAGAGTTCATGGCTTAATAAAAAGGGGTGGTAGGTACTTTAAATTGAAGACGTACAAAGGTGACCACACATGTCAGAATACCTAGCTTAGCATAGATCATACGCAGTGTAGTGCCTCTTTTATTTCGAAGGTCATAATGCCCACTATCCAAGCCGAATTAATTCTCACATTAGGGGATATTATTTAAAGAATGAAGGAGAAGAATCATGTTAACATATCTTATAAGAAAACATGAGTAGCAAGGAATATGACGATCAAGGCTATTTATGAGGATTGGGTGGAATCATTTAATTTGTTGCCAATGTACCTAAGGGCGGTGCAAGAAGCGAATCCTGACACCTACTACCGCTTAGAGGATGATGAAGTCAGTCGTGTAAATGGTGACATATGTAGGAGATTTACGCGGTTGTTTTAGGCATTTGGGCCGTTTATAGCGAGGTTTCGATATTGCATTCGTGTGATTGGTGTTGATGTCACTCACTTGTATGACAAATATCTTGGTGCTCTTATGACTATAACGGCTACAGATGGAAACAATGGGTTATTTCCTCTAGCATTCAGGCTTGTCGGGAAGGAAGATGGAGACAATTGGAAATGATTCTTAATGGAATGAAGAGATTATGTACTGATGGGCATGATGAACATCGTCATTATTTAAGATTGACATAAGGGGCTTTAGAAGGCCATGCCTAAGGTTCTTTCTGAGCCTCTGTACCGCCATTGTTATTGCATCTGTCACATAAAAATAAATTTTAAGAAAGAGTTAAAAAATGATACACTGACAGACTTGATTGGGGCAGCAACTTGTGCACTTAAAGTAAAAAAGTTTGATGCTAAAATGGACTTGATTGGTTAAGAGTGTCTTAGGGCAAAACATCTCCTCTTAGGAGGAGAATTGCATCCTGCACAGTGGTCCCTTGCCCATGGTGGTTTTAGGACATTTGGCATGATGACTACAAATATGGCTGGAAGTTTAAATATCGTCTTGAAGGGGGCACGGGGATTACCCATGTAGGCTTTAGTGTCAGCTATTTTTTATCGAGTCATAAAATTTTTTGTTAAACAATCTTCTGCTGTATCTTCCATGGCCACCCCGTATACTCCTATAGTGGAAGCGATATTGAGAGAGCAAAAAAAAAAAAAGGGGAGTATATAGTTAATGGGATTAACAACGGTTAGTACAAAGTGACGTCAATTCATGGCTAGAAGGTTATGGTAAATGCGGCGATGCATACTTGTACATGCAACATCCCTCAAGTTTAAGGTTATCCTTGCTAGCACCTTATCGCCGTGTGGGCAAAGCGGCGGGAGCCGATATAGGCATCACTATTTTACACATCTTCTACTTATAAAAATGTATACTCGACATAATTTTATTCTCCTCGTGGTCGGGAGTATTGGGAGAGAGATATACCTTTTGTGTTATACCCTCCGATAGCAACAAAGTAACCCGGTCGCCCACGGTCTGTTCGCATTAGGAATACAATGAATTGTAGAACTATGGAGGGAGATGGTAGAGGAGGATATAAATGCGAGAGGTGTAAACAAAGTAGGCACAATAGTAAATCATGTAGAAACCCTCCTATTGATTGGTAAACATATAATCAATCTCTTTATTTATTCTCTATTTTAGGTATGAGCATATATTCCTTATGATTAATGATATGATCTTAATTTTCCATAGATCATATAGATCATGCAGAGCCTTGTTACGGGCCAGGCCCGATGGATGATTCTTTATTCGTACAGTAGGAGTCACATATGTCTGTTGTTATTTGGAGATGAGAGGTATGATAACTCTTTTTAAAATTTGTTTCATTTTTTTGGACGATATAGTACGCTAGGTTATAATTTTAAAATTTAATATAGGACCCCGGGTGCCTTGAGTGTACCGAACATTTTAAATATCTCCTCCATTAGCCCGTAGATGAGTGTATGTTACCCTATATCGAGCAAGCGGGATTTGGGCATTTCATTCATCTATAGTACATTCGTCTCGATCGGCCTTTATTGACAACTCTCGTTGATGGAGGAGGGAGACACAGACGTTTCATTTATCCTATGGAGAGATGTCCATCACCCTCATGGATGTGGCAGTTCTATTAAGACTTCGCATCGATGGACATCCGGTGACAGGCACAATAGGAGGAGCTCATGTGGATATATTAGTTAGACTCCTTAGTAGAACTCCTATTATAGTGATGTGTGGTAGCCGAGTGAGCCTACGATGACTCTTGTAGGAGTTTCGAGAGCTCCTAGCCGATTCTACGAAGATAGTTATTGAGCAACATGCACAAGCCTATCTATTACATTTACTTGGTGCCACGATATTTGCAGATACCATGAGCAGCCATGTACATGTGGCATATCTCTCCCTCCTTGCGGACTTCGACATGGCGGGTACTTATTCATGGGGCAGTGCTACTCTTGCATTTTTATACCGAGAGTTAGGGAAAGCATGTTAGGCGATGACCTCTGGGATTGCGGGCTATTTGACCCTTCTTCAAGTAAATGAATGCGTAACTTTAAATACTATTTTGGGCACGTATAATTCCTTAATTTTATTTAATAATTGTTATCATATTTTCTAACATAGCTATGGTCGTGGGAGCATTTACACGTTGGACGACGAAGTGCTGAGATGGGTCGATTAGTCGAGGGTGCTCCATTAGGAGCTAGGTAGGCTATATTTATGTTTAACATTTAATTTTTTTAGCAACGTTTTATGTACATATGCTGAACTCATTTTTGAAATTTAACTCCTTAAGGTGGAATGTTCGGAAAAAGAGAACCGAAAATCCACAAGGAGTCCTCCGATTGTATAGAGGGGAGTTAGACCACCAATGGCCATATCAAGTAATTCTATTGTCGTGTTGAACTTTTTGTGTAATGATTATAAAAAACTTTGTCGTTATTTAAACTAAATTATCTTTATATATTGTATAGGTTATTTGGCAGCTGTACTCACCGGAAGTGTTGGTTGCGTTACCTCCTCTATGTACTGACAGTCGAGAGGTGTGGCTATCTCGTACTCCATTAATATGTTATGAGATTGTAGAGATGTATGTGCCAGATCAGGTAATGCTCCAGTTTAACCTGGAGCAAGGGGTCCTATAGTCTACCGTCGAGTTTGTCCATTGCATTACTCGACAGGGCCTTCATATTACCGATTGGACTTTACATCATGTGTCATATATCGCTTGATGGGAGGATAGGAGAGCCATTGTTATCAGAGGGGAGATGGCTACGACATCGAGAGATGTGCATAGCGCATATATACAGTGGTATTTATCGATTACATAACGATATATTTTACAGCGCGATGATGTAGAGGAAATGACATATCAACTTAGGGGAGCATCTAAGACAGCTTTGGTAATTAAGGCACATATCATTTTCTTATTTCTTATTAATTATTCAGCTAATTTTTAATTTTTTTATTGCTTTGTCTAGTTTAACATACGCATGCGCATTTGACTAACGCAATTAACACATGTACTTCGGGCGAGGACTTTTTAGCATCATGTCAGTTGATGCTTAGGGAGCATGATGATGTCCTTGGTAGCTTGCCACTGCTTTAGTCGGTGATTATGGATGTTCATAGAGATTATCCTGTTGACGAGGCTGCTCAAACACAGCCGATGCACTCTTCATTCCCTGATATTCCATCTTCATCAGCAGTGCATAGCTCTCCTCCAGGTTCATCATTTCTAGTCACTGCACATGTAGCTTAGCCAGATCCGATTTTATATTATAGACGACATCGGCCAGTTCGTGTTGAACCATCTATTACTTATGCTGAGCCAGAGCAGGAGCTGGAGTTGGAGCTAGAGCCACATCCCGAGCCGGAGCTAGAGGCAGATCATGAGGAGGAGCTCGTACAACACCATCAAGGCCAAGGTCAAGGACGTAAGAGTTTGTGACATTAACTTTTTTATATGCTTATTTAAACTAAACATTTTTTCGACTTGTGATGTAATATATTTGATAAACATTTCTATTTTATGTTTGTCTATGATGTCAATAACATTTTTATATTTGTTATGCATGGAATGGGTGGAATGAATGCAATTGTGTACGTATTGAATGAATGAACAGGGACAGGTGTTAAAGTTAGTTTAAAATAGATTTTTAAAAAAAAATAAATTTGATTTTGTCCTTTAGAAGGACGAAATAAGTACATGATTGATTTCATCCTTCAAAAGGATGAAATCGGCTTCGATTAAGAAGTGAATGACCGAAATAGCCAAGTGTGACAATTTCATCATTTAGAAGGATGAAATCGCTTTAAGTTGATTTTGACCTTCTAAAGGACAAAATTAGGTCAAGTCTGGTAAAACGTAGAACTGAAATCAACTTAAACTGATTTAGTCCTTCTAAAGGACGAAATCATCTAACAAATTTGAAAAAAAGCCACGTAGGCGCCAACTGCTTGGCTGGCGCCTGTGTGGCAAAAAGGAACACCACTTTGGGAAATATTTCCCAAAGTGGTCCAAAATGGTAATTATTTTTTTAATTATTATTTAAATAATTTCCCTTTCTTAAAACATGACTAATGGTGAGTGAATGCTCAGTGAAGATGAGCATTTATGGTGAGTTTAACTGCTCATTGTGCTTATAAGGGTAAAACAAATCAAGACTAACTATATGAAAAAGGTCTTTATACAAGCTTCAATTATCTATAGCCGACAAGATGATGGCATGAATTTGAGGTTAGTATATTCTACACATGCTGCACATATAGGGACAAATAATGGTTTGGAAGTGAAGAAATGAAAATCAAGACCATGATTGTTCCTACTGCAGAAGCTGCTCAGGCGGTTGCACATTCCCTTGCACCATAAAATGAGAGTCAAGCTAAGAAGGCATGAACTTTTCAAACTATATGTCCAAGAAACTGTTCATAGTCTAAAGAAAAACTTCAATTAGAATCTAATTGATATAAGAGCTGTCTCAGGATTTAAAGATGCAATACACCTTGGACGTACATCTAACTCACTAATACAAATAAATCAATCAATGATTGTGCCACAAATCTTGGTCATCATAGAATGGTAAACTACTAGAGAAAAGTTTTTGCATTATTGTAGGTGCAATCAAAATAGGCATTGATATCTTGTGACCCAGAATAGTCGTTGTCAACTCAATTTTTGAGGCATCAATTAGTATACGGGGACGGAACTTGCTTTAGGTATATATAGAAAAAAAAGTTTCATCAAGTGTGTGAGACATGCACATTAGATGTTTTTAATTTCTAAAAACATTAATGCCAACATGAACCACTTTTTGTAACTTAGAAACATAGTATTTGTTTAGTAACATTTGATTGAGTTGCCACTTCTATGTTTATGAGATAGATAAACTTGTATTATGTAATTTTTGCAGCTAAATAAGGTGTTGCTTTGTGATCATATGTTTAATATATGTACACAATAACAGACTATTCTTATAATTTATCTAGGCATTTTGGATTTATCAACAAGGTCTGAGTGGGCATATATACTTTAGATGATTTTTAGGAGTAGTATTTTTTTATTGGTTTTGGAGGAACAATTATTGTTGCTTGTGTTTGTTTGTAGTATGAATGGATTGTGGGTATAGAACTAAATTGCCATTATTTTGTTACTTATCATTGGTCCTGTATTGTGAACAAGGCAAAGAAAGAGAAAGTTTATATAGTAGGAATGTTTGTGAGGTGTGTCATAGTTGTTTGTGAATGGGGTATACACACTTGCTGGGAAGGTGGATATATATAACACATTTTATATTAGCAAATAATGTTGTATCATGAAGTGCAAATTAGTAATATTTGCTAAATTATTCAAAGTGGTGATAGTTTTGGTGCAAGCAATAGGAGGCTCCTATAATCATCTTGTATCCCTATGTGCCTGATTCGTATATTAGTTATTTGAATTGCACAAAATAGTACTCTCTTCTATAAGTTAGTTTTTATTGTCACCTACCCTAGTAGAGTCAAGTCCTCATATTAATGATGCGGACAAGTTTCTTAGAATAGGGAATTAGTAGCCATAAGGCAAACATCGTATGATAGTTATGTTATGAATCGTCATTTCCTTAGTCCATTAGTAGTTTCTTTATTTTCTTTGTAAGCCCATAAGGCTATTAGGTCTTTTGTTTAATTCTTGTTATAAGCCCATAAGGCTGGTTAGGCAAATAAGTAGGCCCATTACGAGCTGAGTTATGTAATAGGCTTAGTGACTTGATTGAGATTAAGAAATCAGTTAGCCCTAATCTCTTTCTCTCTCCCCGATGTCTCTTCCTCTCTGCCTTTCGTCCCTTCTCTGGTTCGACTTGAACTAGTGGAAGAACCTCTCACCCTTGGTTCCTCATTCTCCCAATTTTAGCACCTGATTTCCAGGGTTTATAACAAGTTATAGATGCAAATATAGGATGTTTTCCCAAAGCAGCTGGTTTGATACAACAAGAAAATGTGAACATTAGATGAGTATAAGTTTCTTTTTACTAATTTAAAGTTTAAAAGTGCTCTTAAGAATATCATATATTTTCCTATTTAAATGTTATAGGTTATCAGACGATGAAAAATCCTTGAGCGACGAAGAACCTTATATGAATGTGGGTGAAGGTGATCCAAAATGCACGTGCGAGGATGTCATTGAGACATGTGAGAACAATGACAAATGTGGAGCAATATCAAAGATTTTGATTGAGGAGATTGAGATTGCAATCCCAGGGATGTGCTTCAAATCTGAAGAGGAAGCATATGCTTATTACAGTGATTATGCTCTTAAAAAGGGGTTTAGCATTAGAAGGTATAAAACACGGTGCAAAAATGGGTTGAGATTCTACAGAAGTATTTGTTGTTCTATAAGTTAGTACTCTCTTGTTATCAAAAGTTTCTAAGGAAAACATATTTGTTATGTCTTGTTGTGAATCCTATATTGTAAGTTAATATTGTGGAGATGTTATCTATTGGAGTAAGATAGTACCTTTTTTAGGACTATCATAGTATCTATTGGAGTATGCTAGTATCTTATTCAATTGTCAAATAGACATGTTTTCCATTTCAAATTGTAGCAACACTTTTGTTTTTTCCCATTAAATTCTCATACTGGTGGCAGCCAAGCTTTACTCCACAAAGGTGTGACTCACCGACGAGCTTCCTTCAACTGGGGGATTTGCATCGGAAGCTTCTAAGCTTGATTTGAGACTCAATTTCGAGGAGGACGATGAGGTGATATTTTTCCTCTATTTTCTTACCCTTTTCTTCTTCTTCTCTTATCCTCTCAATCTTGTTGGTTGGGGAAAGTTCTGGGCGTGATGAAACACCCAGAAGAGAGGCTCTTTTTGGATTGTTGTTTTGGTAAAGGATTGATTTTTTGTATGGGGTAATTGTGTTTTATATTTTCCTAATGATTTGGAGAAGACCAGTAAAAAATTGGTTTATGTTGGTGAGTCATGCAGGTCAAAGTGAGAAACCTCATGCAATCATTTGGGTGTTTTCGTTTTCATCAAACTGAAATGTTAATTTAACTGAAGAAATTTTTGTACCTGTATTCAATATTTGAATTATGATTAAAATGGTTGACTGATTTTATTGTTGTGGTAATGCAAATGGTAGGAGGTTGTAGTCAACCATTGATTTCTACTGAAAGTTTGTCTCGCCATCTCATGAAATTGTTTCTCATGGCCACTTGTACTAGGCCATTTTGAATGTATAAGTTAGAGGGTAAGGATCTAGCTCTAAACCATCAACAAATGAAATTACCATTGGCTAAAAAAAAAAGACTATAGCAGCTGCAAAAGTAGATGGAAATAGTGAGCTGCAAAAGTATACCTTATTTTTCATCTAATGCTTGTTACTTATTTTCTCTAAATTGTGTTTGTTTTGTGCTAATCTTCTTTCTTTGCATTTATTATCTTCGGTCAACCTTTGTTGCTGCATACTTTCCATTTTCTTTTATGTTTATGTTGCGTTAAAAGTTAGAATCCTACATTTGGTGAAGAGTACCAATCACACTTTCACAAATCTCATCTTTTAGAAGCATGATTTTGGTGACAGTATAAGGTAATAGCTATATTATTAATAATTTTTATATTCAGGGAATTTGTTATCCTTCATTGTTTAGAAGATTGAAGTTCGGTACTTTTGTGATGAATTATTTTGATTGTTTTTGCACAACTTCAATATCTGACAATTGAATGGATATTGTAATGTCCTTGATTTTTCTATGAGTTCTTATAATTTTTTTGCTATTTTCTAATCATTTTTAGCAAGAAAATGTGATGCTTCAGCGTATTTGGCCTCGGTATTCATACCCATAGAGTCGGATGTGGGGTTCAGTCGTAGGCTGTGGGCCTGAACGTGCACTTACGACGCAAAAATTTGAAAGAAAATGAGAGAGCAGAAGATAAGGGAGAATAAAAAAAGAAAAAAAAGGGAAAACAGATCGGGCTCGTTCGAGCCCGTTCCAGAACATTTACCCCCCTGGTTTCTTCTCTCTCACTCAATCGAGTGTTGTGGCGGCGCGACAATGGCCGGTGAGCTTCGTCTAGCCTCCATCCAACCAGCCATGGGCTGGCGATAGCAAGGCTGGCTGCCAGCCAGCTTCGTCGGCCCCTGAACGAGCTTCATCCCCGGTTTGGTTTCCCCTCTCTCTATTTTGATTGTGCCGTTGCTGCTATGGTCTGGCAAGGACTGGCCAGCCGGCCATGGCTTCGCCTTGGGCCGGCGACGGTGAGAGGCCATCTCTCCCAGCCTCATGGGCCTCCCTTCGCCATATCGTCCTCTTTTCTCTCCTCTGCCCCTATTTTTCCACCCCCTTTGTTTCATTTTATTCAGTCGCCGCCATTGGCCGGCAAGGGCCGGCCCACTGCCTACAGTTTTGCCCTGGGCCGGCAATGGCGATGGGCCACCCCTTCCAGCTTTACTCGGCCTACAGCTGCGCCACTCCTCTTTTCCATCTTTGCCCTATTTTTGTTCGCCGATGCTCTGTTTTGGTGAAATAGTAGTTGCCGGTGGTGAACCATAGTCGACCGGACCTCTGTCTGCCCCCTCCTTGGTCCGGTGATGGTGATGGACTATTTTTCCTCGACCTAGAGTGGAGCAAAATCATAGTGAGGCTTTGTGGATTTTAGTGCCACGATCTCATGTCTTGATTAAGGTGAGAGAAATGTATTATTTATTGGACTTGTGTATATATGTACGATTCATTTTTCAGATTGTGAAAGAACTTGTACTCAAAGATGCATGGAAGGTATTTGTTTTTAAAGCCCATGGCCATGGCAGGTTTTACTTGTATGTATTCGTTTCGGGTTATGCCTGAGAATGCTGGTTTTGTCATGTGATGAATTAATTTACGAAAATTGTTTTCACATGTTTTGAATTTTGTTGTTTAATTTGATTTATATTTGTATTTTGAAATATAATTTTAGTAAAATTTTAAGGTAAATGTGTGGAAAAATCTCGGGCGTGACAAATATATCTCTGACAAATGAATGTATCATCTGACACAGTAAGAAGAGTGGAGAACGACATTTGTTTTTGGCTAGATATTGCCTAAATAACAGTGTATTTATTGTCCATCGCAAGAAATATGTCGGTCAGCTGGTTACAGGATATCTCCCAAGCGTCATTTTATTATTATTTCTTATGATTGTTCCCCCAATAATGATGCTATTTTCAGCTGTTGAAGGGTCTGTTTCTAAAAGTGGTTGGAAAAAGAGTGCTTGCTGCAAGATTCTGTGTTTCACAATTTGGAATGTGGTTTTTGTGAACGTACTGTCAGGGACCTTCATTGATCAGTTGTACAATCTTTCTAGTCCAAAAGACATCCCCCCCCCATCCCCGGCAGCTAGCAAAAGCTGTACCAAGGCAAGTGTTTATTAGTGTAGAAACTTAAGCTTTTTTCAAAAGATAATTTAGTAAGAATTTTTGAGTAGCTTTAAAGGGAAGTGGTTTACTATAGCTTTCTTAGAGGTTCTGGGTCCAATTTATATTGAGGACAGTATTTCCTGTTTTGTGCTGTGCATAGTAGGTGTCAATATAATTTGTTCCTTCTCTGACGATTTAAGCTTTTGGGGGTAGTAGTTAACTCACAAATTTGAGTGTCTTATATATATATATATATATATATATATATATATATATATATATATATATATATATATATATATATATATATATATATATATAGCTCATGAAAGGATCTCTTTTGTATGCCTTATCTGTGCCATTTTTTATTAAATTTGTGGTGGCTCTTTTAAGTTGTGAAATGTCATGTTTTTAATATGGTTAGCTTAAATCAAGCAAAAAAATAAAATGGTTAGCTTAAGTTGGCTTCTCGGATGTACCCAATAATTCTGTTTCTTGTTTCTAGTTGGTCTGATCATTGTGATTTTCTAGTTGGTTTATCCCAAATTAGGTGAACTTTTGAGCAAACTTGTTATGCAATTATAGTCCTTCAGCAGGATTCTGTCTCAGTTCCCCTCCCAACAACAAAGAAAGCGTCCTATTCTTATTTTCTTTGCTTTATATGTTTGTGGAAGTTATAACAGATGTAATTATGTTTTAAGATGTTGAACTGGTTGTAATTATATTTTTTGGACCCAGCATTATATGTTGTAGTTAATGGAGTTGTCTTATCCTATGTATGCAGGCTACATTTTTCATCACCTATGTTCTCACGTCAGGTTGGGCAAGTTTATCTTTTGAAGTTATGCAACCTTTTACCCTTTTGTGTAGCTTATTCCGTAGGCTCATACTGAGGGGTGAGGCTGATTAGGCATCAGTACCATCATTTCCATATCATACAGAAATTCCGAGAGTACTCCTATTTGGGCTCCTAGGGTTTACGTGTTCCATTTTGGCACCTTTAATTTTGTCATTCTTGCTGGTATATTTTCTTCTTGGGTATGTGGTATATCGCAACTAGGTACCGTTCTATGCATGAATATCATGATTTTCCTTACATAGTTGCACTTTAAAACTTTCTCTTTTAGCATCAACGTGTGCTTTAGATTGATCTTTTCTGTTTCTCTTCTTCTTGTTACTAACTGGTCAATTAGGGAGGCATTCTCTGCTCTTCCAGTGGTATATCAACTGACTTGATATCAGTTTTATCTAAGAAAACATATATCCTTGGAAGAGAAGGCATCAAACAGATGTTATTTTAACAGAAATTAATCACTTACAAGCTACACATTTAAATAAGAGCTGTTATACACCATGCAGTTTTGGAAAACATTAGTAACACCCCTGAGTTCAAGTTTCCTACTAGGAATGCTTCAAAACGAATATCAACCTAGATCTTATTGGGAATACTGTCCAAACTGTTAGTGCGACCTACAGTTCTATCAAAACTTTATTTTTAATTTTCCCTTGTTTGAAGTCAGATGCCAATCAAAACTCCATATCTAATTTATCTGACCAAAATGACTTTCATTAATTCTCAATCAGCTTTGAATATAAACCTTATATCTTAAAAGTCCCCTCGATCTTGGATGCATCCTGGTATTTTGAGTGAGGCTGCGCTTAGGATACCATGTTCTGGGTATAAACTGCTATAGAAGTGTCATAGGACCTTGCTAGAAAACCTGAAAGAGACAAGTGGTGTTACTAATTTTTCCTCTTAAAATTTCAATTCAGTTTTGGCATCTACTTGCTTTAAAATATCGGATATGCACATTTCTTTTAGGCCCACAGCTCTCTGATGAGTAGGTTTGCCAACACTCTGTTGTATATCTACAAGCTTGCCTATTGTGTCCACTTCTGAGCTTGACAAATTATCAAATCTTTTATAAGTTGTACACTGACATTATTTTGCATCTCTTTTCCATCTATACCTGATGGTTTTCCATAGTCATAGTTTATTTTTGAGAATTGAATTTAAAGAAAATTTACCCTGATATACATGTATAACCACATTGGGACATTTATAATAAAACATATTGTAGGTTGACATAGATAAGATTATTTTGGCAACCACCCTTGTTTGACCATGTCTGTGTACAATATGAATTACTTGAATAAAGACTTAGGCAAGGGATTGTTTGAAGTCCATCTGTCAATCTAGATACCCCGCTGATGAGGTGTTAAATTTTTTAGTACTTACGGTATTTAACCATGTTTGTTGAAGAATAATTACAACTGCTTTTGTAATAACTGTTTGGTGCAGATACTTAATGTTTATATCTCAAAGTATGAAAGCGGAGGGCTGATGTGGCCTATTGTGCACAATGCCACAATTTTCTCATTGTTGCTTACGCAAATTATTGCCCTTGGAGTCTTTGGCCTGAAAAAATCTCCAACTGCATTGGGGTTCATGATTTCGCTTCTAATATTAACTCTCCTCTTCAATGAATATTGTAGGAAGAGGTTCCATCCCATATTGAAGAGTTTCAATGCTGAGATAAGTGCACATTATGTAGTTTTATCTTAATTTGTTTAAGCATCATTATTCATAGTTCTGATCGTTGTCAGTTCTTTTTTCTCACTAGGACTTGATTGACATGGATAGAGAAGATGAATCACAAGGCAATATGGAGGAGATTCATCAGCAATTGTTGTCCTCATATTCTCATTTCCCTGCCAGATCTATAGAATTGTTTGAAAAAGGAGAAAAGGGCTCTTCAAGTTGAACTTTAGAAGCGAGAGGTTTGCTTCAACTTCTGCTTGGAGGTTTATCTGTATCTAGAGTGGAAGGTGTGTTTACGCGGGTGTCCATGCTAATTACTTTACAGGGGAACAACAGGTTAAAGTAGGAAGTTGTTTGTAGGTTATACATTGTACCAACAATACTACAAGATTTTGTTCTCTCTACGCATTCTTTTGTCCAGACCTACATACATGTGTCTACTCCCATTAAAAAACCTTGGTCCTTCACACCTGCCATGGTTACCATACTGTTTAGAACTAAGCGTCCCCCAAGGTTATACAATAAAGACTTGTGACTAAAACAATGAGTCGCACAGACTAATCCAATCTTGATGCAACAGATTTTCCCGGCCTAATTATGCAAGGGGATGGCTCAATCATATTAGGATCTTTTCATCAAATGCAATTCCTGAAAGATAAAGGACAAAACCAGAAGGGCAATAATAGTTGAACAAAACTATATACAACTTCTTCTAGTCATGAACATTGATGCAGCGGCACATGACTTAAGTAACTAAAAGGTAGCCACACGTATTTGGCAAACAAATTCTAGACATTTCAATGAGGCATTGTGCTTGGTGCAAAATCCAGCAACCATCTCATGCATCATGTGACTATTACATTTTCTTCTTACTTTGGAAAGTTTTACATTGACCTTCAAACTTCACTCTAATGCTATATGAATTGAAAGGTTTTCTATCTACGAGGAAACACAAGACATGAGAAGATTACAATGACTTCAAATCATAAACACAGTCCAAATGGCTATAGGATTACTGTTAGCCCTTTAACTTGCTCGATGGGGAAAAGGGGGTGGCTACCCCTTTCTTGGTAACAGACAACTAAGTTTGCTAGGCGACGGATAGCCTAGGCAAGCCCCTTGGGCACGGATGGATGCTGGGACAACATGAGAGGTGTTTTAGATGAGCTACTCGCCTCGCAGAGTTGGCTGAGTAGGAGTCCTTGCGTGGACGGGACTCTAGCAGCGAAGCTGGGCGCTACTTGTGCTTAGGGGAGGATTCCTAAGGCAGACAAGATTCATACATGCAGGATTGTTGCGTTCCTTGCGCAAGTAAGAGTCAAAGCAGCAAGTTCCCTAGACGGATAGGACTCACACAGGCTAGCTGGCTACACTCCTAGGACAGGAAGGAGTCGGGGTAGTTGGTTTCCTTGGATGGACAAACTCTTAGAGGCAGCATGGTGCTGGACTTCTAGCGGAAGACGAACCCTTGCAAGTTTCCTGATTTATGCTAGGGGCGGATTGGTTATGGGCTGAGAGTTGGTTAGGGTGAGGACTCTTGTATTGGGTGGGTTTTGTACTCCTAGTAGCACTAGGACGGCCAGCTTCAGACTGAATCTATAAAAGGGGGAGAGCAGGGCGGCCATGGCTAGTTGGTGGATGAATTTGCTCGTGAACAGCAAACCAGGGAGTTGAAAGGAAAGCTTTCAGCCTAGTGGATCAGCCTTGCCCTCTGCCTGCCTTGTGTATTTTGACGGACTGATTTACATAGTTTGGGCAGAGACCCTTGTACTAGGATGGACTTGTGTTGTGTTTTGTTATTTGCTTGTATTTCCCTTGTGCATATGAGTGGGAAGGGAAAAGAGTGGTTGCTAGTTGCGTGGCGCAGCTAAGCCATCACGTATGCAAATACTAGGTAAAGCTTCACGCCCATGACAATTACCAAAGTTGAGAAGTGTCGCATATGACTAGGACTTTTTTAAGTGACATCTGGATGAGGGAACTTAGTCCAGGCCAAACTAATAACCAACAACGCTGGAGTGCAATATGCTGAAATATACTTTTTCCTTGTGGAAAGGCAATATGTTAAAATTTGATTCTCTTCCAAGCTAAGGGAAGAAAACAAGGGAATCAAAAAAGTTTTCACAGCAACAAGAAAGATGGTAAAAAAAGGGGAAAAGCTATTTTTGAAATAAAAAATCTTCTTTTAAAAATTTATGTACACAATCAGCCATTATTTAGGTTTAGTTTACTAGGTTTAACCCCTGAACGGGCTGAGAAATGACTCATCCAGATAAAAATGAGTTCCAACATTTGTCACAGTTGGATATTCAAATATGGATCAAACCGTATCAAACAGTTTGACCATGTCAGGAAAAGCAGCTTTTCACAGGGCTTTTCATTTTGTCTGGCAATTCCATATTTAAAAACTGCACTCTTAGTCACGTGGAAATGACTAGTTCATATAAATATATAAATTATATCATATTCTAATAATATGATGGTATAGAAGAGTTTTGTCATCAAATTTGTCACTTTCTTCTTCGTAAATATCCAAATCCTAAAAGATTTGACAAAATGAAAGTGAGTGCTGAAGGAAGCTCATGAACCAAAAAAGCAGATGGCAAGGTATGCTTCCCTAGCTAGCTATTATTATGAGCCAGAAGCTAATAACGCTTTTGTCAAAATGGGAACTTATCCATCTACACAAACTACCCAATTCATAACTAGGTCATTATGTGCATCTTATATTTATGAAGTGATTACCTGTATATGAATACGAAGCCTCCAACAACAATAACGCCCTCAGGATTATTAGAAGCATGGCTTTTCCACCATCCCGTGCTCAATATTTAGGGGGTCGGGTTATTTGATAAACCTGACCCGGCCCGACTTTAATAGGTCGGGTTTTGAGTTTAAATATTGACCCGCACCTTTCGGGTCGGGTCGGATTCGGGTTTTGCCTGACCCGACCCGAGCCCTAATTTTTTCCCGTTGCAATCTTCCACTTCATAGTCGGTCCGCCGCCTCGCCCAAAATTTTCCCCCGATCCTGCGATTCCAAAATCTTCCCGTTTCACTTTATAGTCGACCGGCGTCCGCCGCCGTGCACTATTTTTTCCCCGATCGGGCAATGCCATTCGTGAATGCCCAGTTCGCCGCTGTGCCCTAAATTTTCCCCGATCCCATTCCCGTTTCATTTCACAGTCGACGACTCGACCAGTCCGCCGCTTCAGAGGTCGTCGGGACGTCTTCTCCATTTCGCCGGCCGCCGCCTCCAGAGTTCGTCGAGACGCCTTCTCCATTTTTCCAGCGCCTCTTCTCCATCTCGCCAGCATCTCCTCTCCGGCGCCTGTGTTCCAAAAGCGCTGTGAGTTCTCCATTCTCTGATTTGCTCAAGATAGTATGCTAGTTTGGCCATTTTTTTTGTTGGATTTGAAGTGTTGCAACTGTGTTTCGGTTTCGGTTAAAGGAGGTATTTGTTTGTGGATTTTTCGACACTCAACTATTTTGTGTTTTTTTGTGCTGTTCTGGATGATCATGAATCGTTGGTAGTGTGGATCATACAGTTCTGTTCACACTACTTCCGAGTTTTTTTACGCATAAAAATTCAATAGAGGGCTTTGTTTCTATTTTTTTTTTACGCATAAAAATGGATGCCAGTTTGTATTAATTTGATTTTTTTTTCAGATTCGGGTCAGGTCGGGTTACAGTGTTGGCGGGTTTATATGTTATTCGGGTAAGGTTCGGGTTTTGAATTTATGATTAAGAGTCAGGTTTGGTATAATTTATTTAGCCCGTGACGGGTTTGGTATAGGGTTCGGGTTTTAATTTTTTGATTTTTTAAATGGTATCGGAGTCGGGTTTAAAACCCGACCGGTAGTATCACTATCAATATCCAAGTGTATACATCATGAGTGGCCATTTTCCTGTCCAATCAAAATGAATTCAGATCATTGGGAAGGAGAAGATTAGAGGTTAAATATATATTTATAGAACAAACAAAAGTGGCCAAGTTCAGAATGAGAGTGACATTCAGCATCTTCTAACAGAATTGAAGAACGCCCAAGTCTACTCTACAAGCATAATAATGATAAAATAACAGTAGCCAATTGTTAAGAACACTCGTTAAATTTTGTTCATTTTTCCATTTAATTGACAGGAACAGCCAAGCATATATTAGTTAGTTTGCAATCATCACTTGCTAATGGCTGAAGCATATATTAGTTAGTTTTTCAACTAAAAGTCTATCATTTGCCAAAACATGCATGAGGTACCCTATCTTGGTTATTTGTAACCAGTTCATCCATGACCCTTGATATAGACCTACCATGACCAAAAATCCTTGGTTAGTTTCCTAACTCTTCTTGAGCTAGTCACTACCCTATTTCTAAGAGTTTCTAAAGCTTTAAAACTCCTCATTAGACTTTAACCCTGTAGATGTCGAGGAAGCAAAGAAGAGGACGAAGTAGAGTACATGCTAGGTTAAAATAGCATCACAATGTTAACTAGACAATATAAAAAGGTTAAACACAAGCAAAAACCGTAAATGGGAATGAAATTTCTAAGGGCCAAAAAGGAGGCAAGAAATATGCTATATACATAGTCCATGAAACTTTGGCATGCAGGAATACAATGCAGTAATCACAAAATGATGCCATAAAAATCTGTCCCACCAAGCCAAGAATGTGCAGCTTAAAGTTTCTTTGCAATATGGAGCAACAGGCTGACCATGTTTCAAAGGAATTTTTTTATAGAAACTAGAACTAAATATGAGTGCACTCCTAGACACAAGCAAACACATTTGTCACTATTTTGAAAAACATTCCTTTAATTTCATTTTTGCAGCTATAAATTTCTAGATCATAATGGCATATGTATCAAGAAAAGCCACACCAACATTAACGTATTGATACTCATATGCTATGATACTAAACAAATATCTAGTAATAACATACTGACCAGTGTCCCATTCAAACAACATTAACTTAAATTAAATTTAGATGAGATTTTGCATCTCAAACAAGGGATCTAAGAAAAAATGTGACAAAGAACTGGCAAACGGCAACAACAGACATTGTTTCATTGAAAGAGGTACCTGCATCATACAATCACAAGGCAAACATATTAGAATTGCTCAAGATAGTGTTTAGTACGAGGAATTCAATCTCATATCTTTGTCTCGTCTCAATCAGCCAAAGAGATGGGATCATAGAAAGATCTCCAAAAGCTTTTGGAGAGATCAAAGGAAAGATCCTGACGTTCAAAAATTGACTTTTATATGTAATCGAAAATATATGCAAGTTTTTTAAACTAAAAACAGCAATATTGAAGTAAAGAAAACAACCAACACTTATATAAAGAAAGGAAAATTGTAACTCTCCAACAAAAGCCTTCCAATAAAAGCATCCAAAGCTGGCGCAGAGGGTTTTCAGAGACCTCTCTCTCCCTCTCTCCTCATTCTGAAAACCGTCCACATCAGAGGAGGATCCACGAAGGAGACAAATAAATTTGTCAAACTTTGCCACAGATCCATCTAACTCTGCAAGCAAACTATCCCTCGTGAACTACCCAGCAAAGTGCAACAGATATGTCAAACTCCACTGGTGAACTGATTGATGGTGGGCAACAAACATCTAAAGATTTGTCATCACTACTCTGTCAACAGCTTGTCTAGTGGAGTTTAAAGATGAAGAATAAGTACCACTTCTGCCGACCAGAACTGCTACTGCCAACCAAGATCAGAACTCCTACTTCTGCCGACCAGATTTCCTACTTTTGCTGACTACTAGAAGGCCTCCTATCTGCTGCCAAAATGTCAATATCTAATCTCACTTTGATATCCCTTGTCTCAGCATGATTACACATTAACAAAAGAGTATAGCTATTCATACCCCCATGTTCACTGAGCTTAACCCAAAACAGCCACTAAACATAACTTTAGCTGGTTGCTGGCTTTTAGTGACAGATTGTGGGTTGTGTTTGGATCTCGAGGGTATGATAGACATACCCTTAATAAAAATAAAAGGGGAATTATCGACAAGGTTTAACCAAGATAGCGGAAGATCTCATTGTGATAATAAAAAACTCCTTAATCGTGCCAAATCTTGTTTTTCAATCAAGATGGTCATCAGTATGGTGATGCTTCCACCTTCACTGTTGATGCCTCTTGACTCCTTTGTGGAGCAAATGAGAATCCCTGATCAGGCAGTAGTCACACTGACGACAAAAATGGGGTTAGAGATGATGGAGGTAAGGATGATGATGGATATAAGGATGATGATGGAGATAGGGGGGGTGATAGATAGTCAAGAAATGGACAGTGATAGGCACTTTGAGCACACTGTATAGGGCGAATTTACTCTTCCCATCCAAGATGATTAATCTGCTGCCCACTTAATAGGTCAAATTTACTCCTCCCACCCAAGATGATTAATCCATTTATTCCATGCCTTCTTAACTTTTCACTTGAATCTAAGCCAACATGTAATTTTTCAATGTGCCAGCTCTTCTGTTTTTACCTTGTGAAAGACCATGCTTTCTTCACAACTGATTCTTAAAACACTCCCTCTTTCTTTTGTTTGTTTGTGTTTTGACGAAACCTTCTAGCATTCACTCTAAATACATTTGATACAACTGAGTTCCCTACTCCTCATTTTAGAAAATTTAGATAATTCTCTCCCCTAATATTAAAAATTTTCTCCCTTCGTTATGTTTAACTTACAATAAGAGTATTCATATTACTTAGAATTTAATGTCATCAACTACTCTTCACAGCTTGCTTCTTAGCCTCATTGAATCTTTTATGGCATCACTCTTCTGCCAAACATAAGATGTATCCTTTTTTACTAATAATTATACATTGGAAAGTCACATGCCCACCGATACTAACCATGCAATGACGATCTAGTCCTGTCTACAACTGTGATTCTCAAACAAATTCAAGAACATGTGCAAACACATTTTTCATATCAATTTAAATAGGAAGCTTTCAAGGCAATGCAAACAAGTGGATATATCCTTTCAATAAAAAGTTAGATCCTCATAGAGTTTAGTTTGTTGGAGTGCACTCAGGATCTAAGCGAAACAGGTAGTACATAATTATCAACTTCCCTGTTGGTCTTAATCAAAATTATTGTATCATAAATTCTTCAAAGCGGCATTGCATAATCATATTAAATATTAATGGAAATAGGGGACATCCGGCTGCACCCTAAACTTAGACATATCAAGCAATCAAGCTCCACACTTAAATACTCCCTCCGCCCCAGAATTTTTGCAGTTCCCTCCCACAAGCCGAACTGCCATCTATATGCTAACATTTTTAACTCAAAAGGAGAAAAGTCAAGAAACTCACCCCGGTAATGCTGTCCAGAACACCCTTATGCAACAAGGCCTTAGAGAACCATCTGTAGAGGAGAGAAGGGCTAGCCAAGAATCAAGATGTAGTACAAGGGATGGTGGATTACATTCATGAGGGCCGCCGAGGGTGGACAAGAGCCACTCGGCGAAGGAGCCCAGGTCCGGGCCAACGAAGGCTTTGGCTGTGTAGACAAGGCAGTGGTGTGGGCTGAAGTGGCCGGCGGAGAGTTGGAGGGCCAGCCGAGAGGAGATAGCGTAGGTGGTGTGAGGACCTGGACCCAACATCTCCTTTCCCTGAGTCTCTTTGACCCATGCGATTCTTGCTCCAATTTATTCTCTCTTGCTTTGCTGGCTAGCTAGTGGTATTTTGACCTCGGTTACATTTGCAAGAATTTTTCACTTTCGACTCTGACACCATATCTCCCCGCTGGCAATAGAGCAGAGACCAAGATAAAGAGAGGTGGGAGGGCGGGAGATTTTCACAGGGAGGGAATGGGTAAGTGGACGGAAGGGAAGATGGAGGTAACGTGAAGTTACCTCTTCCGTCACCGTTAGGGTGCTTTCCATTTTGCAACGTGGCATTTTTTAATTCGTGGCTTATATTCGGCTTATTGAACTAGGGCGCATATAAAACGCTTATGCCGATGGGTCCCACCCCGCTTCCTCTCCCTCCCTTTGGTTTCTCCTACTATGGCTTGGCTCAGTTTTGGATCGGCTGTGAAGCTTGGTTTTATGCAAGCTTTTGGAAATATAGTCTACTGATTCAAGGTGCCAATTTTGCAACAAATTTTAGCATGGTAATTTTTGTAATTCTTTAATCATTTTAGAAAGTAGAAATTTTTGTGCATGTTTTTTTTTAGCTTCAAAAGCTGGCTGTATTCTCATTTTCATGAATCAAATCAGATAAAAGGTATCCTTCACTTTATGTTTGTAATTTTGTCAATTTAATGTTATGAAATCACTTGCCAACTAAATAAATACCATAGTAGCTTAAACTGGCCTCATCTATTTATAGGTATATATCTTTTTTGTCTCTTGTATGCTAATGTTTGAGGATCATATGCTTTCTTGTGTTCTATCTGCTTTTATTATGAACATTCTTTTAGTCGAACAGTGAGCTTGGTTTAATAATTGGCTATAATATTGAATTCCATTTTGCCACTTGAACAAATATGATTGCAGAATTGTATTTTTTTTATTTATATCCTTTCACCTTTTAAGTTGTATGTCATATTCTTTTGCATTTGATTTGTAATGAGAGGGATTTAGTATATTCGTACAGACTTTTACATGTTTGGCTTGTTTGGTTCAGGCTATCATACTCTAAGAATAATATAAATTAGTAGAAAGTGAGAACTTTCCACATCCAAAAGTGCTTAGGAAATGCATGGAACTGTGGACATTTGGCCTCTATCCTGCTTGTATAAAATATCTAATGTATTCCTTTGATGTCCCCGAAGTTTATTTTTGTGCTAGTGTCCTGCAATTTTTGGTTTATTCAATCAAATTTATGATCATTTACAGTGTTAATGGGTAATTCTCAGGTCATGGCTGTGACAAGAACTAATATATGTGAACACGGGATGAAGTCCATTTCCCATGGTGGGGTGATCATATATTATGCATAAGTCTTCCTATATAAACTTGTCATTTTTATAGGTTTGTTATTTGCAGGTTTTTGGCTTTGATTCCCTATTGTAAAATATAAACGCTAATAATTTTTGACAACATTATAACTTTATCAATGTGCTTTCTGAGGTTTCAGGAACAATGTCTTCTCTATAGTAGGCTTTCCTTCGTTGAATCTTTATATCATGGCGAATGAATCAAGTAGGTTTTTTTTAATCCCTAAGGTTAAAAAGTTTGAGGATGTTGTTGTACTAATATTATTGCTCATGTTATAGCAATATTTTAAATGTTAATCCTATTATCAATAATTGAATTATATGCCACATTTTAAAAACATTATTGCTACAATATTTCTGCATTGTAAATTGTTATAACTTACTAGCTAAAACGTTGTAGCATTATTTTAGCTATACTCATACCATCTTGAATTTGAAGGCAATGGATATTTTAAATATGGCTATGTTATTCATGGGGTTATATTCAACACTTATATGTCTGTATACCTTCTTACTCATACTTAGATATGTATTGATGCAGAAGTTCTGGAATTGAAGAAGAGGGGCTCAGACCTTGTAGGAGGGTTAGGAAGAAATAGGCGAGAGTCATTGAAAGTCCCTTGCACCCCCTCGGGACTAGCAAAGTCAGTCAACATACTCTCTACCTTCCCCGAGGTGAAGACGCTTGTTGGCCAAACCCCCTTCTTGAGATTGTTGGACGCCATTACCATCATTTGTCAGGCGTCACTCTTTGAAGTCATTTTGGGTTATTGGACTGAGGCCCAACCTGGGGTCACAATCAAGGGATGCAGAGTGGACTTCACCGTGGAGGATGTGGCCCTCATCACTGGCCTCAAGATGGGGGGCGATCGGGTGGTCTTTGCCCAAGAACGGGAGGAGAGGAGTGCTTTTTGTAAGCGCCATTTTGGGAAGAAGCGGGTTACAAGGTCTGAAATTGAGAAGACCCTGGACGTGTTAACTGCCACGACCGACTCTATATCGGTGGAGGATTGTGCAAGATTGATCATCTTGCACATTTTTGCGTGCCTCCTATTTCCTCAGACCAATAATCTGGTCAAGAACGCGTTAGTTGACTTGGTGGAAGACATGGGCAGTCTCCATCGGTATGACTGGCCACAAGCTATTTATGACTTTTTAGTAGTCTCTGTCTCAACTCTCCATAGGAAGATTATGTCAAAAGAGGCAGGCAAGTCTGAAGGCTATGGATCATTGATTGGAGCAGCATTTGTCCTACAGGTCTTTTACACTTTGTACATAATTGTATTTACATGATTATATGGGAGTTACAAAATACTAATTTTTTCTTTTATATGTTATAGGTTTGGGTGTTTGAACATTTTAATATGTTCATATCCCATGTGCCACAGAAGCTGCCCCGATGTGCCAAGTGGCCAAATTGTGGCCTAGTAAAGGGCGAAAAAAAAGCCAAGCGCAACAGGTCGGTGGGCAAATACGCCCAATTGTTTAAATTTGTGAGATCACAAGAGGTAATTGGGATATTATTTTTTATATTGAATTATTTGAGAGTTTTTAAATCTGTTTAACTTTTTAGTTTATTGAAATTTGCATCTTAAATAATTGTGTATATGTTGACCACAGGTTCTGTCTGTGTTGGTTCCTGCTGCGAATGAGGCATATCTTATTCAAGGGGCAAAAAGGGCTCTAAAGAAAAAGGTAGGAATGGATGTTGGGGAGCAGGTGAAGGCGAGTGGGGGAGGATTGTTGGTCTTGAAGTCCTCTATAGATAATATGGCCTCTGCACTTGGAGTTGTGCAAAGTGCCATGTATACATTGCAGGAGGAGGGTTACCCTGTTGACAATCTACAGGGTGTCATGGACACTATTTCAGAAAATTTATCAACATTTAAAAATATGGCCAATCATTTGGTGAAGAGGCCACCAAAGAAGATGAGGCATACCCCCCTTGTAGCTGCTGACGGCGAAGCAGTTGATGAAGATGATGGAGAGGATAATGATGATGATGGAGGTGAGGGTGAGGAGGAAGAAGGGGAAGAGGCGGATGAAGAGCAAGGAGAGGAGGAAGAGGGGGGAGACGAAGGAGAGGAGGGGGAAGAGGAGCAAGGGGAGGATAAGAGAGAGGAGGGGCCAGATGGGGAGGAGAGAACGAATGACGAGGAAGGAGAGGGGGAGGGAGATAAAGGGGATTGCACTTCGAAAAGACCTGTACGGTTAAGATATAAAACCAACATGTACAGAACCCCTTTTACACAAGAGACAAAGAGGATGAGGAGGGAGAAGGTAATGACTGCGGACGAGGAGGCCGCAACCATTTTAGTTTCTTCCCAAGCCTCAACCAAGCAAACACCCCCTACCATCCATCGCCGGCCTTTGAAGATTAATTTATGCAGTCCTCTCTCTAATTTGAGTCAGCGAGATCACGATACTATTGAAAAATTCATTACAAATAGGAGCCACTATGTGGCGGGTGTTGTTGTCGCTGACAGTGACTTAGTAGATATGTTGAAGGCGGAGTACATCTCTTCTAATGTAAGACTATAATTTCTAATTATTTAAATTATAGGTATTTAATATTAATTTTATATTAAGTATATGCTTTGATGTATGTAGGTAATAGATGCTTATATATATATGCTACAACAAAGGGCCTCTAGATCTACTAGAAATGCCTTTCCCAAATGCCACTTTGGGAGCTTTATTTTGCAACATTATTTCGCCCAAGTATGGTCTACACTCCAATGTTTTTGTATTGGATTAAGTTAGGATATAGACTAAGTCAAATCCATGCTAATTGTAATTGAAGGTTATGGCAAAGGACAAAATGGAGGACCTCACAACTAATTGTTTCGGAGCGAATAAAAATTGTCCTGACTTCATCTTCATACCAATGTGCGACAATGCACATTTTCACTTGTTGGTCGTAGATGTAAACAAGACTGAAATGAAATGGTTTGATTCAATGCCTGGGTATGGCCGTAAGAAACGGCAGGCCAATGTGAGGAAATTGGTGAGTAATTATATGATTTAGTGAAAGTTGGTTTTTTTAAATAATTGCTTTGAAACTAATTCGACAAATTTGTGAATGATAGAGGGCTAACATTGGAATATTGCTTGAGGAGCACCTTAAGGTTCCTCGTGCTAAAAAGTGGAAGATAATTAGTCAGAAGGGACCATACCAATACAATGGGGTTGATTGTGGGTTCTTCCTCATGCGTACCGTATATTGCATTAGTTCTGGTCTACCGGTTGATTTTACATAGGTATATAAGCTTGTTAAGATATATGGGCAAATTGTAGCTTTTTTTTAGTTTCTTCTTTGTTTTTTCAAACAAAGTGGGATACTAAAAAAATTTATTTGTTTTTAACTATTTTAGGAAGATATCTCTCAACATTTGAGACTTGGAATGGCTGCAGAGATCCTGAGAGGCTCTATTGATTGAGTATGAATCTTTATGGCGATGGTGAGAACCGTAAATGGTATGTATTATTAATTCAAATATTATTGAAGTAGGCTAAGACACTCATATGGAAGATGGCATAAAATTATACTCTAATATTATTTTGTTGAAAATCGAGAGTTGTTTTTGTTTCGTGCTATATTTGTAGGTGGGCATGATTGTTGTCATAGATGGAAGTAGAATATTGGGCCTTGGAGATCTTGGGGTTCAGGGTATTGATATTGCCATTGGAAAACTTGATTTATATGTTGCTGCTGCTGGCATAAATCCTCTCAGAGCATTTTTTTTTGTTTTTTTTTCTGGTGATCTGTTTCTTTTAAGCTGTTAATGATTGAAACTTCATTGCTTTCTTTATTCTTCATGAAAGTAACAAAGTAGCAGGAAATGGTGCTTGTTTGATCTTCCTTTTCGTCTAAGCATTCTTTTAATACTATAGGTGCTTCCTGTGATGATTGATGTGGGAACTAACAATGAGAAGCTTCTTAAAGACCCATTATGTGAGAAAATTTTCTTTGTACGCATAACATATGTGTTTTCTGAATTCTGATACTACTTAATATGAAGAATCTTGAAGATTTGGAGACTTTATCCTCTATCATATATAATTAAATTCATCTCTACATCTCAGATTGCAAGAACAGCGACTTGATGGTGATGAGTATGTAGCTATTGTTGATGAATTCATGGAGGCAGTTTTTACTCGTTGGCCACATGTAATTGTGCAGGTATGTCAGAAGCTATATGGAAATAGCTACAAATTTATAACATCTTTTACCATTACCATAAGGGAAATAATAGAGATGCTATCTGTTTTGCATTTTGAAGATTTCCAAAGCAAGTGGGCATTCAAACTGTTGCAGCGTTACAGAAACACTTATGGAATGTTTGACGATGATGTCCAAGTAAGCAACTCATTTATTTATTAGTTTAATGTTTGATTGCAATTATGGAATTCTTTTTATTGAGGAATGATTGTTTCCTGTTTAAACAAGTATAACTATCGAGAAGATGTCTTCAACCATGTCATTTATGGCAAGATGTCTCATCTTCTAATTTAACACGCTACCTAGGGTACTACTGAGTTGCAATTGCTGGTCTTTTGGGAGCTGTGAGAGCTCAAGGAAGACCGATGATAGACTTCCCGAAGCAAAAATTTGTTGTTGCTGGGGCTGGAAGGCTTGATTCTGTTGTGTCTGGATATGCTTTTAGACAAAATGTAAAACATTTTGGATATATATGAATTCTGTTCTGCCATCTTAGCTATATACTGTTCAACTATTTTGGCCTTTCTCTGCCCGATCCTTCACTTCTGCATGTTTTTTGTTCGTGTCTAACAACATCATTGGCCATACAGCCATGGTTCGGAAGGAATTTGAAGATGAGACTGATAGAATGACTCGAAGGACCAGGCAGATTTCGCCAAAACCAATTTTGCTTGAAATATTCTCTCCAAATGGTGAGTATTCATCCGTCCATGTAATGTAAACAGTTGTAATGCCCTAGTATTCACCTTAATTGGGGTAATGAGCAGTTGATGTTTTCCAGTTTTGCCTTTATTTGCTTTATAAAAATTTGTTTCTGGATGTGTCTTATCTATTTTCTTTTCTTCATTTGACAGTGGTGAACCTTACATTGATAGATCTACCTGGGTTGACAAAAGTTGCTGTCGGTAGTATTCTGTTTCTTATTAATTGGTGTATTAGATAAATCCGATTATTGATTACAAGGGAAACACATCTCCTTCTGCAGAGGGACAGCCAGAAGGTCCAGGATATTGTGAACATGGTTTGCTCATATGTTGAGAAGGTAGTGATGGAGTAGGAATCATTATGAACTGCATCTTTGTAAGTGATTGCTGTTGTTCTGTTACTCAATAATTATGCATTTTTCTCCTTTTTTAAGCCCAACAGCATCATATTAGCCATATCACCAGCCAATCAGGATATAGCAACATCAGATGCTATAAAGCTTGCCCGAGAAGTTGATCCTACTGGTAAAATTCTCAAAGCCACGTTTCCATTTCCTTAATTTTCAGTTTTGACATGGATCTGTATAAAATAATAACTATATACAGATGCTAAATTGGCCATATTTTGTTGATTATCAAACCGAAAAAGGGAAGTTTGCAACTACTATTTCACCAAGATAATTAATTCTTTATGTGAGCTTACATCTGCAGGCGAGAGGACATTTGGGGTATTGACTAAGCTAGATTTGATGGACACAAATGCATTGGATGTAAGTTTCTTCCTTTCATGTGTTACGGCTGTTCTCTTAGTAGTTTTTTTCACGTAGTTGGTTTACTGAGTGGTGCATCAAAAAGTTAATTGCTTCAGCTACATATTTCTGAAGGTTCTTGAAGGAAGATCCTATTGTCTTCAACATACCTGGGTAGGAATAGTAAACCGGTCGCAGGCTGATATAAACAGAAATGTTGACATGATTGCTGCCAGGAGAAGAGAGCGAGAGTATTTTGCTACAAGTCCTGATTATTCTCACTTGGCAAGCAAAATGGGTTCTGAATACCTAGCAAAACTTCTCTCCAAGGTAAAAGACTTGCATGCTTGTTTCCCTAGTTTGTTGACAATTTTGAAATAATAATCCTCATAACAAAATTCCATGATATCAGCACCTGGAGGCTGTAATTAGGGCACGCATACCAAGTATCACATCCCTGATAAACAAAACTATTGACGAGCTGGAATCAGAGATGGATCATCTTGGAAGGCCTATTGCTGTTGATGCTGGGGTGAGGTCCAGCAAATTATGTACTGTCTTATTGCACTCAGTTATGTTATAATTGTTTAACAAACTCCAATTTGTGTATGTCACTGTGTAGGCTCAATTATATACAATATTGGAACTTTGTCGGGCCTTTGATCGTATTTTTAAGGAGCATTTGGATGGATAATAAGTGGCTAAAGCTTTTGTGCTTGGAGTAGAGGGTGTGGGAAGTTGGAGTTTACTTTGCATAGTGCATACATTGTAATGATTGTCCATATGTTTCATGAGCATAGGCGACCTGGTGGTGACCGCATATATGGAGTTTTTGACAATCAGCTTCCTGCTGCTTTGAAGAAACTTCCATTTGATCGGCATTTGTCTCTGCAAAACTTAAAGAAGGTGGTTTCAGAGGCTGATGGCTATCAGCCCCATTTGATAGCTCCTGAGCAAGGTTACCGGTGCTTAATTGAAGGTGCTCTCAGCTATTTCAAGGGTCCTGCTGAAGCCTCTGTTGATGCTGTACTTGCCCCCAACTTATTACTTTTTTTTTCCCCATATCACTTTGTTTTTCTTTTTGCTCGTTACACCATTTTAATTAGTTCGTTTTGGGTGAGGGTGCTAGGGAGGGGATTAAATATATTATGTTGATAGATGTCTCTTGTAGGTGCATTTTCACTTGAAGGAGCTTGTTAGAAAATCAATTGGAGAGACACAGGTCATAGATGTTGCTTATTCTAATGATGCAATTGGTATGGATTTTGTTAATCTTAATAGTTACTAAATGAAATGCAGGAGCTAAGACGTTTTCCTTCAATGCAAGCTGAATTAGCAGCTGCTGCAAGTGAAGCTTTGGAAAGATTTCGCGATGATGGTCGTAAAACAACACTGAGATTAGTAGAAATGGAGTCATCATACCTGACAGTGGATTTTTTTCCAGAGGCTCCTACAAGAGATGGAGAAAGCAGGGAATCCTGCTGCACCTAATAATCTAGATCGTTACTCAGAAAGCCATTTCAGGCGGATTGGTTCTAATGTACACTCCTATATTGGGATGGTTTCTGAGACATTAAGAAATATCATACCAAAAGCTATTGTTCATTGTCAAGTTCGGGAGGCCAAACGAAATTTACTTAATTACTTCTATACACAAGTGGGGAAAAAAGAGGTTGGCACATGTCCCATTTCTATGGATTTAATTTCTTTGTTTAATCTATTCGATATGTGCTATTTATATTTCTGAATAAGACTGAATAGGAAAGATGTGATTTTTTTCTTATTCAAATGCATAAATCTTAGAGAAAATATGAAAGTTTAGAGAAATTATGTGGAATTTTTCTTAGAACAGAAATTGTGCTTGAATTCACTTCCTCTCACGGTTTTGTTTTCTATAATTTTTCGTTTGGGAATATTAAATAGAACTACCAGCTCCTCTGGAGCCTTCTCTGATGAGAATTACTCAAAAATATTTCTATATACGTGGTTGTTTCAGCCGAAGCAGCTCTCTCAACTTCTGGATGAGGATCCTGCATTGATGGAACGCAGACAAAAGTGTGCCAAGAGGCTGGAGTTGTACAGAGCAGCTCGGGACAAAATTGATTCAGTTTCTTGGGCAAGATAAATATTGTTGTTTATCTTGACCATTTGGGTGTATCATAGCGAGTAGATGTAGCTGATTACCAGGTCTGCTTTTGACCTTCGGTGACATTCTTTTCCTGAGTATTCATTCAATTTTAGAGTGCCTGTGGCCTTTATTTGTGTCCTAGCTTTATGGCACTTCCTTTTGAGATGTGGATAATTTTTCCTCTTAGATTGCATTGATTGATCTTATATCATGATAGGAACGGATTAGGATATAAATTGACGATATTTTAAAGGGTTGTGAATCCAATGATGTTTTGATAATTTTGTCATTACAAAGGATGAAATTAATAACAAAATTAGATTTCTTAATTGATTTGACCTCTCTTCTCTCCTCTTTTTATCTCATCACACTCCTCTTTTTCTTTCTCCTCTCTTCTCTTCTCTCTCTCCTCTATTGCATTACTTTTTCTCTTCTCTTTGTCTCTTTCTCTTTCTTCTCTCTCTTCTCCTCTCCTCTCTTCTCTCTCATCACTTTCTTCTCTCTCTATTCACACTATCTCCTTTCTCTCTCTTTCTCCTTTCTCTTTCTATTTACTCTCTCTCCTCTCTCTTTCGGTTATTTCTCATAGGTTGGGTAAAAACAGAAAGAGGAGAGAGGTGAGAGGTGAGAGAAAAGAGAGAGGTGAGAAAGTGAATAGAGATAAAGAGAAGAGAGATAGAATAGAGATAGAAAGAGAAGAGAGTAGAGAAGAGAGAGGAAAGAGGAGAGAGAAGAGAGGAGGAAAGGCGAAATCATAAAAAAAATTACAGGCGCGACAAAAATTAACATCATTTCGATAAATATTTTGAATTGAATACTATTTCAATAAATATTGTTAACAAAAATATTATTTATATAATTTTTCCTAAAATAATCCTAAATTTAGTATATATATATTTTTGAACCCTAATTGGTTTCACACTAATATTGTAATTCTAAGGATCCAAATTAAAAAATGTAATAACAATAATTGATTAGATTTGATGGTAAAATTAGAGTGTTATGATGAATGGGGTCCATAAGTCCAAATAAGCCTAAAATTTATGGCCTGATGTTTTTTTTATTTTCTTTGGTCCTACTTTCAACAAATATTAATAATGACTATATTTTAAAAATCAACTTGAAATATTCTTTTTTTTGGTTGACATGAGCTTGCCTTTTTGCATCATTCTAATCTATTTTATATAAAAAAGTTATTTTCAGTCTATGTGCATATATGTTTTTTCTTGTAGTATTTAATATTTTTTGAACTTAGGAACAAAGCTATCAATATGTTGCATAAATTTTCTTTGTTAATATTGAGTTGTAGTCCTTGTTGATAAATGGTTCCCTAATGTATATAGCAAACATGTCAAAATTATTTGAATAACTGTGAGACAACTTCAGTACAAGTTGTAATTGCCAATCAATTGTTATTTGGTCATTCTATGAATATTAAATATACCTGCCATGAGATTTTGAAATAACTTTTTAAAATATCAAAGTTGTAGTTTTTAAAACTTTTTCAAAATATTTATAAGAGAAGATCTCGAGCCATGATCATCATTTCTAACATATAACATACAAAACTAAGCATATTAATAGTATTAAAATAAAAGTTTTAAATAATGTCAATTGTCGTCCCTTGCACATAATCATCTAAATAACATTGTACAATATAAATTGGCATCTCATGCACCTTAATAGAACTTTTTAAACAACAAAAAGAGAGAAAGTCTCACTATGTTGCAAGCATCCTTCCACGTCAAATCCCATGCCAATGTAGAGTGGTTGCCTCCGCGGAAGCAAAGTGGGATAGGGGTGGCGCACCAATCAAAAATAGTTCTTTAACAATCAATCTATAATAACATGCATAAAACTCAATTTAATTGGCAATATATCATCATCCAATCATAGATTATGCATATAAGAAAGATAAATAGGGGCAATAGTGTTTTGACCTTGGGCATTCCAGCCCTTATACACCCTTGAAACGATCAGCTCATATTTCTTAATCACAAAAAACAAGCATAGGGATTAGGGGTTACCTTTATGTGTTGATTCCTCAAAAACCAATGATCTTAGATTAAAGAAATTCAGCAAGGATGCAGCCCAATGAATCTACAACATGACCCAACAATAGGGGAGAGTCTTATCCTTCAATCAGCTCGGCAAAGAGATGTAGGAGAGGGGACAATAGGGGTGGCCAACAGCAGTTTTCTCTCCAACTTGTTCAAGCTGATCCAAGAGAGAGAGGGAGGGGCGGAAATTGGGAGAAAGGAGGAGGGAGTGGGGCGGCCCAAAGCTCTAGGGCATCCCCTCCTCTCCCATGTTTCTCCCTTTATACCCCTCACTTTCCTCTCTTAAGCAGGCCTATTTGTGGGTTGTTCTAATTGGGCTTTCTTGCTTTATTTCTTCTGGTTCAACTTGAGGGTTATACACAACAGGAGCGGGCTTTGTCTCTTAGAGTGCGCGGAGGCCTGGACCCCCTACACATGGCCAAGCCCGTGACAGGGTCGACTCCTCGCTAACCACAGGTCCCACCATCGACACATAATTCGCATGTCTAGGCCCCACAACATGTTAATGCACAACCTAGCCAAATGCCTAGTGTGCGTGTGTGACGTCAGTAGGTCCCAATCGAATTATTGTAACAAAGGCACATGTGGGTTCAACGTGAATGCCCCCGCCACCCTTAGACCCCGTGGCCCATACCGGCTCACCCGGACCACAACAACGTTGGACCGAAATGGGCCCGAGCCCATACCCTAGTCCAACAGCCAAGACGGTTAGCTACGATCTCTTGTCTACAAATATGTACCACTAACATGTCTAAGTATATCAATATAAACCAAATAGGAACACAAGCTATAAATAGTAGATGAGTAAATCATGTCGGTAATTATTAAGGTTTATTATGCAACATCATTATTTAGCATACTTTCAAAACCCAAGAGTTTACTTGACAGTTTACTATCATCTCCTTAATGTGTACACACATCCCAAACTCATTTCCTAAAAATACTCAATTAGAAGAGTTATCTCCAAGCCTTCACAATACTACTTCTCTTAGTTTGCTTATATAGCTCTTTTGATTACTTATATCATTCCACCCCATGATTAATGCCGGAGTCATTTATTATCTACACCCCTAAGTAGCATATCTTAGGATGTACTAGTAATGGTGCCTTTGTGTCACCATTATCTCCTATGTCCCATATTATGAGTATTTTATGAATCTACTTACGCAATACTACATGTACTTACCCAACTAAGCTTGGAGCTCTCTACAAGTGTCTATGATCCTTTGAAGATCATAAATCTTCATAACAACCACAAGAATGAAGCATTGAACCATAATTTAGGTCAATCACTTCCTCTAGAACATGTACTTGAACCTTGGGTCTCATTTTCCTAGGCAATGCAATAAGGCCCTTAACATTTGAGCAACTCTTGAGCTCCAATTCCGTATTGGATTCTAATATTAATCCTTAAGGTAATTTAGTCTTTTTTTAAGTATTACCTAGGATTTATTTGATTTTATTCTCATTAGGTAACTACCACTCACATAGGAGTGCTTTATGCAAGTGTGTTGATAATTTTCTCAAGTAGCAATTGCTTATTTTGCACTATTGGTCATCCTCAACAGGCTTGTTACGGGTGCTAACGAGCCATGTCAGCTCGATGAGCTACGCATGTTCGGCTTGGTTTGGTTTGAAATTGGCTTGTTTTGAAGTTGACTCGAATCAAACTCGATCTTAGTCGATCAGAACTTGAGCAGGCCGTGGATTGAATTAATTCCGTTTGAAAATAGTCGGATCATCTCAAAATCAACTCCAATAATTTTAAATTACTTTTTGCATAATTATAAGATATGTATATAAGTATATTCACTATATACCTATTTATAGACTATATACTTAATAGGGAAATTTATTAAAATAATAATAATAAAAAAAATAATTATCAAAATATACCACTTTGGGAAATATTTCCCAAAGTGGTGTTTGTTTTTGCCACGTCAAGGCCACAAGAAATTGGCGCCAAATAAGTGGCTTTTTTTTATATTTTTTAAGTTGATTTCGTCGTTTAGAACGACGAAATTGGCTTGAATACGATTTCGTCGTTCTAAACGACGAAACCTTATATTACTTGACCCGGTTTCGTCGTTTAGAACGACAAAATCAACTTAAGCTGATTTCGTCGTTCTGAACGACGAAACTACCACACTTGTCTTATTTCGATCAGATTGTGGGAAAGACACTGATTTCGTCGTTCTAAACGACGAAATCAACATTTCGTCGTTCTAAACGACGAAATCAACATTTCGTCGTTCTGAACGATGAAATCATCGTCGTTATATCCGCGACTCTGCTTCGCCTCCCGTCGCGTTCCAGTCTGTTTTTGTTCCGCCGCTGCTGCCGATGTCCGGACGCTGCCAAACTCGCCGCCGCCATCCAGCCCGCCTCCGCCGACCTCATTCCGCCGCCGCCGACTGCAGTCCGCCGCCGCCGACCTTAGTCCGCCGCCGCCTTTGCTCTAGCCCGCCGCTGCCCATGTCGAACCGCTCCCATTTCATTTTTTTGGTATGTGTTTTTATATATATTTTTTTATTAACCTATTTTTTAATTGTTGTAATATATTTTTTATATGTTACATTGAAGAAATATAGTTTTTGTATATTACATTGAAAAAATTTGAAATTTTGAATGTCCTATCATTTAACCCTAATTTTAGAAGTATTGTTCTAAGTCATTGTGTGTGTTTTTTTGTTTAAGATTATTAAATTGAGATGGATTTTTAATTAATGAGTTTTTGTTTTTTAAGATGGCAAGTCTCTCAAATTTTGGTAAATAAGGAGGATTTGAGTTTTTAAACATGTTTTTATATGATATGTGACATTGTATGCGTTATTACATTAAATGTCTAATTTTATTAATTAGAAAATTTACTCATTAATATAAAGTATTAATGATATGCTTATATACTTGGTAAAGTTATTAGTTTGCTTAATCTAATATTAAATTTATTTATTATTTATGAATTAATTGAATAGAAATGGCATAAGAAATGGTTAGTTTTTTCATTAACTACGACGGACGCATAGAAGGATTATTAATGAAGAAACCGTCTACATTTGATGAATTTGAGATGCACGTAGCAAGTAAGGTTGGGTTGGATCGAAGAAGATGGAAAATTACTATCAAATGTAATCTTCCGTCCTATGGATCGAGAATGATACTAATGAACATAAATGATGATTCATCAATGACTTTTATGTTTCACCACTCGCGTCACATAATTTCTTTCGAGTTATTTGTCGAAAAAGAGGCTCGAGTGACTAGTGGAAGGCGAAGTAGTTCACATAGGAGCTCTCACAGAAGCTCACAAAGGAGCTCGGATAGAAATGTGAACAATGAAAGTCATATGCAAGTGCCGGTGGACGACGAAGAAGAGGGAAATTTATCTATGACAGTAGCTTCAAATGAACGTCATAGGTCGTCTGCCCCTATTTACGATGGAAGTGGACCTACTTGGAGGTAAGGGTTGATTTAGTTGTGAATACGTTTTCAATCTTATTATCCATTAATGAAAATACGTTTAGCTAAATTTTGAGATTTTGTGTGTAATATGGAAGGTCTACGACGCATGCACACGAGCCATTTAGCGTTCCAATGTCTCAAGGCGGTGCATGGTATGAAACTCAAAGTTCGATGGGCCTTCATTACCCTACACGTATGTTGGTCATACCGATGCTGGACCATCTAATCAGAGGTGAAATATATATTTATAAATAAATTCAACTTTTTTAGGCTTACGAAATTTAATACATATGCGATGTTTATATGTAGGGGGGGATATGTCTACGGTGAAGATATTGATGAAAATGAGGATAATGAAGGTGAAGATAATATTGACGAAGTAAGTGGAGAAGATTCTGATATGAATGTAGAAGGGGTTAGAGGTGAAGAAAGTGCTCAACAGATGGTTGACGGCGAGGGGGATGATGCGGTAGATAATGCCATTGCTGGGAATGATATGAATGTAGATGATGAAGAGCCGTCGTACTGTGAAGTGGAGCCCCTTTATGAACACATCACAGATGAGGAGATAGATGCTGCAGTGAATTCTACAATGGATTTGGACCAACAAAACAAAGATGAGTTATACATTGGCCGCATCTTTGAGAATAAAGAAGCATTCGTTACAGCCTTGCAGGAGTTTTCCATTCAAAATCATGTCGAATACAAGGTTGTACGAACAAATCTGGCGGAGTATACAGTGAAGTGCATTGATAGCACTTACCCTTGGAGAGTGCATGGCTCAATCAAAAGGGGTGGTGGGTTCTTTAAATTGAAGACGTACAACGGTGACCACACATGTCGGAATGCCCAGCTTAGCACAGATCATAGGCAGTGCAGTGCCTCCTTTATTTCGAAGGTCATAATGTCCGCTATCCAAGCCGAATTAACTCTCACACCAGGGGATATTATTCAAAGAATGAAGGAGAAGTATCATGTTGACATATCTTATAAGAAAGCATGGGCAGGAAGGAATATGGCAATCAAGGCCATTTATGGAGATTGGGTTGAATCGTATAAATTGTTGCCAATGTACCTAAGGGCGGTGCAAGAAGCCAATCCTGACACCTACTACCACTTAGAGGATGATGTAGTACCTCGTGCAGATGGTGGCACTTGTAGGAGACTTAGACGGTTGTTTTGGGCCTTTGGGCCGTCTATAGCTGGGTTTCGACATTGCATCCCTGTGATTGGCGTTGATGCCACTCACTTGTATGGCAGATATCCTGGTGCTCTTATGGCTGCAACGGCTACAGATGAAAATAATGGGTTATTTCCTCTTGCATTCGGGCTTGTCGGGAAGGAAGACGGAGACAATTGGAAATGGTTTCTAATGGAATTGAGGGATCATGTACTGATGGGCATGACGAACATCGTCATTATTTCAGAGCGACATAAGGGGCTTCAAGGCAAAGGCTCGAGGTTCTTCCAGAGCCGGATTACCCCCATCGTTATTGCATCCGTCACATAAAAGCAAATTTTAAGAAGGAGTTCAAAAATGATACACTGACGGACTTGATTGGGGCAGCAGCTTGTGCACTCACAATAGAAAAGTTTGATGCTAAAATGGACTTGATTGGTCAAGAGAGTCCTAGGGCAAAACATCTCCTCTTAGGAGGAGAATTGCATCCTGCACAGTGGTCCCTTGCACACGGTGGTTTTATGACATTTGGCATGGCGACTACAAATATGGCTGAAAGTTTAAATAGCGTCTTGAAGGGGGCACGAGGGTTACCCATGCAGGCTTTAGTGTCAGCTATCTTTTATCGGCTCATAAAATTTTTTGTTAAATGATCTTCTGCCGCCTCTGCCATAGTCACCCGATATACTCCTAGAGTGGAAGCCATATTGAGAGAGCAAACAAGAAAAATTGGGGAATATATAGTTAATAGGATCAACAGGAGTCAGTACGAAGTGACATCAATTCGTGCCCGCAAGGTTATGGTAAATGCTGCGATGCATACTTGTACATGCAACATCCCTCAGGTTTATGGTTATCCTTGCTCGCACCTTATCGCCGTGTGGGCAAAGCGGCGGGAGCCAATTAATGCATCACTGTTTTACACATCTTCTACTTATAGAAATGTGTACTCTGCAGAATTTTATTCTCCTCGTGGTCGGGAGTATTGGGAGAGGGATATACCGTTTGTGTTATACCCACCGATAGCAACAAGGCAACCCGGTCGCCCACGGTCTGTTTGCATTAGGAATACCATGGACCACAGAACAATGGAAAGAGATGGTAGAGGAGGATATAAATGCGGGAGGTGTAAACAAAGTGGGCATAATAGTAAATCATGTAGAAACCCTCCTGTTGATTGGTAAACATATAATCAACCTCTGTATTTATTATATTTTTTTAGTTACGTACGCATGTATTCCTTACGATTAATGATATGATCTTCATATTCCACAGATCATATGGATCATGCAGAGCCTTGTTACGGGCCAGGCCCGAGTGACGCTTCTTTACTCGTAGAGCAGGATTCACATAGGTCTGCTGCTATTTGGAGAGGAGAGGTATGATAACTTTTTTAAAAATTTGTTTCATTGTTTTTTGGTTGATATAATACGACATGTTATAATTTTAAAATTTATTATAGGACCACGGGTGCCTTGAGTGCACCGAATATTTTAAATACCTCCGTCATTGGCCTATAGATGAGCGTATATTACCTTATATCGAGCGAGCAGGATTCGGCCATTTCATTCATCAACAGTATGTTCGTCTCGATCGGCCTCTATTGACGGCTCTTGTTGAGAGATGGAGGAGGGAGACACAGACGTTTCATTTGTCATATGGAGAGATGTCCATCACGCTTATGGATGTGGCAGTTCTATTAGGACTCCGTATTGATGGACGTCCGGTGACAGGCACGACAGGAGGAGCTCATATGGATATATTACTTAGACTTCTTGGTAGAGCTCCTCCTCCTACAGTGATGCGTGGTAGCCGAGTGAGCCTACGATGGCTGTTACAGGAGTTTCGTGAGCTCCCAACCGATGCTACAGAGATAGTTATCGAGCAGCATGCACGAGCCTATATATTGCATTTACTTGGAGCCACTATATTTGCGGATACCACGAGCAGCCACGTGCATGTTTCGTATCTCTCTCTCCTTCACGACTTTGACATGGCTGGCACTTATTCATGGGGCAGTGCTACTCTCGCATTCTTATACCGAGAGTTAGGAAAGGCATGCCAGGCCATGACCTCGGGGATTGCGGGCTGTCTTACTCTTCTTCAGGTAAATAATTGTGTAACTTTACTTGGAGTTTTAGTCACGTATAATTTTTTATTTCTAATATTTGTTATCACTATTTTATGACATAGTTATGGTCGTGGGAGCACTTACACATCGGCCGACCAACTGCTGAGATGGGTCGCTTGGTCGAGGGTGCTCCATTAGGGCGAGGTAGGTTGTATTTATGTTTACCACATTACTTTTTGTGCAACGCTTTATGAACATATGCTGAACTCATTTCTTAAATTTAACTCCTTAAGGTGGAATGTTCGGAAGAAGAGAACCGAAAATCCACAAGGAGTCCTCCGTTTATATAGAGGGGAGTTAGACCACCAGCGGCCATACCAGGTAATTTTATTGCCGTGTTGAACTTTTTTATATAATGATTTTAAAAAATTTTGTCGTTATTTAAACTAACTTATCTTTATATATTATATAGATTATTTGGCAGCCGTACTCGGAGGACTTGTTAGCTGTGATACCTCCACTCTGCACTGACGGTCGAGAGGTGTGGCTTTCTCGAACCCCTCTCATATGTTATGAGATTATAGAGATGTATGTGCCAGATCATGTAATGCTCCAGTTTAACCTGGAGCAAGGGGTCCCACCTTCTACTGTCGAGTTTGTCCATCTCATCACTCGACAGGGCCGCCATATTACCGACTGGGCTATATATCATGCGTCGTATATTGCTCGATGGGAGGATAGGAGATCCACTATTATTAGAGGGGAGCTGGCTACGACATTGCGAGATGTTCGTAGTACTTATATGCACTGGTATTTACCGATTACACGGCGATATATTTTACCGCGCGATGATGTAGAGGAGATGACATATCAGCCTAGGGGAGCATCTGAGGCAGCTCTAATAAGTACAACTTTGTTAATTAAGGCATATATTATTTTCTTATTTCGTTTTAATTATTTATCTAATATTTAATTTATTTTTTTATAGCTTCGTCAGCTTCGACATGCTAATGCGTATTTGAGTGATGCACTTGTCACCTGTATTTCGTGCGAGGACTTAGCAGCGACATGTGAGTCGGTGATTAGATCGTCTAATGATGTCCTTCGTAGCTTGCCACTACTTCATTCGGTGATCACGGATGTTCATTGAGATTATCCTGTCGACGAGGCCGCTCAGACGCAGCTGATGCACTCTTCATGCCATGATATTCCATCATCATCAGCAGCATATAGCTCTCCTCTAGGTTCATCATTTCTAGATACTACACATGTCACTCAGCCAGATCCGATTTTATATTATAGACGACATCGGCCAGCTCGTATTGTACCATCTATTACTTATGCTGAGCCGGAGCTCGAGCAGGAGCCTGACATGGAGTCGCAGCCGGAGCCCCAACCCGAGCCTGAGCCCGAGCCCCAGTCAGAGCCCGAGCCCGAGCCCCAGTTGGAGCCAGAGTTAGAGCCACAGCCAGAGGTAGATCATGAGGAGCTCGTACACCCCCGTCGAGGATGAGGGCGAGGACGAGGACGAGGACGAGGACGTAGGAGATTATGATATTACTTGTGATGTATTATATTTGTTACTCGTATATGATGTACTTTACTTATATTTGTTATGGTGATATTCGTGATAGTGATATTTGTTATGGGTGGAATGAATGAAGTCGTGCATATTTATGTGTGTTTTGTGTTCTGTGTTTTGAATGAATGAACATGGATAGGTGATAAAATTAGTTTTAAATAGTAATTTTAAAAAATTTTAAGCTGATTTTGTCGTTTAGAACGACGAAATCAGTGTCTTTCCCATGGTAGTTTCGTCGTTCAGAACAACGAAATCAGCTGAAGTTGATTTCGTCTGCTCGAACGACGAAACCGGGTCAAGCAATATAAGGTTTCGTCGTTTAGAACGACGAAATTGTATTCAAGTCAATTTCGTCGTTCTAAACAACGAAATCAACTTAAAAAATATAAAAAAAAGCCACTTGGCGCTACCGCTTGGTCAAGCGCCAAATAAGTGGCAAAAACAAACACCAGTTTGGGAAATATTTCCCAAAGTGGTATATTTTGGTAATTATTTTTTTATTATTATTATTTTAATAAATTTCCCTACTTAATATATCTCATATATATTATATATTTCTTTTTATGAGTACATTATACATAGACATTATATATAATTATGTACACATTATTTATTATACATATATATACACTCATATGCACATATTTATAAAAAAAAATATAATTATGCATCTATTTAACATTTTTTTTGTAACATCCACATTAACAAATTCATATACAATTATACATTAAGCAAATGTTAATAAATAACACTAAGTTGTTGAGGTTGTTGTTGTTATTATTATTATTATCATTATCATTATACTTATAATACACACGTATATTTACACATAAATAATAACATAAAAAGATTATTAATTTGTGTAATATATGATACATATTAAGAAAATATAAAAAAATAATACTAAGTCACTCAGTAACTTGCCTCGTTAGTGCCTGACTTATAAATATTATATACAGTGTAAAAATATACAATAATATAATTTGTATGTCTTTTAGGGATAATGACATCAAATATAAATCATACTATGTAGACACAACTCTACAATACATTAGTCATTGGTTATTATGTTTTTTCTACACGTGTACATCTACTTGAAATTTTAAATTATAATTAAAAACTTCATTCTAACTTCAAAACCTCCATAAATTAACTATAGTCATTGGTTTCTTTAGTGAAAGTTCACAATGACTCAAAATTAAATGAATTCATGATTAACTCCATTAGCTTTTTAAGTGAAACTCTAAAATCTCAGTCTATTTCATTAGCTAAGTGACTTTTTATGGGAAGAATTAGCTAAGTAGCTTACAATTAGGGTTGATCGTGGACTTCTGTCATCCGACGCATGAGCCATGCCTGAAGTGTTTGTAGCCGTGTCCGGTTGAATTTTATTGTACACCAATTTTTAGACATGGCCATGGATAAAGACCTCGTCCAGCCGTTTGTCCGAGATTTGGTTAACTTTTAAATACAATGTGCATTATTATATAAAAGACAATTTTTATATCTCTATAATTATTCTTAAGCATTATTTTCATATACTTAAATTTTCAATAATTTAAATACAATCATGTTAATGTTATATTTGAATTATTCTTTAAAGCTAATTATTAAAAATTTCTTTTGTCCCACGTTAATTGCTCTATTTGGCTTTTCAAAATGAGCTAATATGCCCAATAGTTATACTACAAGTAAAGAAAATGACATATATAAGTTTAAAATATTATTATATGTTAAGTTACTTAATCTAGAGATCATCACCTTAGTTGCCCTGCTTAGTTAAAGTCGTCAACACCTCTCTTACTCTTTCCAACCGCTTCAACCCTCATCCGATCGCCTAAGAGGTTATGTCTATAAACAATGATCGTGTTTGCCAAAAAAGAGGCTTTGTCCATAAACAAAACACCGACGGACATATTATATTAAGACACAGACATAGATAAGCCTCGTCCTTTAGCTATTTGGCTGAGGACTAGCCTTACTTAAGTTGTCCGAAATTATTTTTTGTGTTCAATATATTATAACTTACATGTGATTTGTGACTCGATTGAGACTTCAATAATAGTTATGGAGTCAAATCTAAGTCCTAAGTTTTGGATAATTGAAAATTGACTTTAATATCATGAGTTAGCTATATATAAATAAGTTGGAATTATCTAAAAAAATTTGAATGCATAACAATAACTATATATACATATGACAATTTTTATATTGAAAAAGTTTGTATGAGCATGGGTGCATAAGATCTGAGACTTGTATCTTTGGTGATGGGTAAAGTTTTTTGTGGCTCACTAGATGTGATAATCATGATTGGTGAAGTTTTTGTGGCATCCTTTGTTAATGGATTTATTTTATGTCAGCTCTTTGATATTAAAGTGATGCTTATATACTATAATAGAATTATGGTTATTACTTGCTATAATCCATGTTTATAATATTATAATTTCTAAAACTTATAATGATGGATTTTGTTTTGGAGAAATTAACAATTATAGTGCTTAATCCAATGTTTCATACAGGTTTTGGTTTAGCACTATATAAGAATTCCTGTGAAATTTAGTAAAAAAATAGTTAAATAGGATTCGAACTAGGATTGAGTTAGTATTGAACCTCCCTCTTGTATGCATTCAAACCCATACTGAACTCGAGCTTCGAGGTTCCTATTTGAATTGATAACAAACTGAATTCTTAAATGTTTGATTGAACTCAAGCCCAACCTCAAACAGTCGAGCTCGATCCAAAAAATTCAAAAACTCAATTCGGTTAAGCTCGTTAGCACCCCTAAGGCTTATTAACAGGTCAGAGAGCTTATTGCACTAATGGAACAATATTGCTACACTAATTGAGCAATATTGCTACATTAATGGAGCAATATTGTTATACGCATAAGTTACTTAATATGAACTTGAATGGTAAGTAACCATAAATTGATAATGTTGGGAGTTTGAGACTGAGAGATTCGATGAACTAAGTTCCGTTTTTGAGCTAGTTAATCAGTAATCGATTGAGCATCTTTCCTGGTCTAGCCATGGTGTTATCTTGCGGGATTTAGTCTTGGTGTTATATTTCAGCCCAGACATTTAAAGCTCTCTGTTGAGAGAGCTGTAAGTTTCTACCATTCATGGGCACTGTATGTATTTTTGCCTAGAGATGACACTGTATGTTCTACCTAAGAGTAGCATTGTAAGATTCCTACCCAAGAGTAGCATCGTATATTTTCTGCCCTTCGTTGGCACTGTATGGCCCTTGTTGGCACTATATGGCCTCAGGGAGTGGGCATTTGCGCTCTCAGGTAAGTAGTATCATGGATCTACTCTTGCCTGTTTGATCATGTGCCCCATGAGCACATGTGTGCTTTGCCGTTAGAAAAGTCCATGACATCTAGTTGTTCTCTGAAGGTTAAGGTGATGCCTCAGTGGTATTGATCGTTTATAATTAAACCCTTTGCAAGTGTATAAGGTAATTGTACTAGGATAAGTATTTAAGGGTTGTCGAACCTCAAGGACGGATGAATTATTACTAAATCTAAAGAGGAATTTGCTGATTAAAAACTAGAAAAAAATTAAACTTAAATTAAGCAAAAGAAAGGAATCAACTAGTTTAAAAGCAAGAGATTAATATGATGGAAATTACTTAGGAAATCGAATCCACTATAGAACCATAACAATTACTTAACTTTTAATCTAAATCTAGTGTGAATATTAACAAATATTCTCAGCTACAAGCTAGAATTACTTTAGAAAGAATCATTAATTAAATTCCATAGCATGAACTATCTTCGACAATAGCACGAATCATCTACACTAAACTAGCTATAGGCATGACCCGTCTAATCTTAGTATAACTCATCCAAGTCATTAATTATCTAAACATTAAAACTATTGTATGACCATCTCATCTAAATCACAGAAATTAGAATTGATGCAAATATCAAAACCATATCAATCTATCATCTACCAGACAATAAATCAACATAGACTTGAATAAACATGAAAAGCTCTTCCATTAAAAAGGAAATTCTTATCATACAATTGTCATCATTTACAACTGAGATCTAAATTAAAAAGAAAAGAAACTGAAACTTATCTATAGTTTCATCAACTCCTAAGTAAAAGAAAAGTCTAGCCTTCCATTGTAGAAGAAAATACTTGAATCTCCATTAAAAGCTTTGAGTTCTCTTCCATCTTCTTCTTCCTTTTTCTCTTAATAAAATCTACTCAAATCCTTCAATTTTAAGCCAAATATGTCTTTTTATATGCATAAGTTCCATAGGAAGAAGTCCAATATGAAAATGATTGAAATTTGGGTCAAACAAAGAAACTGCGCGTTATGCCGTTTAAACGCCCTGCATGCCCGTTCGAACGGCTACACTATTTCTGCAATCTGGACAGTTTTCTTGGATAGTCCATATTCTGTTCACTAAGCTTTTCTTCATGTCCATATTAATTTCTAACTTGTTTATAACTCCGAAAAGTGGTCCAAATCACTTTAAAGCATATCAAGACTATTTTGAATTATTCCAAACATCGTCCAAGTACCTCAATAAGCATACTTTACCTACAAAACATAAAATATCATACTTTAGACATGTAGAAAGTAACTAAAATTCCAACTTGATTTAAATACATGTCTAAACTACTAATAACTACAAAATTATTAATAATAAAACTAAAGTACTAATATCTATCTTAATCTATAACTAACTCTAAATTAACCTAATCTATACTAGCAAATAAGGTAAAAAAGGCATATAAAATAGATATATATTTCATACTTATCAGGCATTCCCTTCATTTTTGACGTTGGAGCTTATTAATTGAATGAGCTTCAGTTGTCGGTTGTAATATCCCTAATTTTCCTAGGTTTTGAAAATTAAATGTGGAAAATAGGGTGTTTGACCTATTGACATTCTTAATAAAATAACTTCCTTCCTAGATAGAATTTGTGGATGAAATAATTCTATTAGAAAGTAGACAGACAGAGCTTCGAAACGCCATCAAGAACATGCGAATCGAAGTTCGGATGAGTAAGATACGACTGTTTAAAGTTGAACATCTCGTATAGGGCCCATTTACCTAATTTAGACGTGTATTTGGCCCGTTTAAGTCGTTTTACGGGCCGGTTAATTAGAATTCCGAAATTAATCTTTAGGTGCCTAATTAGGGTCTCTAAGTAAGGAGGATTGACCAAAATTTTAGAGAGATTAGGAACTCTAATTCTCATGTTTATAAAAGGTCTTCTTAGGGCACAATTTAGGGGGTCTTTGCCCAATTGGAGGAGATTGGTCTCCTCTTCTGTTTTACTATCGCTGGCCTCCGTAGCTTTGTCCTCCAGTTCCATCATCGGGTTCTATTTTCTAGTTCAGTCTTCCAGTTTCCTTAGGTTCCATATGTTGGTTCTGTCCTCTAACCTCCTCACACCTTTGCAATTGGCGCTTCCCTCCCAAGACTCGAACAGAACCGAGCATCTCAAAGATTTCTAATCTGTTTCAAATTGTACCATTGAGAAGTAGTGATGGGTGATCCTTCCCGCTCTCGCAATCCTTTTGTCAAGAAATTCAATAGTTGGCCACTGCCAATCTGCCTACCACTTTACCCAATGGAGCTTCAAATTTCTGGAGTGTCTATGTAAATATGTGATTACCAAGGGGAAGATCTCTTTAGTTCAATTATGCTTCTGTAGTCTCTCCTCGGCACAAGTGCAAACACGTACGGATCTAGTAAAACGATAAGCCCAACTGCTCAAGTCTAACCAAGTCAAGCTCTGGTGGAGGATGACACATGAAGCTCTAAGATTCGGCCTTTTCTCTGTCTTGCTGCCCCTCCCATCTTATTCACAATTGTGAGTTCCATTATTTATTGCATTGACAGTTAGGATAAGATCTCTTATGTGCTTTTATTTTTACCTGCACTTTGTCCCATTCATAACTAGTATCTTGACTTATGATTTTACGATGGTGGTATATTGGATTCCTATTTTAATATCAAACTTGGTTTGGGGAAATATTGGTTGTGGCTTCTCCAAATACTGAGCATGTTCTTATATGGTTCAGAAGCTGTGATTTACCTTCCTTAGCCAAATATTGTTAACTTCTGGTTTCATTTGATTTATTGTGTGTATTTTCCTACACAACAATTTGTTTGAATATGTGAGGGTTGGGTAATTTGGTTTGGGAAAATCTTGCACTACCAATGAAATTTTATAACATAAGAACAGAGCATCGGTCTCTCTGGTTCAACAGGCAGGAGGTTGAAGATGGGTGTCTTGTTTTTTGGACTTAGATTATTTAACCCAGTTCAGTCCGACTTTTTATTAAAAAAAAACTTAAACTCTACCTGAACTTGGTCCGGTTCAGTGACTTAGAGTAGTCAGAAAAATTTGGAAAAAAATTATAAATGACTATGAGCATATTTGTAGTGTCTTGACCAAGTTTCAGGTCTTCAAAAAATATCAAAATATGTAAATGACTAATTTACCCTTATAAATTGACACATAGACTAATAATGATTAGTGACCAAACTTCGGGGCTCTAGTTCAGTGGCCTATGAGTGGATTTAAAAATTGAGAAAATTTTCAATGAGATTCTAGTGAGTATCCTAAAGTTGGACCAAGCCGTAAGTTAGGTAAAAATCCCAATAACTAGATATTTGATTGTTCTACCCCTAGGGTTAAGGTAAGACAGTTAATTAAACCGAGGTCGGTTCAAGGGGTTTACGACCCCGTTAAATAGCAAGAAAATTACCTCGGGTTCACATTGTCGTGGGGTACCCATGAGATAATTTTTGACCCATTGAGGTTCAGGGAAGCTCTATACAAAAAGACAGAAATACCCTTATAAGTGGACCGGCTCCCATTCACGTGGATGTTATTAATGGGCCAATGTGATACTGAAACCTTTTGAGAGGTTAATGTAATGTCCAAGAAATTTTAGGTATTTTTCTAGAATTTTTTCCTATTTTTCTGGATTTTTTAGGAATTTACAGGATTTGGGGTATGCAGAATAGTTTTTGGGCTGTGCAGAAAAAACTGCAGAGCCCATTGCAGGCCCAATTAAGTGGTGGACGGACCACTTAATTTGGGAGGGTCTAAACCACTTAGGATTCCCTATCCTACTTGGTTTAATCGTTACCCAATTAAACCCTAATCCCCTCTCTATAAATTTAGATGTTCCCCTAATTATAACTCTAATTTTGCCCTAAAAAAATTAGAGAAGAAGGTGATTGAAAGTGGAGCTCCGGCGTTTGTGGATCAACGACAAATCGGTGTTTGAGGTAGGTTTGTTGTCTTAGTTTCGAGTTAAGATTAGTAATTATTTCATTAGATAATTGAGTTGTAGATTACATGATTAGTAAAATTTGCATGATGTTTTGTAAATAAGGTAAATAGTAAACTTTGTAATGTTTTTTTTGTTCCTTAATTTTAAAACCATTGCAGAGATTACTGTTCCCGTAATTACGAGGAACAGTAAATTTGCAGAAGGGAAGAAAATAAATTTCTGTGGCTGAGTGACCAGTCGCCGGCCGGCCTCCGGCCGACTGACCCTTCTTCCACGAGTGGTCGGATATTTGCTTCCGACCCAAACTTTGGTTGCCGGAGGAGAATTGTTTGCACAAAAGAAAAAAAAGAAAAAAAAAGGAACTTGCTTTTCGCCCTGCTCTGTTTCGGGCCAGAGCAGCTTGGGAGTGGCCAGTACCCGGCGGGAAGAAGTAAGGTGAGGGAACTGGCTATACCCATTCTCTGGCCGCATTCCACCACTGGCCGTAACGGCCTGATGCCTCGCAGAATGGGCGGCGGAATTCCCGGAAAAGGACGGCGAGGTTACAGCGGATGGTTGTTGATCAGAAAATCGAGATGCAGTTGAGCAGCAGAAATTCGTTTAACAACTTAAAAAAAAACAATTTTTTCGACCGGCGACTAGCGATCAGAGATTTAGGATCACCCTGGTCGGCCTTCCTTCACCGGATAGCTCTCTGTCTTCCATGGTTCGGCGGTGTTCTGTGTAACCATTGGACAACAGAGGGGAGGCCGACAGCGTGGATGTCTGGCACGTGCCGAGGCGTGTCTTCGTCGTCCCACGAAGCCTCACCGTTTTATGGCCGGACGCCGCCGGCGAGGCGAGCTCCGTTGGAGCTCTCGTTTGGAAACGAGGGAAAGGGGGAACGCTCTGGAGGTTGAAGACGACCTAAGGCCGACCCGGCCTGAGGTCATCATTTCTGACCCGGCCAGAACCGGGCCACTGGGCTGGGCCCAGTGGGCCGGGTTCCAGGGCCCAAACCCAAAAAAAAAAAGAAATTTACATAAGAGTAAATTATGTCAAACGTGTTCTGGCTAGAGGTGCCAGTTGGGCTTATTGAATCATAGAATATATATATATATATATATATATATATATATATATATATATATATATATATATATATATAACGTATCCTACCTAGTACATATATATGCAGTATGGTACATATGAACTATTTTTGAAATTTAAGTGAAATTCAACCGTTCTGTCAGCCCGAGCCCTATGTAGACAATGAAGCTGGGCTTCTTAGTGATTGTTGAGCCTGAAACACAAATAGTTATGGCTAAATTAATTATGAGTTATTAGACTTTATTAATTTGTTCTATGTGTATAGTTGCATCTTGAGAATTAATGCATAGAAATTAATACAGAATAATGGTTAAGGGTAGAAGGCTTTGGATTGGGGGTTGACACCTAATCAAGATAAAGACTAAATTACCCTTGGAGGGGTCAAAAACCCGTTTATAAATTGAATAGGGGTTCTGACCTGGCATTTGACTTGGTTGAAGAACCAAGGATGGTTTTTTTGGGGGGGGAACCTTAACCCAGCCTGATGAGGCTATTGGGGTTAGGGTTTACCTATGAGTTTAAGCTCTATTGATGGGCTATTTGATTTGACCGTGTAGTTACACCTCCCCATTAGAGGGAGTTGTATGTGAGCCGGGCTCACACTGGTCTATTGAGGATCACATAGTGTACATGCATCTAGGGTCGCTGACATCCTGCTTGGTTGGCGTCTCTAACCACTTCTGTTCAGGTGCAGTTGTGGGTCATGCCCTTCCACTCCGGTCAGGTCCTTATGGGCTAGGTTGGGAGATGGCACTTCCTAGTGGATTCCAGGGTTTCATTGTGGATCATCCTTAAGGGGTGGTCTATGGTGGGTATCATTTGTCACTTAGGATGACATCTGATGTATGTTTTTGTTTATGAAGTTAGGTGGATTATTGGTTTTTCCCAAGAGGGAGAGACTAAAGGGAAATTATAATTAGGACAGTTTTGATAATTAGTTCAAGTGGAAACCTAATAGTTTTGCATAAAATGTAATAACATTTTGCATCCATATTATTCAGCTTCCTACTGGGTATCAGTATACTCAGCAACCTGGTTTTGCAGGATCTTCTGGTGAGGACTAGCAGGATCGGGACTGGACTTTCAGATTGAGGACGACTTAGCTCTAGTAGGATTTAGTTCCATTATTTCAGTACATTTTGAATGATTGTAATAATGGCGTGAGAGCCAACTTTGATTAGTTGCTTATTTCCAGACAGATGTAAGGGTTGCACTTAGATGGATGGTTCATTTATTTGTGGATTTTTGGTTACTCTTATATGATATCATATGATTTGCTATCCGTAATTACGAACCCCAATGATTATGACCTGGATACTTAGTCGGCTGAATTGATTTGATTTTTTTAAAAAAAATTATCGTGATTTATCGATGGTTCTGTATTAAAAAGGGTTTTTAAAAATCCGGGTCGTGATAGTTAAAGACTTACCCGAGAGCAAAGAGGACCATATTCAATGTTGAATAATTACCATAATGCCCTTAGGTGCATTATGATGAGTTTTTTTAAGAGATTTAATAAGTTAACCCAAGGAGGGTTAGGGCACGAGAGCTCGAGTAATTATAATATCATTATTGATTTTGATTATTGATATTATGATCTGCTTAGACCTTTGTGGTTCTAATTCTTTATGTTATTCTTTGTTTCGATTTTTTATATTGATGTTGTGATAGTAATTTATCACTATCTTAAGATTATTGAAAGATTAATTAATGGGGTTTGATAGCTTTGGATTGGGCGAGAACACCTAATGAAGATAAAGGATACGCGATAAATCATGATAAATTTTTTTTAAGCATTGCATATGTGATGTTATGCTTCTTAGTATAGTGTAGTATTAGGCAGAACTACGTCTAGATCCGATCTTCTTGGAAACATTGGAGATGTTGTCTAACATCGGGTGATGTTGGCCTGATCCGAAAAATATTAAATAATACTTTTGTTCTTTTGAATGCTCCTCTAAGGGGAGGAGATGTTTTGTTTCCTGTTTGGTCTTGTTTGCTTGCAGGTTCTTTAGATGGGGACGTTGCGAGGTCAGGACGTTGGTGGGCATTTGAGGACGACGTTGCATTAGTCAGATCTAGTTTCTTCCTTCTGCAATCTTGTAAGTAATTGTAATTACTGGCGCGAGAGCCAACTTTACTTGATTGTTTATTTTCGGACAGATGACAGACTTGTACTCATAGGGTTAACTTACTATTTACGGAATTTTACGCGTATAATAATATCATATGTTTTGATATTCGTATTTGTGAACCCCAGTTATCTCGACTTGGATACTTAATCGAATGATTTGTTTTTTGTTTAAGAAAAAAAATTTTATTGTGATTTATCGCGTATCCTTTATTTTAAAAAGAGTTTTAAAAATCCGGGCCATGACATCGGTAGTATGTGTACGATAGTAAGAGTAAGTTATATGTATTCAATTTTAAGTAAGTGTAAGATCCAGAGTAAGTGTAAGCTTCTAAGGAAGATGGTAAGAGTAAGAGTATACTATAAGAGTAAGATGGTTTGAGTATGGTCATACAAGTAAGTTCATATGAATAAGTTCATACAAGTATATGAATGTTGTAAGTGTACGATTGTACGAGTAAGTTGGTGAGACTTTGATTCAAACTGTAAGTGTAAGTGTAAGATCAGCCAATACGACTGTATGTATGTAAGATACTTTATTTATGTTGCATGTACTTTTTGCTTCATGTGTGGTTGCGTGAATGCATCTATGTATGAACTTGTGAAGTTCATTGATTTATTTCTCCTACTGAGTATGAAAGTATTCACCATATTTTTTTAGCCCTTCGTTCGGAGGCTTTTGCAGGTCGATCAATAGCTTTTTGGACTGGACTATTCCCCATGGTGGACTATTCTTCCTTGACCTGGAGTGCATCAAAATCGTAGTGAGGTTATGTAGATTTTAGTGCCGCAATCTCATGTATTGATTAAGGTGAGAGAAATGTATTATGTACTGGACTTTGGTATGAATATACAATTCATTTTTTAGACTGTGAAAGAACTTGTACTAAGAGATGCCTCAGAGGTATTTATTTTTAAAGCCCATGGCCATGGTAGGTTTTACTTTTACGTTTTCATTTTGGGTCACGCCTGAGAATGTTAGTTTTGTCGTATGATGAATTAATTTACGAAAATTATTTTCATATGTTTTAAATTTTGTTAGTTCTTTTGTTTTACGTTTGTATTTTAAAATAAAATATTAGCAAAATTTTTAATTAAATGTAAGGAAAAACCTCGAGCGTGACAGATAATAATTGAGTCTAAGTTTCAGATGTTGGGGGATTCAATGGTCATAAGGATATGAGACTTCTATGGGCACATTAGTAATGTCTTAGAAGATATTTTTTTATTAGAGTTGGGGAATGGTGGAGATTGCGATTCGCTTCTTCATCACCACGACAGTTTGGGTATTGACCGGAGGGTCTTTACCGCACGTCTTCTGTAGATCTTCCTATGACCATATAGTACGTACGAAAAGTGGAGTTGTATGAGCATCATGGAAGACTTGTGCTTCTTTCCAATATATGTCAATGAGAATAGTTGGGATCCTCTTCTCCAGATTTGTGGCAGGCTATTGAGAGCCCTGGGGATTTTGGTCAAGCTATTGTTAAGCAATCTACTCCAACGTTGGAGTCCTATGTCTGGAGATTTCTTTGAGAGTCGAGTTATCTCTGAGTGTGAACAAGGGTTGTGAGATATTTAATAACATTGTTTCATATTGCTTGTTTAATTAGATAAGTAGAACGATGAAAGGACTTGCATAAAATGTAAGTTGAAAATACTTAAGCATTGTATGTGTGATGTTATGCTTCTTAGGATAATGTAGTTTCTAGGCAGAACTACGTCTGGATCCGATCTTGTTGGAAACATTAGAGATGTTATCTGATGAGTATGTAGGTAACTAACATCGGGTGATGTTGGCCCGATCTAAAAAATATTAATAAAACCTTTTGTCCCTTTGGAAGCTCTTCTCTTGAAGGCGAAGAGGTTCTATTATTGTTATTGAGGTTGTTTGGTTTGGTTGGTTGCAGATTTTCTAGGCGACGATAAGTGAGACCAGGAGGCGAGCACAAGATGAAGTTCTTCGTTTCTCCAATTATGGTACATATAAACTTAGTTATTTATTTTCATATGGATGATGAACTTGTACTTGGATGGATGAGCAATTCTTATTGAATTTTGAAACGTGTAATAATATCATATGATTTGATATTCGTATTTATGAACCCCAGTTATCATGACCCAGAAATTTAATCGAATGGTTTATTTTTTATTTAAGAAAAGAAAAAAAATTTCTCTTGACTTATTGTTCGTGTTATTTAAAAAGGCTTTTAAAAATTAGGGTTGTAACAACTTTCTCTACCAAGGACTTCAAATTCACTTTAATGGTGGAATTGAAGTATCAAGTAATCTTTTGTATAATTTTTGTTAAAGGGGGAAAATATATGTGCATAGGGTGAGGGTTTTAGCTATTGGGTTCGGGTGGCTAGTTATAGCCGAAAGTTTGAGAAATTGTAGTATTATGACATATTCCCTTTGTCCTATATTAATAGCTATATTTTTGAGTTTTTTTTAAAATACTTAAGGTAAATGCTTGGTGTTTTCTTATACTTGTAACTCATCAATCTATCAATTGGATGTAGGTTTGCCTTGAATTTCTATTTCAATTTATTTTTTGTTCTGTTTGATATGGGGTGATGGGTGGCTGAAAGTGGGGCTGAGGGTGGAGGAGGAAGGGGGAGGCAGGGGGGATAGAGAGGTCTGGAAGGGGGTTTGCTAGGAGAGGGGTTGGTTTTGGGTGGAGTCTGAATTGGTGATGAGGAAGAGGGAGGTGAAGAAGGTGTGGCAGGGAGAGGGGTTAGCGATGGGTGGGTGGAGGGAAAATAAGTATTTTTTTTTGTGAATTATGATGCTAGTTTTATCTTAAAAAGCTGATGGAGAGAGATGGTAGAGAATGAGTATAAATGTGGGAGGTACAAACAAAGTGGACATAATAGTAAATTATGTAGAAACCCTCCTGTTGATTAGTAAACATACAATTAGTCTTTTTATTTATTCTCTATTTTAAATATGACTATATGTTCTTAATTATCTTAATTCTCCGTAGATCGTATGGATCATGTGGAGCTTTTTTATGGGCCATGCCCTATTGATGAGAGAGTACTATTGTAACAGGAGTGGCATATGTCGGCCGACCAAGTATTGCGATGGGTCACTTAGTCGATGGTGCTCCATTAGGAATGAGGTAGGGTATTTTTATTTTTAACACTTAATTCTTTTAGCATGATTTTATTTAGATATGTTGAACTTATGTTTTAAATTTGACTCCTTAATGTGGAATGTTCAGAAGAGAAAAACTGATAATCCACAGAGAGTCCTCCGATTGTATAGAGGAGAGTTAGACCACCAACGGCCTTATCAGATAATTTTATTTCATTAGCAAATTTCATACAATAATTATAAGTATCTTTATAAAATGTGTAGGTTATTTGGCAGCCGTACTCGCCGAAGGTTTTGGCTGTGTTACCTCCTCTCTACATCGAGGGTCGAGATGTGTGGCTCTCGTGAATGCCACTTATCTATTTTGAGATTATTGAGATATATGTGCCGGATCGTGTGATGCTCCAGTTTAACTTGGAGCAAGAGGTCCCACCTCGTACCGTCGAGTTTGTCCATCACATCACTCAATAAGGCCGCCATATTACCGACTGGGCTATACATCATGCAACATATATGGCTCGATGGGATGATAGGAGAGCCACTATTATCCAAGGGAAGATGGCTACAACGTCGCGAGATGTTCTTAGCTCATATATGCAGTGATATTTACCCATTATGTAGCGATATATTTTACCACACAATGATGTAGAGGAGATGACATATCAGCCTAGGGGTGCGTCTGAGGCATCTTGGGTAAGTATATGTTTGTTAATTATATAATAATATTTTCTTATTTCTCATTTATTATTTATCTAAATTTTATTTTAATTTTTATATAGCCTGGATTAGCGCGACGTACACTTGCAAATTTAACTAACGCCATTAACACTTATACTTCAGGTGAGATTTTATTGGCATCATATCAGTCAATAATCAGGCAACATCAGGATGTCCTTAGTAGCTTGCTACTCGGTGATTACAGATATTCATGGGCATTATCATACCGACGAGGCAGCTCATACAAGGTCGAGGCACGATCCATTCGTTGATATTCCATCTTCATCTGCAGCACCTACCTCTCCTCCATGTTCATCATTTTCGGATACTCCACCCCTAGCCAGATCCGATACTCTATTATAAACAACAGCGGCCAGCTTGTGTTGAGCCGTCAATTACTTATGTGCAGTCGGAGCCAGAGCCGGAACTAGAGCATGCAGACCAAGTGGAGCAGGTGGTCTATGAGCAGGAGGATCAAGTAGACCATGAGGGGTAGGAGGAGCTAGTACAACACCATCGGGATCGGGGTTGAGGTCGAGGACGTAGGAGTAGAAGAGATTGAGTGTATTAGATTTGTCATATGTTTGTTTTGAATTAAACATTTTATTAATATGTGTTGTTTGATTTATATATTTTATACATTTATATCTTATGCTTGTTTGTATGTTGTGTAGATGATAATTGATGTGGATAAATTTGATGTTATGTAGATGTTGAAACTTGATGTGTGGAATGTATAGGGACAGGTGTTACTTTCAGTCGTAAGTTATCTTCAACAAAATCATGAATCAGATTTTGTCCTTTCAAAGGATGAAATTAGCTTTGAAGTCAAAATGAAGTAAATTGGAATTGACAGGGGCCCTGATTTTGTCCTTTTCAGGTTTCGGCCTTTAGGAGGATGAAATCAGCTATAAAATCAGTGGAGAGCTGATTTCATCCTTTTAAAGGATAAATTCATGTGATTTGGATATAATTCATCCTTTAGAAGGACAAAATCAACTTAAAGATAATTTCGACCTTCCAAATGACAAAATTAATTGAATTTTTTAAAAAGATCACGTAGACGCCCGTGCTTGACTGGTGCCTACGTGGCAAAAACCAACACCACTTTGGGAAATATTTCCCAAAGTGGGTTATTTTGGTAATTTTTTTTTAATTATTATTTAAATAAGGAAAAATTATATAAATAATATTAAAAAAATAAATATTTACCGAAATAGTGTTCGGTTAAAAATATTTATTAAAATGGTGTTTGTTGTTACCACGTAGGCGCCAGGTGGGCGCTAACACTTGCATGTTTTTTTTTAAATTCTAGGTGATTTTGTCATTTTAAAGGATGAAATCACCTTTGTGATGGGTTTTGTCCTTTGCAAGGACGAAATCTATATTATAATGGTGATTTCTTCCTTTTCTCTCTCCTCTTTATCTTCTCTCTCTCCTCTCTCTCTCTTCACTCTCTCTCTCTACTCTCACTCTCCACTATCTTTCTCTCTCTTCTCTCTCTCTCTCCTCTCTTTTTACTCTCTCTCCTCTCTCTTTCGGCTATCTCTCTTCTTCTCTCTCCTATCTCTCTTTTCATGTTTTTTTTTAATTTTTCATAATTTCGTCATTTAGAAGAGAAGAGATAGAGAGGAAGAGAGATAACCGAAAGAGCGAGGAGAGATAGCCGAAAGAGAGAGGAGAGATAGTGAATAGAGAGAGAAAGAGGAGAGAGAGAGTGAAGAGAGACGAGAGAGAGATAAGAAGAAGAGAGATATCCGAAAGAGAGAGGAGAGAGTGTGCTTAAAGAGAGAGAGAGTGAAGAGAGAGAGGAGAGAGAGAAGAGAGAGAGAAGAGAGAGAGGAGAGAGAGAGAAGAAAGAGTGAATATAGAGAGAAGAGAGTGAAAGAGGAGAGAGAAGAGAGAGAGTGAAGAGAGGGGAGAGAGATAGAAAAGAGAGAGAGAGAAGAAAGAGAGAGGACAAAGAAGGAAGAAATCACCATTGTAATATGGATTTAGCGTTTAAGTCTGATTCGCCTTTTGCAAAGGACAAAATCCCCATCACAATTAAAGGATGAAATCACCTAAAAATCTAAAATAAAAGCCACGTAGCTAGGCACTGGCGCCTGCACGGCAAAAACCAACACAATTTTAGTAAATATTTTGAGAAAAAATTATTTAAATAATAATTTAAAAATAAATAATTACCAAACTAACCCACTTTGGGAAATATTTCCCAAAGTGGTGTTGGTTTTGGCTACGTAGGCACCTACATGTTTTTTTTTAATTTTTTTTATTTTATCCTTCAAAAGGACAAAATCAATGTATTGTATTGATTTCATCTTTTAGTAAGAGGGAATCAATGCATTGTACTATTCACTACAATGCTTTGATTACTAATTTCGTCCTTTTAAAGGATGAAATCTGAAAAAAAACCTATATAAGGGCGTCAGTGCTTAGCTGACGCCTACGTGGCCAAAACCAATACCACTTTAGAAAATATTTCTCAAAGTAAGTTAGTTTGGTAATTATTTATTTTTAAATTATTATTTAAATAATTTTCTCATATTTTTAATCAAATATATTATTTTGGTAATTTTTTTAATATTTTTTATATAATTTTCCCTTTAAATAATATACTCCTTCTAATCTTTGAATTTCGGGTTAAGGTTCAAGGCAAGAAAAAAAATAGAATGAAAAATTATTTAACAAGTAATTTTAAAAAGAGTCCTGTTTAGGTGAGCCTGGGCTTATGGGTGGCTACGTGAGCCGAGGCCCACCTAATCAAATGGCCTACACTATTTAAGGGGCATTTTGCCCTCTAATTATATGGGTCGTCAGCCAGGTGGGCCTAGCTCACACAACTATGCATGAGCCTAGGCTCACATGAACTAAATCATTTAAAAAAAAATATTTTATAAAGTGATGTTAATTTTGGCCATATAGGCCAAGCGTGGGTGACAACATAATTTTTTTTTATCAAATTTTAATATTTAACAGGATAGAATTAATAATTTATATTAATTTTATTTTTAAAAGACAAAATTAATATTTTATACTAAATTAGCTTGGTAATTATTTATTTTTAAATTATTATTTAAATAATATTAGAAACCTCGATTCGGCCAAAATTCCTCGTTCCAAAACATATGAGAGGGTGCGTGCACGCCCTTTTCCGGTCGCTGATTCTCTCTCGTGACCTCGTCCCGCTGCTTCTCTCCCTCAGGATTTGCAGAAGCACCACAGCTGCTCTCTTCCAGAAATACGCGCCACGTACTTGAAGTATTTCTCTCCATAATCTAAAATCAAATTCCCGCCCATAATACAAGTTGTTTCTTCTCCCTCCGCCGCCTCCAGAGTCCAGACTTTGTGGGTCCCCCGTGTCTCTTCTAATTGTGGGCGGCGCTGCTCTCTCCATCGCCACCGCCTCCTTAAACACCAGACCCCTTTCGCCTCTCCCCGAACGCAGGATCTTCCATCCTTCCGTGGATGCGAAGTACGTTTCTCAGTTATTTGTTTGGTTTCGTGCGGCTCCTCTAATTGGAGGGCTTTTTCGTTTTTTCACGCCTCTCGTCAATGGAGATTGCGAGTGCTGCAGATGAAGATCAAAATGGTCAAGTTCTTCGCTCCAAAGTACGCCCATACACGGAACCATACGTTTTTGACAAGTTACGTAAGAAACCTAGGGTCGACGATGGCGAAGACATGAGGCGAGTTGCTGAGGTTGTGATGGTCTTGTCGGCAACCTCCAAAATTCGAAGTGGCCGGAGTCCCAGCACTGCCGAGATGCTGCTTATGGCCGAGGCCAGGGAAAAGCTAGTCGACATGTGCGGGTTTTTGGCTCCCAAGGATATTCTCGGAAGGGATGCCGTTCGAGTTGTTTTAGAGGATCTCGGCCTCAATAGGTTGAAGGATCAGAGATTGGGGTTTCGTCCGCCCAAGGTTTCTATTGCGGAGAAGCTGACACTCACCAAGCGTAAGGTTGGTTAAAAACAACGCTCTTTTTGTGAGGTTTATTTTTTTGTTTCTGTTTTTGTAATACTCCGTAATTCTCCTCTAGTTACTTAAAATTGAAGTATATACACTAATTCTTTAGAAACCTCTTATGACTATGACAAGGTCTTTTTTTCCAATCTTTTGCAAAGTTCTATCTGGAGTCATAGGAGTCTCCTGATTTAAATCAGGCGGCCCAGGTAATACAGGGGCCATTCATACATGCATGATGCAGTCAGAGAAATTCAATGTGCACTGCACCTTGCACCCATATTAATTTATTTTTTCTGAAAACGGTTGTCATATCTTTGTTAACCTCTAGATGAGTTGAATTAGATTGGAAGTTGAGAACTTTTTGCGGAATGCAAGTAGTAGCCTCTTAATGTGTTATCACTCGCTTTACGGATCTGGTCTCCTTTTGGGCCAGCATAGTTAGTTGATTAGTAGCTTTGATTGGTCATTTGCTTATGTTGTTTTTTTGGTAACTTGCTTATGTTGTCAATTATAGAGATATTTGTAATTTTCAATAATAGCTTGATTAATGTGCTTTAGGCTAGTTGTTTAGGCCCATTTAGCTTAACTTGTTTCACAAGGGTTCTAATTCCTTTTTTAGGTCTTAGCCCGAAAATTAGTGATGCCACCTGGTCGAGTTCGGCCAAACCTGAACCCTTACCATTTAAGAAATAGTAAACCAAACCGACCCGACCCGTATGTCTAACCCAAACCTGACCCAACCCAACCTGTTTCGAATAAAAAAACATCTTTTTATATTTTTTAAAAAGAAACTTATTTAATTATGAATAAATTAAGATTTTAAATAATTATTTGGTTTTATCTCTTACCTATCAAAAAAATTATACGAGTTACTTTCAAAGCACAGAAAAATACAAAAAAATAATATTTATAGCCTTATTTTGGTTGGGTTGGGTTGGATCACTGGGAACCCAAACCCAATGCGAGTAGCTATTCGGGTTCAATATAGAAACCCAAACCCAAACCCAAACCCAACCCTAATTGTCGAGTTTTCCCATATACTTGGCCCAAATGGCATCCCTACCCAAAAATCATGAAAATGTCATTTGGATGCAGTTTTCCACCATAAGATCCAATTTGGGTTTAGGCTAATGCGTCCCATTATGCTTTTCGCCTGCTTTATGCCTAATTCTCCTGAGGAGAGTTAGGCGTCCTTTGGATGTAGGTTTCTACCAGAATAGACTGGCTTTCCCGATTAGGGTTTAGGCTAATACGGACCAGCATGCTTCTGCCTGCTTTTCACTTTCTTTATGCCCAACACTCCTGTGGAGAGTTGGGTGGAAAGCGCTTTTAAAGCCACTTCGCTTCTCTTCTACAGCGACATCCATACTACACCATGGCAGAAAGTGCCTTTAAAGCTGTTTCACTTTTTTTTGGCTATGGAATTCAAACGACGCCTAAAGATTAATATAGAAAGTGTACCTGAGATTAATGACGAAAAAAAGAAGAAAAAATTACAACTTCCATCTACTTCTTAAATGAGGAGAAATAGTCGTTTGATTATGGAACCAACAGAATTTGGCAGTAGACAAGTTCTCCAAAATTGCTTATTTTGTTCTCCTCTGTCTCAGTTTCTCCCATTTCACTCAATTATTCTCCCATGTCAGTCTAACTTTGCAAAATTCTACACCGTCTTGCAGATTTGAAGTTTTATTTCCTAAAATATTAGGTTCGTATCATAATGTTACTTAGGAACTTCGTCTTCAAATGCCACAGTCTGTTGCTTGGAACTTGTGTTATCATTTCTTCTTTGTGTGTGAAGAGGTTTTTCTATTGTAATTGATTATTCGAAGATCATAGTGCAATTACTTAACTTCCTTTATAGTCATGCGACAAACATAAATCCCTTTATTAAGGGGGCATTTGGCAAACGATTTTAAGTAGAAATAAAATAGATTTTTATTAGAATCGATTTTTGGCAAGAGAAGCAAAAGTAGAAGATGTTTGGTTCGAGTTTTGTTGGATGATTTTAAAGAGAAATCATATTTTAGCTCACTTTTGATTTTTGTGTGTAAAATGACAATAATATCCTCCACCATAATTATTACACAAAAGAAATGATGGGTGGAATGTCTTTTCACATTATTTGAAAAAAGAAATGGCTCAAGAAATCGGATTTTGGGTCAATTCAGTTTGAATTGACCCAAAAGGTGATTTCTTTTGGGAAAGCCATTTTAACTTTAAATGACCCTTCCAAATGGCTTTCGGCCCAGAAAGTGATTTCCAATGTAAACAAATCACTTTCCAGTCACAAAAATTGCCTCCCAAACGGGCCCTAAGCCCTTGGTTGAAGAAGTAAAATAGTCAAAGCTGCATTGATCTGAACTTTCTCCTCTTTTTTTGTTACTATGTGTTTATTTGTTTTATTCTTTAATGAGTCAATTGATTACTTAGATGGCTAGTAGAACAATTCTGAGAGAGAAACAATTCATATATAGCTTTTGTCAATCTTGGAAAGGCATGTTATAGCCATTCATAGACAAGTCATTTTTGGGATTTGGAAATGAACGTGGTTGCCAAGGGTTATTGGATGTTATCAAAGACATGAACAAGTTGCGACTAGTTTGAGAACCATTGGTGCAAAATTGATAGAGTTCTCTGTTCTACTGGGTTCCACTTAGAGTCATTTTTTTGCCTTGGTAATGGAAGTGGTGACTAGGTGTTCAACTTGTATTTTATTTGCCATCATTATGGCTTTGGTGGATAAGACTATTAAGAGAATTAATACAAATCAAAGATGGTGGGAGGCTTTGGAGTCATATGGGATACATGACCATATTTTATATTATAAAAAATTTGATATTAGTGAGCACGATGAGGCATGAGAAGCTGGTTGAACATGATGATCAAGAGATACATGGACATGATTGGTTTAAATAGTTCTAACTTCGTGTTAGATAGAAAAGGTTAAAAAATTAGGTTGCTCTTGTAGCATATGGAATTATGGACGACATGGATGGAGTAGAGAGCAACATCTAGAGTCCCTTGTGAAATACTCATTCGGTCCCACATTAAATGTCTTATTTAGTTTTTCAAAGTGAACTAAAAATAGTTCATTTTGAAAAGCTAAATAGGACACTTAGAGGGAATATTCATTTTAGTTAAACTAGCCGGAATGCACGTGCATTGTGAGTGTGAATACAGTTTTGTTAAGAAAAATTTAAACAAATTATACTATTGTATAAAGCACCAAGAGTGAGGATACTTTCTTGTACCATATCAATCCAATTACACTTGTGGTAAGCAATTGCGAGTCAATCTCACAGGAAAAATATTAGGTCATAGGTTAATCCTACATAGAAGTCCTTAATTGATAAAATTTTATCCTATAGATTCCCTTCTTTCCTCTTATAGTCTCCTATTGAACTTCACTTAAGGTAATTCATTCTCCATACACATATACTAATAAGCGCTATACTAACCTAAATACACTTGTAGTAGGCATATGTGAGTTCAAATCTCATAGGCTAAATAAAAGGTCAAAGACTGGCAAAGACAATGGTGTCAAAGGACTTCGTGCCATGGAGTGCATTATTAATTTTCGTGATAGTTTGGTGGCAAGTGTCGTTGGATAGAGCTTGTTGGGAGTTTTCCAATGTCGTTAAAAATGCGCGAATCCGAACATGTGTAATATATAAAATATACAAAAGAAAATTATTGAGAAGTGTGTTATATGCGTGGGACCCATAAAAAGTTTGAGAAAACTTAGTCATGTAGGATCTCATTTGATAGAGCTTGTCAAGAGTTTTCCTTTAATATATCAAACCCCCTCTACTTTCAAATGATTGAAAATGCCTTTCCTTTAAAGTTTGGCAATCCTTTTTAGTCCATTGTGCTGCTAAATTAATTGTTGTAGTTTAACCTGAAGCCTAATAGCTGAATATGGGCTAATTATTTTAATGTGTTTCCCATGGGGATGGTGAGTGAGATGGTTCTAGTTACAACATTAGAGTATTGGCATTGATACATTCTGCCTTTATAGATCTGCATGAGCATGGGGTAATAGGTGACCTAATCAAAGAAGGAAAAGTTTAACTCATTGGTTCTAGTTTCCCAATTAAATTGAAAACCTTATTTGTGTTAAGTGTGAATTTTTTGTGATTTTTCTAAGGAAATAAACATATTAAATAGGTTCATTTTAGCGAATCATTATTTAAACTTGTTTCATATATATATATAGTTATTCATATATATATATATATTATGTTACAAGTAGGACCTGATTTTCTTTTAGAGCTCACACTCTAGAATGAGGCCCACTAACTCTTTCGTTAGGTATATCAAGGTGCTCCTTATAAGGGATAAAGAATTCAATTGATCTCTATTCATTTCTTAATCAATTGACTACGTCATCTGTTCTCAGATTGGAGGGAAGGTGTGGGTGCAGGTGTGTGTTTGGGTGTGTGTATGTATGTGTCTGCGGATGTGGATTGCAACTGGAATGTTTTCATTACCAGCTTGGATCAGGTGATAGAAGTTTCAGTTTTTACTTGGATGCACAAACTGAGTTCTCTTTTTCTATTGTCCATAGATGGAAGAGTCCAGAGAGACTATAGTTCAAACTCCATCTGGTTCACCTCACGTTCTGCCAGTTGGCATAGCCACGAACACAAATGTTGATGGTTATAATACCACCTTCCATCATGGTGGGACCCAAAGGTATTTACTAAATTCTTCAAGTTCATCCTCATTGTATACTGAAAACTTTCAGGCTTCTTTTCCAGTTCTTCCTGTACGATGTTCTATATCTTCACTGACTGGCTTACCTGTTAACAGCAAAATGCAGCCACAACCAGCTGTCATTGTTATGAGCCAGCCTTCTAGCAGCTCTTTGGCTAATGATCCTCATTCATTTCCACTGCCACAAACAGAGGCGGCACATTTCATATTGGATCCGCAATCAAATGGGCCATCTTATATGTTACAAGTTCGAGGTCAGTTTACTGTTGGTAAGGATGACTTGTTTGAGAAACTGGTTGATGTCAATGATCTACTCTACAACTGTTTTACACTTGTCCATACTATTTAACATTTAAGTGCCTTTGAGGTTGCCTCTACTTTGTCTCTAGAATTTGGCTTATTTCTTGCCAGTTTCTTTCCACTACGTGCATTTTTTTTGAGTGGCATTTCTTATTGACAAACACATTTTTACCAATACAATAGAATTAGTCCCAATGCCATTGAGAGTAAAAAGTTTCTTTTTGGTTAAGATAATATGCTTGCTAGTGTCAAAACAACAAAAAAAAATGTTCCTGCATTTTTTTTAAATGGTGAGATTGCTTTTAAGTTAGTGGTCAGTGTTATCTAAAATCCTTCACATTTTTTATCTACTTTTATTTGGTTCATAGTTAGTTAGAATTTTACCCCTTATTATCTATTTATGCATGTTGGGTTATGTAGAGGGGTACTTTAGTCTTTTGCACAGCTGGCTCAGCTTAAAGACTGTTTAGTTATTCTTGACATAATAGCACACTATTTTCTGGTTAAGGGTCAGTATGGGTAATTGTGTTTTAGCCTTTAAAAGGCATTTTAGATATTTGTAATAGGAAGGGTATTTCTATAATCTGACCACCAGTTAATTACGGGGTGTCAGAATCAGTTAGTAATAGAGAGGATAAGTAGTAGGAAGGAAAAAAGTAAAAGGAGGTTTTGAATTTGAATGCAATTTTTTTCTTGAAATTTCTTCTCTGCTTATAGATTTGAGCTAGGATTGTGGATTCAATCCTGTGTAAATCCTTCATGGATTTGAAAGTCTTTAGCTTGTGGATTCAAGCTTGTAATTCTCTGTTCATCCATAAAATTCAATAGAAACACTGTTCTTCCTCCATTTCTGTGTTCTCAGTTTGGATTCACTATTATATTTGGTTCCTGTTGCTTCATTTTTGTTTTTCATTTATTTGCCGCATCAAATTTGGCGCTGTCGGTGGGAAAAAAGGGTCCTCCATGGTAGCTCCACCACTCGTGGAATCTACTTCTATTCAAGCTATCATTGACTTGATGCAGCAACATGTCCAGACAACAACAAACTCAGATCTAACTGCAGCAGATCATTCAGCAGTTGCAGCAAATCACTGTTCTTCATCCTCAGCATATGGCAGAAACCTCAGCAAAAACAGAGCAGAGGATAATGGAGGAAGCAGAACACCTCCAATTTTCGCCTGGCCAGCAACCCATTTTTCCGTAAGCTTTTGGAGCTTGCCAGTGCGAGCAGGTGGACCAACCCCAGGGTTGCCCCTTCTAGTGTACCGCCGGTCACAAGAGGCCACCACGGCGGTACAGCAGCCCCTCCACCCCGCTTGCCGCGCTGAAGCTCCTGGAGGATGTGAGGGACTGTTCCTGCATGGCGGAAGGCAGTTTGAGGAATTTCGACAGCCAGGAAGAGTCCAAATGGGTGGACGACAGGTCCCTTTGCATCATGCTGGAGTGGGACATCCTGCCTACCTATGAGATACAGTTGCTCATCCTCCTTTATTCCTAGCTGATGAATCTAGTGAGGAAGATGAACCTCTAGACCTAGGCAGAGGTAATGACAGAGCCTTTTTTGAATTCAAACCCAAGCTGGAACTCCCTCCTTTTAATGGTCAGATGAGTGTTGAAGAGTTTTTTTCTGGTTTTATGTAAACTAAAGAGGGGAGCCGCAGCTTGGTGGAATCAGTTGCAAACCAACCGATTACAGCTTAGGAAACATACTCTACAATCATGGCCACGGATGAAGCAACCGGTGAGGAACTAATTCTTGCCCATAAACTATGAGCAAATGTTGTTTAAATAGAACCAAGACTGGCAAGGAAATAGGACTATTTCGGAGTATTTAGAGAACTTCCAAAGGTTGTGAGCGAGGAATAACATTTTTGAGTTTGAGGCACAGAAAATAACTCGATTTACAAGTGATTTGATGTTTCCTTTGTAGGAAAAAATGGCCAGCCGCTCCCTTAACTCTCTTTCAGAAGCTACACAAAATGCCCTTAGGCATGAGAGTCTTGCTGAGAGAAGTACAGGAAGAGGGGAGTTTTATTCAAGAAATACAAGTGTAGGAGGATCTAAATACAAGCAGAAATAAGTAGTAAATGAAGACTTCTCAGAAATGTGTTAAGAATGAAGCTGCCAGGAATTCTTATAGAGCTGCAGCCCCAACTTCCAAACTTAGCTCTGCTCAATCCACAAGCTCCAATCTCATCATTTGACAGTCAGGACACACCTCAAGTGGCTGCCCCCTTAGAAAATCTACCCCTACCACTACTGTGATCATGCTATAGATGCTGAAATTGTAGAGATAACTGAGGAGGAACTTGTGGAAAGGGTATATGGAGATGAAGATGATTACATGGAAGAGCAAGTAGAATTGTTAGTGCTAAGAAGGATTTTGGTTTTTGCTAAACAAGCTGAAGACTCACAAAGGAACAAGTCTGCCACCACGGAGACTATACAAAACAAGGTGTTACTGGAAATTTCATCGTTAAATCATTTAGCAGTTTCATCTTCCCACTGAGAAGCATCTTAAGCCCTAAACCTTAGGGTGGATCAAAGGGATAGGAGTCAAAGTGGAGGAGCAATGTAAGGTACCATTTTCCATTGGAAAGCATTATTTAGCTAATATTGTTTGTGATGTTATTGAGATAGATGTATGCCAACTTCTATTTGTGAGGCCTTGGCAATTTTATGTCCAAACCATACATGATGGAAGGGAGCATACATTCATTCAAGCAACAAGGAGTAAAAGTTATTCTTATGCCTAACAAGCCAACCCTCACTAAAAGATGCAAAGAGAAGCTGATTTCTATTATCCCACACAAATATATGCAATCTACTAGTAGAAATCAAGCAAATGCTACCCTTTTGATGACTAAAATTGCAAGGACCTGACTGCTATTGAAGTTGTGTACTTATTGGCCAACCAATGGGTTCAACCCCTCCTAGAGAAGTATAAGCAGCTAGTCACCGAAGAACTTCTCTTAAAGCTGCCTCCTATGAGGGAAATTTAACATTAAATAGACCTATTCCGGGTTCCATCCTCCCTCATTTGCTTCTTTATCGAATGAACCTAGCTAAACATGCTGAATTGCAAAAGAAAGTGGAGGATTCATTTGCAAGAGGGTTGATCAAGGAAAGCCTTTAGTACATGCACGATTTCGGCCTTGTTAGTTCCCAAGAAGGATGGGAGTCGGAGGATGTGTGTGGATAGAGGGGCTTTTAATAAAATTACTATTAAGTATAGGTTTTTAATACCTAGGCTTGATGAGATGTTAACCGGTGCCATCGTTTTTTCCAAAATTGATCTTAAAAGTGGCTATCACCAAATCAGGCTGAGACCCAGGGATGAGTGAAAAATGACTTTGAAGAAAGGGGAAGGTCTATATGAATGGCTAGTGATGCACTTTGGTTTAACTAATGCTCCTAGTGCATTCATGGGGCTTATGACTCAAGTTTTGAAGCCTTTTTTGGGCAAATTAGTTATAGTATATTTTGATGACATTGGTGTATAGTAAGGATGAGGAACAATATGCACAATAGCGGGCCGAAGTTTTTGAAGTGCTCCAATATCATTCTTTGTCCATAAATTTGTAAAAGTGCTCTTTCTTCACCAAACAGCTAATTTTTTTGGGGTATGTGGTTAGTTTTGATGGTAATCAAGTGGACCAAAGCAAAATTGAAGCCATGCAAAACTGGCCCACACCAAAATTAGCAAGTTAGGTGTGCATTTTTTATGGTTTGGCCACATTTTACCGCAGATTCATCAAACATTTCCGCACTATAGCATGCCATTTAACTGAATGCATGAAAAAGGACATCTTTGTGTGGTCCCAAGCAGCTCAAGATAGCTTTGAACAGATTGAAGAAAAGCTTACTCAAGCTCCGCTATAAGTTGGAATTATTTGCTTTGAACTAAGCTTTGAAACATTAGAGGCATTACCTTGTGTTTAAAGAGTTTGTCTTGCACACGGATCATTATTCTTTGAGGCATTTGCGAGGCCAAGCAAAGGTGGACAAGTTGTTTGCTAAGGGGACAAGTGAACTACAAGACTATCCTTTTATTATCAAGCATAGATCCAGAACAATGAACAAGGTAGCTCATGCCTGGAGTCGAAGGATGGATCTTCTCACTATTTGGAGGTTGTGTTCTCAAAGCAATTAGACAATCCAAGACTTTTATCTTGTGGAGAGTTACTTATACAAAGGTAATCAACTGTGTATTCCCACTTCTATCCGCCAATAGCTTATTAAGGAATTGCATAGTGGGGGACTAGTTGGCCATTTTGGCAAAGATAAAACTGTTGCCCTTCTCAAAGAAGGGTGTTATTGGCCCTCTCTTTTAAGGGATGTTCAGCAGTTTATTTAGCAATATTACACATGCCAACAAGCCAAGGGAACCTCACAAAATACCAGGCTCTATACTCCTTTACCTATTCCCTATCGGCCTTGGGATGATATCTCTATGAATTTTGTCCTTGGGCTGCCTAGAACTCAAAAAAGGGTGGATTCCATCTTTGTGGTAGTGGATAGGTTCTTGAAGATAGTTCATTTTGTGATATGTAAAGAGGCATCTGATGCCTCACGTGTGTCTGCCCTATTCTTCAAAGAAATAGTAAGAATTCATGGGTTGCCAAAAATTACATTGGATCATGACAACATATTACTAAGTCACTTTTGGCGGTTGATATAGATGAAATTGAGTGCTTTACAATTCAGCAGCACTTGCCACCCTCAAAGTGATGACCAAACTGAAGTGGTTAACCGTACTTTGGGAAACCTGCTCAGAAGCCTCACGGGTGATGCTCCTAAGCAATGAGACTTAGTTCTTTTACAAGTAAAATTTTCCTTTTAACTCACACCCAACAGGTACACTGTCAAGGCACCTTTTCAATTCCTATACGGGTTCATTCCCTGCCACACATTAAATTTAGTTCAACTGCCTAAACAATTGGTAGAACCAAGCACAACTTATAAAATTGTTCAAGACCTGATTTCAGTCCATCAAACAGTCCGACAACATTTACTTGATGCCACAGCTCAGTACAAGGCTTTAGCTAATAAAAAGAGAAAGGCAAAAATTGTTTCAAGTGGGAGACTATGTTATGGTTTTCCTACGAAAGGAAAGACTTTTTGCTGGCTACCACAACAAGCTCACACCACAAAAAGTAGGTCCATTTCAGATTTTGCAATGCATCAATAACAATACCTATCTAGTTGACCTTGCTCATTACAACATATCCAAGACATTTAATGTCTTAAATCTATCCACTTATTGTGATCCTGTCCTTCCGGAAATTGCTGGTACACAACCTTTTTGCTCGAGGACAAGCTTCTTTTAGGAGGAAGGGATTGATGTAGAGGGGTATTTCAGTCCTTTCAACCTATCACAATTTAGTTCAGTAGAATATTGCTTCTGTCATATGGGTCATAGTTTGTTACAATTTAACGGTTATTCCAGAGGGGATAAGTAGTGGGGAAAAAGGGAGGAAAATGAGGATTTGAATTTGAATGTATTTTCTTCCATAAATTTCTTCTCTGCTCATGGATTTGAGCTAGGATTGTGGATTCAATCATGTGTATTCCTTCATGGATTTGAAGGTCTCTAGCTTGTGGATTCAAGTTTGTAATATCCTGTTCTCCAGAAATTTCAATAGAACACTACTATTTCTCCTCCCTTGGGATTTTTTGTTTGGATTTTATTGGTTCTATTTGGTTTGTTGCATCATTGCTGTTCTTCATTCATTTGCTGCATTAAAATTGGACCTCCATTTGGGTTCTCATAAGATCCTCATGCATCGAGACGACATTTCCAAGTATTTCATACTTATGATGGCCATTATGAGTTCTTAGTCATGCCTTTGCGGGCTATCATCAGATCCTCATGCACCCAAGCAATATTTATGAGAGAATATTTCGTACTTATGATGGCCACTATGAGTTCTTAGTGATGCCCTTTGACCTTGCTAATGCCCCCTGCAACCTCTAGTATTTGATGAATGATATTTTTCAATGATATTTTTCAGTTTTTAGTTATGACCCTAATTTGATTTCCTAATTTAGTTTCATTCCTAAATTCATTAGTATTTGGTGCTCATATTTTGTTGGAATTAGATTAGGTGTATTTGTTGTTCCCATCTAATTTTTCTGTGTAAACATTGGTCTAGAACAATTTTCTTTACCATTTTGTCCTTGTGTTCTTTGATGATAATCTTATCTAGAGCCCCACTTGGGAGGCCCATATACAGCAGATGCAGTTTGTGTTCTCACTATTCTATGAACTCCGACTTTTTTTGAAGCGGTTAAAGTGCTCTTTTGGTTGCATGCAAATTGAGTATTTGGAGCGTATTATCTCGGCTCATGGTGTCGCTATGGGACCTAGCAAAATTGCCTTAGCTGGGGATAGGCCTTGACCTTATGCTACATGTGCATTGTGCAGCGTTCTTGGTCTTCAAGGTTATTATCGGCTTCATCAGTGTGCTGCCCTCCATTGGAACCATTGTGCTGCATTTGGCAAGTGCATCACAATAAATAATGGACAACGCTCCATAAAACTGAGGGCTATAACCATGTGAATTTTATTTTCTTATTATGTGGCCCTATTTCCAAATGAATTTGTCCTTCATATGATAAGGGGCATCATACGTCTTTGCATTTGCATATAAGTTGGAAGTATTGCTTCACTTTGAAGAAGAAACACCCTCTATCCATTTTATTATGTACAAACATGTTTACGAGAGTGGAGTTCTGGGGGATTTGTGCAGTTTCACCGGTGATGATTAAAAAAGGAGAAAGGAAAGATGATTCTAGGAAAAAGTTTTGGGCTTTAATAAGAAGGAAGATATGTAATTTCATGACTACAAACATGATAACGAGTAAAAATACATCTATAACTTGATTCACCTTAAAAAAGAAAAAGAAAAGAAATTATGGAAGGAAGAAATACAGGTTCAGTGGGCACTCAACTTACATTCAGGTCAGCTTAACAGGGTTGAAGTTGGTGACACTGATGACATCTCCGACGACTCCAAACACCACCCTGCCAGCGTTGATGCTGAGCAATACGTTTTCAAATAGGGGCAAGATCCCTGGCTGAGCTGCCTTCACCACTTCCAGAATTACTGTGGTATAAGTCCCCGAGCCATCAAGCCTCAGACTGCCTTCTGCTTCATGGAGGCAGAAACTTGAAACCAGCCATTGGCGTTCAGTGAGGGGCCACAGCCTCATATTTGAAGAATGTGTCATGGCTGATGGCCTTTTTCTGTTCGACGAAACCTAAAGGCAGCACCATAGCAACTGTTGAACTGGAAGTGTCACAACAATAGCAATCGATCTCACAAAAGAAGGGAGTAAAATTGTTGCAAAAATGAATTTTTGTTCGTCTACCTAAACATCATATGGGTTATGTGCATATTTTCATAATTCATAGGGGTTGCATGCATTTCATTGTAAGTCATAGTGGTTAAGCACAATTCAGCCAATTTGGAATCAATATATTGATAATCCACTTCCTAACAGCTTAAGCTTTTGGGAAAGAACAGTCATCTAACAACTAGGGCATGGTCTTCTTCAGTGTTACTATTATTCTTCTGCTTGTTGTGATCATCCTTTTGTGTGCAATGGTTTTAGCACATTCCGTAGTGATAAGAGCACTGAGCTCACGGGATCCACGTCTGCTTTGTGAATCTTGCCAGCCTGAAAGTGGGTTTTGAGTTTTCATCATATTATAAAGGGTTCTATTTTTGGAATGTTGGAACACAACATGCTATCATAATTCTGTATTATACTGCATATCTGGGGTCAGCAACATGGACTTCATATTGCCATTCAATTGATATGTACTCTACATCATGTTTTGGTTGCCTTAAATATTTTAAATGAAATAAAATTTAATCTATTTTTGGCAGCTAGTTCTTCTGGCGTTAACATGGAAGTGAAATCAGAAACTTCATCTCAAGTTCCATCTTCTGCATTAGCAAAAACCTGTGAATCTTTTAAGACTCTTGACCATTCTCCTTTGTTATCTAAGGGAGTCCAAGAACCAAACAACTTCCAAGTGGCTTCGCAGCCAGCTGGAGAACATAATCCAAATGCTTTTGCCGTTCAAAGTGCATCCATACAGGGTTTAACGTTTGGACTTCCTGCACAGTCCTCGTATACTAACCATATTGACATTGCTAGAACTGTCCAGAAGATCTTGCAATCAAGAGTTCCAGATCATCATAAATGGGTCCCGCCTTTGATTGATTACATGAACAAACCTTTGATGTGCCAAGTTTGCAAATTAAGCATTAGTGACATAGAGACTCTACTTGTTTGTGACTCATGTGAGAAGGGAACCCACTTAAAGTGTCTTCATACATTTAATCAAAGAAGTATTCCAAAAGGTGAGTGGCATTGCCCTAAGTGCTTGATCATAAGCAACGGCAGGCCACTGCCACCCAAGTATGGTCGTGTTAGTCGTAATGTTGGTGTACCGAAGGCTTCTATCTGTTCTACTGATAAGAAAATAGAGTGTACTGATCAAAACGATGATAATCAGCAGAAAGACTTGGCTTTTGGTAATTCCAGTTCCCTAAATCCTGTTCCTGCAACAAATATGTTTAAGAACCCCGTTGAAATAATTTTGGAGGTGCCTACTGTACGAGGAGAGCAAGTTATCTGTCCAAACAAAGTTAAAGATATAGATGAGGACCACAAAATCAGCAGAAATCAAGTAAATAATAGGGATGGAGAAGTCAGTGTTTCAGCTGTTGCTCTTGATGGTAGTCAAGAGCAGCTTGAGCTAGATGATAAACTATCTTCATGTGATGCAGAAATTTTAGTTTATGCAACTGTATCTAAAAAGGCTCAGTCTGGAGATGTTTGTGGCAATTCCTCAGAAATCAGTGTTAGTCATGGTGACAGGTCGGAAACCTTCTTTAAGTCACAAGAAGGTCCTAAAATCGAGATGGAAACTGGGGCCACTGTTACAAAAAAGCAGTCGTTTGAAGCAACTGCAAATGAATATGAAGAGCTTAAGGAGTCTAAGAAGTTGACTGACATTGGAAAATGTGTTGAAGCTAATCCCAAATGTGACATTGAAAGTGTGAGCCAAGATGGGGGCCATGTGTTTAGGGATGTTAGATTGGACATTGTTGACGGAACATATGAATGCAATAAATCTTTATCAGAGGCTTTGCATGAGGAAGAATGGATTGGAAACCCACTAAGAGTTGTTGACGAGAAAACATATTATGATTCTTGTTGTATTAATAGCATAATTTACAAGATGAAAGATTATGTGCTTCTTGGTTCTAATAGTCACGAGCTTTACCCTTCAAAAATTCAGGTAAGTTCATTTTCAATGTTTTTCCTATCTACTTGGCTTTTTAACATAAATAGCCTTGCATGTTATTGCTTTTATCAGGTGGGAATCGTTGATAATTTTCCCGCTTTCAAAATACAATATGTTATTGTTTACTGATTTGAGAGATATAAATATACTCATGATTCATTCAACGTAGATTTTTTGGGAAGACAATAAAACCAGGAGAAAATGGGTTGGTCTGAGCAAGTGCTACTTTCCTGGTGATATACCTGAATCTGTTGGTCGACCCTCAACCCCTGAAAAGGATGAGGTCAGTTATGTTCTTCTCAAATTCTTTTAACGTGTGGCATGTATTTAGAAAATTATTTGAAATATCACAATTGTTTTTCTTATTTGTGTATGTTGTATTTAATGTTTGCTACTTGTAGCCTGCGCAGAGAGGCCTGTGAATAAAGTTATAGTTAAGTGTCATAATTGGCTCTCTTGCTAGGTTCATCAGGAAGTCATTGTAATTTTAAAATATCATGTTTCCATTTGGTTACTGACCTGAGTTGACCTTAAAAGGTTCAATTGTTAAGGGAATAATTAATTTTGCCAATGACACTAACATTCCCTGACCACCACAGGCAAGCACCACTAATTTGTTAGGGAAGTATACTTGATAATTCAAATAAATTTAAAGAGTAAATGGATTGAAATTTATTTTGGTTGGTTTATGATTGATCATATTAGTTTTAGAATTTAATTCTCAAATACTTGTGCTTGAAGGTTTGAAGTGTTTTGTGTGTAAGGTGTGGTGTAACACTCCGAATTTTTCATATCAATTTATGTTCACAAGTTACCCTAATAGTTAATTAGGCAGAGAGTTGACCCTTAACAACTTATGCTAAGGTGGCTGTGGGCCCAGTTGTGAGGCTGGACCAGACGGAGATGGATTGAAAACAGTGACCAGCATGACATGAGCTGGTCCAACTTCCAAAACTCTGGATCAGATAGGTGTGCAATTGGCGTATTGGATGGTTACAGTCCACTCCGGTCCTGTTGGTATGTGTTTGGCAAAACAAGTGACGTCAACATGTACAAAACACGTTTTCTTCTTTGAGTCTGACTTGAATTCATGTAAGAACAAAAGCAAATCGTAGTTGCTCTACTTTTGTCAGCCTTTGGCTGTGCATATAAAAGTGCATTTGTATATGAGAGTTGTCTTTTGCTTTTATGAGGGGTAGTGAGAAGGGGCTACGGGGAAACTCTTGTGAGAAGAAAAAAGAGGTGTTTTTTCTTCTTTAGGAGAGCTTTTTTGTGCTTTTCAAGGGTTCTCTTTCAGGCTTTCCAAGAAAGAAGGGAAGAAGATATTGTAACCTGGTTTTCACATTATTAGTGGGATTTTGCTGTTGCTTCTCGTGGAGGGGTTGGCAAATCACTGAACCATGGGTTAGATTTTGTTCCTTTTCTCATATTTTCTCGATTGCTTTGTAATTATTGTTGCAAGTACTCGATGCACATATTTTGTGGGATTAGGGGCTTGTGCTAGTGGTTGTGTGCATCACATTGGAAGAGCTATTTGTCGAGGACAAGGGTTCTAGAAGACCCCTAGAATCCTAATTAAGTGGTAGCTCAACCAGGTTGAAGTAATGATGGAAGAAAGCAAAGTGAAGATAGAGAAATTGACATGCAAATGTTTTGCCTTGTGGAGGATTACCTGCAACGAAAGGATTTGTGGAGTGGAGACCGATGAAGGGTAAGAAGCCTGCATATATGAGTAAGGGTTATTGGGAGGAATTAGACTTAAAGGCTCTTGGCTAGCTAGATTGACACTACATCATATTCAACGTGTCAACTAGTAGGGGCGTAGGTAGAATTATCACCAACAAGGTTTCTTTTTGCACTGTTTATAGAACAAAAAGATGTTGGAAGGAGCTGATGTAACCAGGATCAATGCACACAACACAGTACTGGAAAATACAGATCTGGAAACAGAAATCTGGATCTTTTTTGTGTTGAATTTTTGAGAGAAAGAAAGGATTACAAATCTATAATCTAGGAGTTATTCCTGATTCCACAAAGATTACATAACTGTGTTGAATCCACAACACTCAGAACTACGCAAATCCATGAACAGAAAACTGGAGCTAAGCCTAGAAAACAAGCTGTTTCAATTTCGAATTTCAAAAATTGTCTCTTACAACTGATTTTCCTTCCTTTGTAGACTTGGGCAGGAAGAAAGACTCAAAAGACTGCTTAACCCCTGCTAACAAAGACTGTTTCATGTCTGGATAATTGGACAGACCAAACTACCCCTACTAAAGAACAGAGAAGAATGACTTATGGAACTCTTTGTTTTGAATTTTTAAGAGAAAGAAAGGATTACAAAACTCTAATCCAGGAGTTATCCCTTATTCCACATAGATTACAGATCTGTGCTGAATTTACAACATTCAGAACTACTCAAATCCATGAGCAGGAAACTGGAACTAAGCCTAGAAAACAAGCTGTTTCAATTTCGAATTTCAAAATCTATCTCTTACTACTGGATTTCCCCTTTTATAGACTTGGGTAGGAAGAAAGACTCAAAAAGACTACTTTACCTTTGCTAACAAAGACTGTTTCATGTCCGGATAAGTGGACAGACCAAACTATTCCTACTAAAGAACATAAAAGAACAACTTACTAGTCATTTTTCAGTACTCCCCCTGGTGGCTTATTCTGCACAACCGCCAACTGTTTGCTGAAATAACCCACTCAACTCTCCCGCTAAAGGAGCTGGTGCCTCATCAGGTTCCCTCCTTAGAAGAACTTGACCTCGAGTTAAACAACTGAAGTAATGCTGTTGGATCATAATACTCGTATAGGTCTACAACATTAAAAGTTCTGAAAATAGACAAGTTGGCTGGTAGATCCACAATGTATGCATTGTCATTGACCCTTTTGAGGATTTTGAGCAGTCCAAACTTTTTCTGCTTGAATTTAGTATAGCTGCCAGCAGGTTGTCTTTCCTTGCTCAAATACACCATTACGAGATCCCCTTGAGCAAGTACTTTTCTTCTCTTTTTCTTGTCAGCCAATTTTTGGTACTTTAGCTTAGATTCATGAATATTGCTGCTGACTTGATGGATAGCAGCCAACTTTGACATGGTATTGTAGGCTTGCATGTTCTCTTCAGGGTTTTTGGGAGCTGGTAGCATGACAAAAGGGTGAGTAGGATTCCCATAAAGAATCTCAAATGGGGTCTTACCAGTAGTTCTATTGACGCTTGAATTATATGCAAATTCAGCTTGAGCTAGAATCAAATCCCACTGTTTTGGCTTGCTTCTAGAAAGAGTTCTCAGCAGATTACCCAAAGTTCTATTGACTACTTCAGTTTGACCATCCATTTGAAGATGATGGGTGGTGGTAAACTTAAATTGTGTATTGAATCTAGTCCATAGAGTGCGTCAAAAATGCCCCGTAAACCTGCTATTCCTGTCAGATGTAATGGATTTAGGAATGCCATGATGCTTTACCACTTGCTGGAAGAAAATCAAAGCAATGTGAGAAGCATCGGATGTCTTTTTGTAGGGCAAAAAAATGAGCCATTTTTTAAAATCTATCTACCACAACAAAGATAGAATGATATCCTCTTTGAGTCTTAGGAAGACCTAAAATGAACTCCATAGATATGTCTTCCCAAGGTGCCTTAGGTTCAGAAAGAGGTGTGTACAATCTTGTGTTTTGATGCTGCGCCTTTGATTGTTGACAAGTGAGGCAGTGTTTCACCACTTTTCCTACATCCTGTTTTAGACTAGACCAATAGAACCTCTCAGCTACCAGCTGAATTGTTTTATTGACACCAAAGTGTCCAGTTAGTCCCCCATTATGCAGTTTAGAAATCAGTTTCAACCTGAGTGAACATGTAGGTATGCACAACAAATTTCCTTTGTAAAGAAAGCCTTGTTGTAAGCTGTATTCTCCACTGCTGCTATGTTTATTTTGACACCTTTTCCACTATTCCCCGAATTCAGCATCCTGTTCATATAGCTTTAATGACTCCAAACCCAAAAACGTGTGTTTGTAGCGTGGTCAATAGAGTTACCCTTTTGCTGAGTGCATCTGCCCACTTTGCTTAGTTGTCCAGCCTTGTGTTTTATTACAAATGTGTATTCTTGCGTTTCAGAAACCCACTTGGCATGCATCATATCCAGCTTGTTTTGGCTTTGAAGATACTTTAGAGCTTGATGATCAGTATGGAGAATGAACTCTCTGTATAAGATAATGCCTCCAGTGTTTTAGGGATGAAGCAGAGCAAACAATTGCAGTTTGAATGTCGGTCATTTCTGTCTTGCTTCATTTAGTTTTTCACTGTAATAAGCTATAGGTTTTCCCTCTTGAATCAACACAGCTCCAATGCCAATGCAAGATGCATCACACTCAACTTCAAACACCTTTTCAAAATTGGGCAAAGCTGACACAGGTGCATCAATTAACTTCAATTTAAGCATTTCAAAACTCTGCTGAGCTGCTTCAAACCATACAGACCTGTTTCTCTTCGAACATTTAGTAAAGGTGAAGCCACTGTACTGATATTCCTAACAAACCTCCTATAGAATGTGGCTAATTCAAGGAACTTTGAGCTGGTTGACTGTACAAGGAGTAGGCGATTCCTTGATAGCTTGAATTTTGCTGTCACTCACCTTTATCCCATCTGAGCTGACTACATAACCCAGAAACACCAATGGAGAAGTGAAGAAACTGCACTTTTTTAAGTTAATCAGCAATGTACTAGCTTGCAGAATTGTGAATACTTATCTTAGGTGGGTGAGGTGCTCTTCTTCCCCCTTGCTGTAAATTACGATGTCATCAACATAAACCACTACTGACCTGCTTAGAAGTAGTTTGAGTACCTCAATCATGAATTTCATGAAGGTGGATGATGCATTTGTAAGCTCAAAGGGCATAACCAACCATTCAAATAACCCTTCCTTGGTTTTAAAAGCTGTCTTCCATTCATCTCCTTGTCAAATTGTGATTTGATGATAACCACTCCTCAAATTAATCTTTGAAAAGATTTTAAACCCTTCTAACACATCCAACATGTCATCCAATCTTGGTATAGGAAACCTATACTTAATTGTAATCTTGTTAAATGCCCGGCTGTGCACACGCATCCTCCAAGTTCTATCTTTTTTTGAACCAAGAGGTCTAGGACAACACATGGACTTAGTCTCTCCCTAACCAATTCCCTATTCAGCAAGTCCACCTTTCTTTGGAGCTTTAGATGCTTTTTCAGACTCATCTTATAATGGGGTAATTTAGGTAAATTAGCTCCAAGAATTAAGTCTACCTGATGTTGAATGCTTCTCATAGGTGGGAGAGTAAGTGGCAGCTCATCGGAGACTATCTCTTCAAATTGAGTCAGCAACTTAAACACTTGTGGATGCTAATTGGCTGCATTTGAGGGTCCATCCAATGTCAATTTATTTGGTGACACCCCTTGTACCACTAGCACATAAACTTTAGCTTCATACTTCAGATCAGGTTTGAGGTTGTGCACCAACATGGTGGTAGAACCTTTCATTTTATCACGAGTGGAGTTAAGACTCTCCACTTCCGGGCAGCAACACACTCTTCACTCCTTAATGGATAAAAGAGTATGTATTCTTCCTTAATGAATTGAGTCCACCGTATATTGCCAAGGTCTTCCCAGGAGGAGGTGACAAGCTGACATATCTACAACATCACACCAAATGCAGCAAATTTACGAAGAGCAGCAATGTCACATCAAACCAAACAGAACAAATTAAATCCAAACAGGAAATCACAGGAATGGAAGAGGAAGAGTAGTATTCTATTGAAATTTCTGGAGAATAGGGAACTACAAGCTTAAATCCTATAGTGGCATAAGAGATTACACAGGGTTGATTCCACAACCCTAGCTCAAATCCATGTGCAAAGAAGGAAGAAATTTCTGGAAGAAAGAAAATACATTCAAGTTTCGAAACCCCTTTTCTCCCTTTTCCCCCACTTATTATCTCCTCTGGACTAACTGTTTGACATCCTAACAAACTGTGTCCCAAAAGACTGTATTACCCTTCCCACTTACACCAGCAGGGAATTAACTAAAGACTTGGACAAGTCTGCCCCTTTCGACATCAGCTGGAGTATGAACTGTACTCTGCGATACATAGCTGTAGAAGGACTGAATTACCCCCTCTACATCTGTCCCTCCCTCCTAAAAGAGGCTCGTCCTTGAGCAAATAAGCTTGTGTACCAGCAGCATCCAGAGGGTCTGGACCATAATAAGTGGACAGATCTGAGACATTAAATGTTTTGGAGATGTTGTAGTGCGCAGGGAGCTCAACCATATGATTTGTCATTAATGCATTGTAAAATCGAAAATGGTCCTATCTTCCAAGGTGTGAGCTTGTTGTGGTGGCCAGCAGGGAGTTGTTCCTTTCGTAGGAAAACAATAACATAGTCCCCTACTTGAAACAGTTTTTGCCTTCTCTTTTTATCAACTGAAGCCTTGTATTAAGCTGTGACATCAATCAATATTGCTGGACTAAAATCGGGTATTGAATAGTCTTGTAAGCTGTGCTTGATTCTCCCACTTGTTTAGGCAGCTGAATTAAATCCAATGTGTGGCCGGGTAGGAACCCATATAGGATTTTAAAAGGTGCCTTGCTGGTGGACCTGTTTGGGGTGGAGTTAAAGGCAAATTCAGCTTGTGAAAGAACTAAGTTTTATTGCTTGAGGGCATCACCCGTGAGGCTTCTCAACAGGTTTCCCAAAGTTTGGATCACTTCAATTTGGCCATCACTTTGGGGATGGTAAGTGTTGTTGAATTGTAAAGAAGTACCTAATCTCTTCCATATTGATTGCCAAAAATGACTTAGAAACTTGCTGTCACGATCCGATGTAATCGACTTTGGTAACCCATGTAATCGGTTGCCTTTTTATATGGCACAAAGTGAGCCATCTTTGAAAACCTATCCACCACCACAAAGATGGAATCCACCCTCCTTTTGAGTCCTTGGCAGCCCTAGGACAAAATCTATAGAGATATCATTCCAAGGCTGATAGGGAATTGGTAAAGGGGTGTAAAGTTGGGTATTTTGTGAGGTTCTTTTGGCTTGTTGGCATGTATAACATTGTTGAATAAATTGTTGAGCATCCCTTAAAAGAGTTGGCCAATGATACATTTCTTTGAGAAGTGTAATAGTTTTATCTTTGCCAAAGTGTCCAACTAGTCCTCCACTATGCATTTCCTTTATAAGCTGTTGGCGGATAAAGAAAGAGGGAATACACTGTTGATGATCTTTGTATAAGTATCCTTCCACAAGATGATAGTCTTGGACCAGTTGGTTGCTTTGAGAACACAACCCCCAAATATCTCTCAGCTTCTTGTTGTCGGGGTAGAGCTCTTTTTGGCATTTTCAAGGTAGTGAGTAGGGTCGCCCTTCGACTCAAGGCATCAGTTGCCTTGTTCATTGTGCTGGACCTATGCTTGATAACAAGTATAATCTTGTAGCTCACATGTCCACCTCGCAAACAACCTGTCCACCTTTGTTTGACTTTGCAAATGTCTCAAGGAATTATGATCCGTGTGCAAGACAAACTCTTTAGACACAAGGTAATGCCTCCAATGTTTCAGGGCTTAAATCAAAGCAAATAATTCTAGCTTGTAAATTGACCATTTTCTTCTTGCATCATTCAGCTTTGCACTAAAATAAGAAATTGGTCTGCCCTCTTGTGTTAGAACAGCCCCATGCCCATTCCGGATGCATCACATTCAACCTTTAAGGTCTTGCTAAAATCAGGAAGGGCAAGTACTGGAGCTTGAGTGAGTCTTTCTTTCAGCTGTTCAAGCTATCTTAAGCTGCTTTGGACCACACAAAACGGTTCTTTTTCATACACTCAGTCAATGGGCATGCTATGGTGCTGAGATGTTTGATAAATCGGCGGCAAAAGGTGGCCAAACCATGAAAATTGCGCACCTCACTTGTTGATTTTGGTGTGGCTAGTTTTGTATGGTCTCTATCTTGTTTTGGTCCACTTGAATGCCTTTGGAACTAACTACATACCCCAAGAATACCAGCTGGTTGGTGAAGGAGTACTTTTTCAGATTTATGTACAAAATGATGTTGGAGTACTTCAAAAACTTTGGCCAGCTATTGTGCATGTTCCTTGCCCTTATTATATACCAATGTCATAAAAAATAGACTTTAACTGATTTGCCCAAAAATGGCTTTAAGACTTGTGTCATGAGTCTCATTAAGGTACTTGGCGCATTAGATAAATTAAATGACATCACTAACCACTCATAAAGACCTTCCCTTGTTGAAGGCTGTTTTTCACTCATCCCTTGGTCTTAGCCTGATTTGGTGATAGTCACTTCTAAGATCAATCTTGGAGTAAATGGTGGCACCGGTTAACATGTTTAACATATCATCAAGCTTAGGTTTTTGAAACTTATACTTGATAGTAATCTTATTAATAGCTCGGCTTTCTACTCACATCCTCCAACTCCCATCCTTCTTTGGCATTAATAAGGCTGAAACCGTACATGGATTAAGGCTTTCTTTAATCAATCCTCTTGCCAATAGGTCCTTCACTTGCCTTTGCAATTCAACATGCTTAGTTGGACTCATGCGATAGTGAGGCAAGTATGGGAGGCAAAATCCCGGTATTAGGTCTAATTGATGCTGAATTTCCCTCATAGGAGGCATCTCCAAAGGGAGTTATTCGGTGACCCGCTGCTTATACTTTTCTAAGAGAGGCTGAACCTGTTGTGGGTGACTTTGAATCTCAGATTTCTACACCTTTTCTTCAGATTTGTTGACCAATAGGTACAAAAGTTTAGTGGTACTTAGGTTTTTGCAGTTTTTAGTCATCAATAGAGTGGTCTTTGTTGGATTCTTGCTGATTGGCTGCAATTCTTTGGGTGATTCAGCTGAGTTAAACTTCTCTTGGCGTCTCTTAACAAGGGTTGGCTTACTAGGCATGAGAATAACCTTGACCCCTTTTTGTTTGAATGAACAAGTATTCTCCCTTCCATCATGTGAGGTTTGGACATCAAATTGCCATGGTCTTCCCAATAGAATATGACGTGCCTCTATCTCTATAACATCACAAACAATGTTAGCTAAATAGTATTTTTCAATGGAAAATGGTACCTTACATTACTCTTCCACTTTGACTCCACATATCTCCTTGATCCACCCTAGGGAGTATGGTTTAGGATGCTTCTTGGTGGGAAGCATAAGCTGCTGACCTCCATCAATAATCACCTTACATATCTTGTCTTGTATAGTCCCGGTGGTGATGAACAACTTGTGCCTTTATGAATCTTCAAATTGCTTAGTAAAAATCAAAATCCTTCTCAGCACTAGTAGCTCAGCTTGCTCTCCCATGTGCTCATCTTCATCTCCATATACCCTTTCTACAAGTTCCTCAGTTATCTCTTCAATTTCAGCATCTATAGTCTCTTGAGTTGTGACCACAACATTGGTAGGGCCAAATTTTTTGAGTGGACAGCCACTTGAGATGTGTCCCAGCTGTCAACAACTGCTTCATACGTGGCCAGGATTGAAGAGGGTGTTTTCCAAGTTGCAACCGGTTGGTTTGCAGCTGATTCCACCAAGCTGCAGCTCCCTTCTTAAGTTGACATGAAATCAGCTTCACCTTTATCTCATCAGGTACCTCCATTACCTCAAAATAATTCTCAACTTCAAACAGCCAATCCAAGTCGGCTACACTCATCTGGCCATTGAAAATAGGGAGCTCCAACTTTGGTTTGAATTGATAAGGGAGTCTGTTATTACCTCTATGGCGTTGGTGGCTCATCCTCTTCGCTAGAATCACCTTGTTGGAACTGGCGGCTGCTGGTGGATGCATGGGAGTTGGTCGTTCACCTTGGGAGTGTTAGAGTTCATGTTCTTTTTTTTCTTAAGTGTTTATATTAGTCTTTATACTATAGAGGGTAGTTTAGTCATTCTAGATTAGTTTCTATTTTCTTCTTTGTAAACCCTCACTTAAGTGAAGGGCAATTAGGACTTTTCTTTCTTTAGTTTTGCTGGATCGATTTCTCTTAATGTGAGGATCGTTTTTCCCTTTAATGTATGATTCTATTCTCAGAAATATAGAGCTCTTCTGATTAAAAACCCTAGTTCTGATTTTACTATCATGGTATCAAGAGCTTAGGTTTCAATCCTCCATCTGTAACCCGAACTTGTTTTTTCGGCGGTACTGTTTACCGCACTGTTCACCGAATACTGTTCATCAAATACTGTTCATCAAATACTGTTCATCAAATACTGTTTACCTATACATTAGACACGCACTGTTCACAGGTACTATTCATTGTAGTGTTTACTTGCACTGTTCACTGCATTATTTTACCCATACTGTTCATCTGTACTGTTTGCCACACTGCTCATCCATCCTGTTTGCTGCACTGTTTATCGGTACTGTTCGCTGCACTATTCATCGGTACTGTTTATCAACTCTGTTACTTGGTGGTGTTAATCAATTTTGTTACTATGGATATGTTGGACAAACATGACAATCTTCAAGCAGTCAGTGTACGCCTGAACGGTAATAACTATTCTTATTGAAGCTATGTTATGAGTAATTTTATAATGGGGAAAGGGTTGTAGAACTATATTGATGGTTTCACTGTGGAACATGTTATGCAAGCAGATGTCAAAGCAGAGGAGTTTTCAAAACAATGTTCTGAATGACGTATGTATAATGCCAAAATACTCACTTGGATAAATAATTCAATAGATCTCACTATTGGTCTACAATTAGCCAAGTTCAAGACCGCCGAGACTGCATGGGATTATTTGGCTTCATTATATGTGCAGTCTAATTATGCTAAGCTTTATCAGCTTGAATTGGATCTTCGCTCTACTCGACAAGGAGATAGATCTATTTAGGATTTCTATGCTTCCATGACCACTATCTGGGATTAGCTTGCACTTATGGAACCAGTTGAAATTTCTGCTTCTGCTACCTTACTTCGGTATCGTGAGGACCGTCGGGTTGTTCAGCTTCTTATGGCCTTACGAGATGAATATGAGGTCATTTGGGGTTCTATTTTACATCGATCTCCATTGCCGGCTGTTGCTACTGCAGTTAATGAATTAATTGCAGAGGAAACCAGATTGAAGATTTTCAGTGGCTCACCCTCCCCTAGTCCGACTGCTTTGGCTGCTTCATCTAATGCACCTATTCAAGTATCTGGTAAGCCTAAACCTTGTACTGCTATAGATGAATGCAATTATTGTCAGCAAAAAGGTCACTGGAAAAAGGATTGTCTACAACGCCCACAACAAACTGGTCGTCAATCTACTAGTTTACAGCCATCTGGCCGTCCCTCTCCTAGACAGTTTATAGCTTCTCAGCCAGCCCGTACCTTTTAGCAAAATCATGGACAACGATTCACTCGGGGTCGACCCACCGCTGTCAATACATTCTCTAACTGAAGCCTCTTGTGCATCCTCACCATCGGTTGCCTCCACTCCTGAACTCCAGTCTCTCTTAGCAGATTTGACTCGTCTACTTGGTACTTCTGCCACTCCCTCTGCTTTATTTGTCTCAGACTCAGGTTTGTTTCTTCCCTCACTCTATTCGTCTTACCCGTTCTGACTAGATATTTGACTCTGGCGCTACACATCATATGATGCCAGATGATTCCTTTTTTGTCAAGTGTGGAGATTCTTCTCACTTTAGTGCTGTCTGTGCAGCCAATGGCACAACCATGCCCTTGTCTGGCTTGGGCTCTATTCAATCTCCATCACTTTTCGTTTCTGATGTCTTACATGTTCCACAATTAACTGTTGGTCTTTTATCTGTCAGTCAACTCACTAAGCTCGGTTACACTGTTTTATTTTCCTCTTCTGGTTGTATCGTGTAGGACCCGAAGACAGGCAGGCAGATTGGGACAGGCCGTAGTGTTGGGGGTCTCTACACATTGGATCAACTACATGCACTTGCCTTTATTGTTGCTCATTTTACTTTGGGGGACTTGTGTCTTCATTCTGATTCTTCTTTGTTTTATTTGTGGCATTCGCGGTTGGGACATGTTTCTAAGTCTAGGCTACAATATTTAGTTTCTTCTGGTGCTTTAGGAACTTTGCCAATTAGTGATATTTCCTTTTGTAGTGGTTGTAAACTGTCTAAATTATCTGCACTTTCATTCACCTTAAGTGATTCTCTTTCTGCTAATCCATTTGATCTGGTTCATTCTGATGTGTGGGGACCTGCTCCGGTTGCTACCAAGGGTGGTTCCAAGTATTATGTTGTGTTTGTAGATGATTGTACTCGCTATTCTTGGGTTTATCTTATGTATTGTAGATCTGATTTTCTTTTGATTTATCGTGAGTTTATTGCAATGGTGCGTACTCAGTTCAATGCAGTTGTTAAGTGCTTCCGCTCTGACTCGGGTGGTGGGTATTTATCTTCTGAATTTAAGGCTCTTCTAACAACTGAAGGGACAACACATCAATTATCTTGCCCTCACACGCCACAACAGAATGGTGTTGCTGAAAGGAAGCATCGCCACATTTTGGAGACTGTGCGCTCACTACTCCTCTCTGCTTCTGTTCCTTCTACTTTTTGGGGTGAAGCTGTTCTTACTGCTATTTACTTGATCAACCGCATTCCTTCATCCTTGACGGTCGGTAAGTCCCCTTTCGAATGCTTATACAATACCAAACCCGATTATCAGTCTATGCGTGTGTTTGGTTGTGCTTGTTATGTTTTACTTCCTGCTATTGAACGTTCAAAACTGTCTGCACGATCTAAGTTATGCGTATTTTTAGGATATGGTGTTGGTCAAAAAGGGTATCGATGTTATGATCCGTTGTGCAACAAGTTTGTATATTTCTCGGCATGTTGTGTTTGTTGAACGTCTCTTTTATTATAAGATCCCTCATCGTGATTCTCTTGTTGATCGCTCGGATTTGCTTTACGTTGATCCTTTTCCTCCATATATTTCTGATGATTGCAATAAGTCTGTGGATGCGTCTACTCTTGTTCCTTCTTGTCCACCTATTACGCAAGTTTACCAACGTAGAATGCAAAGCTCCACAGCCCCATTGGTGTTGCCTCCTCCAGTTGCCCCTGATGTAGATCAACCTCGTGCCCTTGTACCTGTTCAAGAGCCTAGACGTAGTCTACGTTTGGGTGGCCTTCCTTCGGCTCTGCCTGCTCCCCTTGCTGTCTCTTTGCCTTCGGATTCTGTTGGTCCCCTTGTGTCTTCTGGTGCTCGGTATGCGTGCTCCTCTTCTTTCTATACTTCTCATTTCCTTAATTTTTTGTCTGTCATTCACTCTCTTCATGAGCCTCAGTCCTACAAAGAGGCTTCTAGTGATCCCAATTGGCAGCAGGCTATGCAAGATGAGTTATCTGCTTTGCACAAGACTGGAACATAGGAGTTGGTTTCTCTTCCGCCTGGTAAGAATGTCATTGGGTGTAAGTGGGTTTTCAAGATCAAGACTAAGTCCGATGGTTCTCTTGAAAGGTACAAGGCTCGGCTGGTTGCCAAAGGATTTGCTCAGGAATATGGGATTGATTATCTGTTCGCACACTTATATCTGTTGCCGCAGTTCATAAGTGGCCCCTCTATCATATGGATGTCAAAAATGCATTTCTCAATGGTGATTTGTCTGAGGAAGTTTACATGAAACCTCCTCCCGGCCTTCCTCATGAGCACATACAAGTTTGTTGTCTTCGGCGTGCCTTGTATGGTCTCAAGCAAGCCCCACATGCTTGGTTTGAGAAGTTTAGTGCAGCATTACTACATTTGGGTTTCACTGTCAGTGCTTATGATTCAGCTTTATTCCTTAGAGACTCCATCTGGGCGTATTGTTCTCCTTTTGTATGTTGATGATATGATTCTCACTGGTAGTGATAGTGTCAGTATCTCTTCTCTCAAACGACAATTGATGGAGCTGTTTGAGATGAAAGATCTTGGGTTTCTTCGTTATTTCTTGGGAATTGAGGTTGCTTACTCTTCTCGGGGTTATCTTTTGTCTCAATCTAAGTATGCCTTTGATGTTATTGCTTATTCTGGGTTATCTGATTCTCGTGTGGTGGCTACTCCTATGGAACTCAACTTGAAATTGGATTATTTGGATAGTACTTCCCCTGATGATCCTACTCGGTATTGGGAAATTGTTGGTTCTTTAGTTTATCTCACTGTCACTCGCCCTGATATTCAGCATGCTGTACATATTGTCAGTCAGTTTTCCTCGGCTCTACACTCTACACATTGGGCTGCAGTTTTTCACATACTTCGCTATGTGCAGGGTACTTTACATTATAGTGTGCTTCTTTCCTCCTCGTCTGCTCTTGCTCTTCATGCCTACTCCGATGCTGATTGGGCTGGTGATGTTGTTGATCGCAAATCTACTACTGGTTATTGTGTCTTTCTCGGTGATTTTCTCATCTCCTAGAAGTGCAAGAAGCAGGATGCTGTTGCTCGGTCTACTGCTGAGGCTGAATATCGGGCTATGTCCGACACTACTGCTGAGATTGTGTGGCTCCGTTGGTTGTTGGCTAATATGGGTGTCTCTATCATTGCTCCCACTCCCATGTATTGTGATAATAAGATCACCATTCAGATTGCTCACGATTCTGTGTTCCACCACCGTACCAAGCATTTAGAGATTGATTGCCACTTTGTGCGTCATCATTTACATGTTGGGAATGTTTCCCTCCCGTATATTCAGTCGTCTCTCCAATTGGCCGACTTCTTCACCAAAACTCATACGGTGGCCCGCTTTTAATTTCTGTTGAGCAAACTCTCGATTATCACTACATCTAGAGTTTGAGAGGGGGTGTTAGAGTTTATGTTCTGTTTTTTCTTAAGTGTTTATATTAGTCTTTATACTATAAAGGGTAGTTTAGTCATTCTAGATTAGTTTCTATTTTCTTTTTTATAAACCCTCACTTAAGTGAAGGGCAATTAGGACTTTTCTTTCTTTAGTTTTGCTGGATCGATCTCTCTTAATGTGAGGATCGTTTTTCCCTTTTATGTATGATTCTATTCTCAGAAATACACAGCTCCTCTGATTAAAAACCCTAGTTCTGATTTTGCTATGAGGGAGAACCTTGCTGGCAGCAGGAAGTCATCTAGAGGTCACCCGCCAGGAAGATGAACTTCCTCCCTTCTGCGGTATTGCTCTGGACTGGCTGGAAATATACTGGCCAGGTGGCCATGGGGGTGGGCCATCCACTCGCACCGGCGGAGCCTCCCAGTTGCCCGGCGGTCGGGATTCTGGGCCCGGTGGAAATCGCCTATCACCTCCTGTCGCTGGTTGTAGTTCCGGCTGTGTATACTCCAGCGACTTGTGCAGTGGGGGGATGAGCAGCATGAGATGCTGCATCTGCTGTTGTGTTTGTGTTTGCTGTTGAAGTAATTCCACAATGGACTGCAGAGAAGATGAATCTGTGGGAGGTGCAGCAGCCATGGTAGACTCTCTGGTTTCCCACATACGGCGCCAAATTGATGCAGCAGATTTAGATTTACAAAGAGCAGCAATGTCACAGCAAACCAAACAGAACAAATAAAATCCAAACAGGAAATCACAGGAATGGAGGAGGAAGAGTAGAATTCTATTGAAATTTCTGGAGAACAGGATGCTGCAAGCTTGAATCAAATCCATATCTAAAATCCTATGTTTGATAAAATCCTATGCATCTAACTCAAATGATTTCCAAATAAGCCTCAAGAGTCCTAATTAGATTAAAGTTCTGAAGGATTTCAAGAAATTATACAATTGGCACCTGTTTTGATATCTGGGGCCAACTTTGGCTTCACACCAGAATATTTTTTTGACAGATGATGCTTCTCTGTGTTTATGACCATGATTTATTCGAGGTATTTGCTATGATGATAAGGACATTTAGATGATGATGTATTTTATTAAATACATGTTCATGATTTGTCAATGCTAAAACCTACTGAGTGATCAATCCCAATACTCAGCCACCCCCAGGCCCTTCAGTTGGTTGAATAGAACACTAAGGAATAAGGGGATTGAGGAAGACTATGGTACTTGTTGCTATGGTGTATTTCATTATGAATAATGGACTTATAATTGGAATTCTATAGTTATCAAAGGTTGACTTGTGAATAACTTCATAGAGAGTTTAAAATATTTATGTTAGTTTAGTTACTTATACAAAAAAGACCAATGAATGCATTGGTGAGAAGGTTAGAAGGAATGCTAGTTGAAAGGCTTAAAGAGTGAGAGGAAGATATAAGAGGACATAGATGCTGTTTATAAGAAAGGATGTGACTGTTTATCTTTAAAAAAAAATGACACAAAACGGGCCCGTGTGTAGGTGCAAGATTTGTATCGGAAATTCCAAAATGTTAAAAAAGGCACTTCATAATTGAGATTGTGATTATTTAATTCTACATTAAGGCGGATCCTGTGGCAGATGCTATATTCTATGAATGTTGGACTATTACATTTTGGATTTATGTCATTTTCTTTAAAAAAGAATTTCCAACTAAAATTTGGGATGTGACGGAAAGCTTTTTAGCTTTTAGCAGCTATCAACTCTATGTACAATTTGAATTTTTTTGCAATTAATATATGTTGTAGATCATAAAAAGACTAATATAGTTCATAAATTACATCTGAGTAGGACTTTTGTAGCTCAAGTTATGCAAGTAGATGTCAAGCTATTGGAAGATTGGACATCCACTGGGGATAATTGGACGTTTAGTATATGTAGACCAATGCTTGGTACATGTGTTGAATGCTTCAATGTAGTCTCAAATTGGACATTTGCTTGACAAGATAAAAAATGACTAGCTGTTGCGGGCAGAATATGTTCGAATATGGAGAGATTTATATTCAACAACATTCTTATTTGGGTTTACAAACTATAAATAGCTACCAGGTAATTATGTATGTCCACATGCAATCTTGGTATTCTTGCACATGTAGGGGAGTGTTGTGGACATCATCAGTTGCTTAAGCTGAAGATGAAGTGGTTGACTAACAATTATTGTGATCAAATTTAAAGTCTTAGCGGTGTATTTATGTGGTCTATTACTGCAGGTATATGACTCTAATCATGAGATCACTGCCCTGGTAGGATTAGTCCGTGGTCCTTGCCAGGTTCTATCTCAAAACAAGTTTCTGGGAGAGTGTGAAAAGAGACGGCTGGAATCAAGTTGTGGACTACAACCAGTTTTTTTGTGCAAGTACATCTCTAGTATATTTTTTCTTTTCCCTCAAGTTACACTTGCAACTATATATCTGTTTTTTTATACATATTGTTGTGGAGAGTGAGGTAGTGGTCATTCTACTGGTGTCATCGCGTAACCTTTTTCAATATAGTTTGATCATCAGGCCTGGTATACTGATGTTTCTCTTGCGGGCAGTTGTGTACTAGGACTGACCTTATATACTAATTATCTGGTAAAAAAAATTATATATGACCTGATGCGCCTTTTTCTTGCAAAAAGACTGAGCTTTTCTCATAATAGCCAAACTGGCTGTTCAAATTTGGATTGTCATTTCATGAGTCTGCTGTATAGGCTAGAGTAAAATAGGTATCATTCCATGGACTTGTCTTTTGTGAAAATGTAGAACTTTTATCCGAATCATATATTGTTTTTCATTTGGCTAACATTACTAAATTTGGTTCACAGGTGGTTTTATGATGATTTGAAGGACTTGTTTAGGCCGGTGATTAACTAGTCCTACATGAGTTCTGGAAAGATGATGATGGTAATGATCATGATGATTATTTGCATCTTCCGAGAAGAGGCACATTCTGCATATTGCATTATCAATAATCTGTTAATACTAACAGCTAACAACTAGTAGACTATGCTTCCCTTTTTGGCTTCATTGATTCTATACTGTTGGAAGGCATGAAAGGTTCAATACCTCTGGAAAAGATGAAGAGTTCAGTACTATTGGCAAACATGTGATTGTTATTTTTTCCTTTTTCTGCTTTTATGAAAGTGTTCATTTCGTTGATGTCTTGAAAGTAGAATAGGTACAGTAGCTTAAATGTCATATTCAGGTTAGATCATTATCCGTTTTTGGTCATGGTTCTAATCATTGTTTGAGTTGTATATCTTTTGTGTTTTGTAATTACGGTGACAACATAATTTGTCTTCTGACATTAGGTAAATAGGTTAAATGAGGTTCCTTCCATGATGGGTCTCTTGTTGCTTACCACGAAAGCCCTCCTCGTTGACCTTAAAGATAATCATTATTACTAAATCATTTTACATCTTTGCTGATTATGTCGATCAGTAATATTGCCTTTTGTTAAGTTGGTTACATCATCTTCCTCATTTTTACAACATTAGATGGAGTAGTTTGCCTCAATCAAAAAGTTGGTTACATCATCTTATGGTGGGAAAGTGAAGAGGGTTGATGATAAGGCTAATAAGAAGGGCTGTGTCCCATCTCCTGGTTAACCTTGACTGCTGTCCAGCCAACTGACTTCTAGGCCAACGTCTATGTCCTGTGGCCGCCAGAACTCAGGTGCTGAACCCAACATACAGGTCTTTAGATGTATCCTGCCTTGGTCTTGCTAAAAGAATGGTTGTAGGTAAGCATACAACACATTTAAATTAAACAACACTACAATTTATAGGTGCTCATTGTCTACTAAATAAAACTCCAACAGGGGGTTCGAAATCCCCCCGCCCCTTTATAAATTTTTGTTGACTGGGTATGAAGTCAATTTTTGCGCATGTGTGTAGGTGTACGCGGAGATAAATTGTCATTTACAAATACTAATAGCCATTTGCCAATGTCTGATACTAACATACCCAAATCCGAATATTATTTATATATTGAATAACAACTACATAAGATCATAGGAATTGAACTAAGCTAGTACTCATGGAATGACCAGCTAGGAGGTAGTATGCCTTCTCCGTCGGGTGGAATGAATCCCAGAACACGTACTTGCTGGCGTCCTTACAGGTGAATGGGCTCCAATTGTCGCACAAATAACCCATCTCAAACAATCCGGTTGCACAACAGCCCACTGCCACATTTTCGAACCCTGTCCACCACAGACAAATACAGATCATAAAAACAAGTTATGTATAATATTATATTGTTGTTATTAATGTCATTATCATTAGTATTATAATAAACATTTTGTGAGTGGACGTTACATGTTGAACTCACTGGTACGGAGATACCCTTTACAATAAGCCCCGGATGAGCCTATGCTACTGGAGAGGGGGACATAGAAAACTGACTACAGCTAGTTGAAGCGGTTGTTGGTTTTGATTGCACAAAATAGGGGTACGTAAGTTTGAATCACTCCACCACGCCCTCTTTTCCTAATGTGTGGAACTTCACCATACCATGCGTCCATGCCTGTCTCATAAATCACGATAGAAGAATTCACTATCATAGGAAACACCAACCGATCAGGTTCACCTTCGTTTACAAAGTAATTGGATAATGGGCTCTAATGTCACTTTGTCGAATTTGTAGGGCTCTAATGTCCATGACTGTGGGCGTTTGCTGTCACCGTCTTACGCGTAGGGCTGTAAGTGGGCCATGCCTGCCTATAGGTCAGCACATGGCTTGTTGTAGTGGGCCGAGCTTGGGGCTGACTCACACTAGCCTGTCAAGGGGACTAGGCAGAGCATGGGCATCTAGGCCCATGGGCCAGCAAGCCTAGTACCACCAGGCTGTGGGTTGACACGATCTCACCCACAGTCCTTCATGCCCAGCCAACCAGGCCTTGCAGCCTAGCTGGCTAGGTTGTAGCCAGGCGAGGTAGTACAGCCAAGTGGAGGAGACTTGGCTGCGGCCAGCTATCACATACTATATTCCGGGCACCTTACAAATTTTGCTTTCACTTTACTTACATGTATTTTTTTTATTTCCTTGTATTGTCCTTTGTTTATGTTTCAAGTTGCTATCATGCTTGTACAACCACTCCGGTTGTTACTCCATCCATATGCAATAAATCTCTTGTGCTATATAGGGAGAGTGAGTTGTTAGTTGTTGGTTAGAGTATTATTACACTCATTGCTTATAAACATGTTAATAGTGAATGCAACATGATTTCTTGCTTATGTTCATTTATTTGATTGCAATATGTCACTCGTATGCCCTACCTTTTGTTTTGTGCGAGCACATGCAAGTAATTTGTGCAATGCATCTGTGCAGGCAAATTGATTGTCCAACAAAAAGGCTTTCTTGCTGGGCTCTAAGCCTATAAGTGCCGCACGGTCGATTGTCTCTTGTACACGTTTGTGACAATTGGTGTCAAAGACAAAGAAAAGACCACTCATCAAGCCTCCATTTTGGATGTCAAAGTCTGTGGCAAGCGAAGCCAATGGGGTTGAACAAGTAGCCCCAGACCAACAACAGAAAAATTCATCCAAATGGAAAGACCATACTGAAGCCTTAGAGGAGCAAGTTGCCCCCTTGGTAAACAGGTTTTCTGCATTGGAAGAGAGAGTGAAGCCCCTTGAACAAGGCAAGAAGTGGAATCGAGAGATAGGATCGTAGAATCATGATATCAGTATAGAAAATCATATGATGGTCAAAGAATTACAAGCGGAAATTAAAAAATTGCAAAAGGAGATGCAAGACTTGGATGCACAGATGAGTCTTCTCCTCCACACAAAAGCCCAACAAAAACCTATTAAGTGCCCCAAAGTGCCAGAACCCAAGGCATATCATGGTGCGCAAGATGCCAAAGAATTGGGAAAAAAATTTGTTTGACATGGAATAATATTTTTGGGCCATTCGCCCATGATCTAAAGAAGCTAATGTCACGATGGCTATCATATATTTGCCCAACAATGCCAAGGCTTAGCGGATGATGAAGTACGAAAAAAAGTTGAATAGTCATCTCAAGGTAAACACTTGGGAACACCTAAAGGTTGATTAAAACCCAATTTTTGCCAAAAAAAATGTAAAATTCATTGTCATGAGGAACCTCCATCACGTCCAACAAATAGGAACCAATCGAGAGTCTGTTAAATAATTTTCAGCCTTAATGTTTGACATTCAAAATATGTCTAAAAATGACTAGTTATTCTACTTCCTCGAATGCCTCAAGCCATGGGCCTAAACAGAGTTGAATTGGCAAAGGAATGAGACTTATCAGTAGCCATCATAGAGGCCGAGCTCCTCACCGATTTCACTACCCATGACAACATAAGGAAACCAAGATATATCTAGAAGGACCAAGGTTTGCAACAAGGTCATATGGAGAAAAGCAACCCTATTGACTCCCAAGACAAAGGCAAGGGCAAAGTGGGAGACTTGAAGCCTTTTTAAAAGACTTTGGAACAAAAATAGATAGTTCTACATCTTCCACATGGTTGTTCCAACCCTTCAATATGGTCAGGGCTCCATTATCATGCTTACTATGTGTGGGAAACCACTTTAATTGGCAATGTCCACAGAAGAAAGCACTTAACGCCCTAGTTGCAAAGGAGTCTGCTCAAATTGAAGGAAATAATGAAGCCTCTAGTGAAGAAGAAGAAGAATTAAGGCTGCTCAATGCCATCAAGGGTATTAAAAAAATAATCATTTCGAGTAAAGGGCCTGATGTAGATTGAGATTTTCTTGAATTATGTCACAACAAGAGCAATGGTAGACACATGAACCACCCACACCTTTATCTCAAACAATGAAGTGAGGCATATAGGGCTAAGGCTTGTGAAAGATTCAAGTCGGATGAAGGTGGTGAACTCTGAAGCTCATCCTATCATTGGGTTGGCCAAGGATGTTCCCATTTGGATTGGTAATTGGTTCGACACAATGAACCTCATGGTAGTCCCCTTGGATGACTTCCAAGTTATCCTTAAGATGAAATTTTTGCAGAAAGAAAATATTATTCAATGCCACATTTGGGTTCAATATACATATTTGAAATCACAAATCCTTGCATGGTGATAGTCATTTAGAAGAGCATGCCTGAAACTAAGCATTTGTTTACACTCCATCTAGACAATGGGTTGAAGAAGGGTAATCCAACATAACTTGTAGCCCTTTGCATAGAAGACCAACCACAAGGGGAATACCCCATGCCTTAAGAAGTCCAAGTTGTAATGACTGACTTTCTGATGTAATGCCCAAAGCCTTACTAAAGTACCTCCATCTATCGAGAACCATTGACCACCAAATCGAATTAGAGCCTAGTATGAAGCCACCATCCTGTGCTCCCTACCAGATGGTGCACCCCCAAAATTGCTAAATTGTGAAGGCAATTAGATGAATTACTTAAAATATGTTTTCATCTTCTCCTCCAATGCCTCTTTGGATCCCCAATACTCTTCTAGAAGAAACACGATGGGAGCTTACGCCTTTGCATTGACTATTGTGCACTCAATAAACTGACGATGAAGAACAAATATCCCTTTCTGCTATTCACAGATCTTTGTGACCAACTTGGTAGTGCTAATTGCTTTTCTAAGTTGGATTCCAGTCAAGTTACTGCCAAGTGTGGATTGCTAATGGTGATGAAGCTAAGACTCTTGTGTTACCCACTATGGTGCCTTAAAGTTCTTGGTCATGTCTTTCAGTCTTGCCAATGCCCCGACCACTTTTTGCACACTCATGAATAATATTTTTCATTATTTTCTTGATCAAGTTGTTGTTGTCTATTTTTATGACATTGTGGTCTATAGTAATACACTTGTAGAACATATTACCCACTTGAGAGTTGTGTTCGAAGTCCTACAATGAAACTAACTGTATATCAAGTTGGAGAAGTGGTCCTTTGCCAAAGAGGATATCCTCTTTTTGGGAAATCATAATGGCGGTGGACAAGTTTTCGTGGACCAAGACAAGGTCTGTGTTATTGGCGATTGGTTGGCCCCAACCAAAGTAAAATAATTGTGGGCTTTCTTGGGTTTCTCAAACTATTACAGATATTTATCTAGGGGTATTCTATAAAAGCAATTTCAGAAAGCCTTTTTTGAACTGAAGGGTCAACCTTGGTGGTAGTCAAAACAATGTTAGAAAGCTATTTCCAAACTGAAGTTCACAATCATACAATAACTTATCCTATAACTCCCAGACTACTCCAAGCCATTTGAAGTTCAGCCTTATGCTTCTAATTTCACCATCGGGGGCATACTCTCACAAGAAGATCACCATGTTGCCTTTGAAATTCAAAAACTTAATAAAACAAAGTGATGCTACACTATACAAGAGAAGGAGATGACAATTGTAATCCATTGCCTGGGCAACATCATTACTTATTGGGTTCTTGCTTTGTAGTCAAAACAAACAACATGCGACCAATTACTTTCAGTCTCAACACAAGTTGTCCCCCAAACAAGCTTGATGGCAAGACTTCATCGCCGAATTTGACATCATCTTGGAATACAAATCTAGGTGAAACAATATAGTTGCTAATGCACTCAGTTAAAAGGCCTAATTAACTGAATTTGCTTCACTTCATCTTGCCAGCATAAGTTCATGCTCTAGTGATCTATAGCATTGCATTTGGGTAGCAATGGAGAAAGATCCCATGGTGTGCACCCTCCTCCAACAAGTAAAAGAAGGAAAGACTTGCAAGTTTTATCTTTACCATGGGTTACTTATGACCAAGGGCCAAAAATCTATGTTATGCATGCATAGCACTTGCGGAAAGAACTTCTCCATGAGTGTCATGACACTCTTTAGGCTTGCCATCTGGGCATCCATTGCAAAATTGTCCTCTTGGAGAGGGCGTATATCTGGCCTCACTTGGGCGACAATGTTGAGGTATATGTTTGAACTTATCTTCTATTCCAACAAGATAAATTGGAATGTGACAAACCATGTGGCCTCCTTGAACCGTTTTCAATACCGCAAAAATCTTGGGAGAGTGTCTCCCTCTACTTTATGGTGGATACGAATCGATCTTGGCAGTCGTTGACTGGTTTTCTAAGTATGCCACCTTCATGTTGGCTCCCGGTGTACAACTAAAGAATTTGCACACCTACTTACAAAGAACATTATTAAGTATTGGGGTGTGCCCCAAACAATTGTGAGTGATTGGGATGGGTATTTCCCTAGACGGTTATGGATGGAACTATTTAAACCTCTTGGTTCCAAGTTGAATTTCTTATCGAGCATGCATCCTCAAACAGACGGCTAAACAGAACGTGTAAATGCTATCCTTGAGGAATATCTACACCATTTTGTTAGCACCAATAAGAAGAATTAGGTCAACCTCCTCGACATAGCCGAGTTATCCTATTATTTGCAAAAGAGTTCCACCACCAACCAAAGCCCATTTGAGTTTGCCACCGGCCGCCAACTTGCAACTCCTCACGCCTTGACTTTGGGCTATTCCAGAAACAACCCTTGCCTTAAGCCTTGTTAAAGATTGGTACATCACCTTAGACATTGCGTACACATATCGTGAGAAGGTTGCTACTCGAGTGAAGAAGTGAGCTCACCAAGGCCTACACCCTTCCACCTTTAGTGTGAGGGATCTCATGCTCATCAAACTAAATCTTGCCCTACTCCAACTCTTCTGTCAACTTCATAGAGACCTTGCTCACAAGCATGAAGGCCCTGTGCCCATCCTCCAATGGGTTGGGAAGGTATCTTAGATTGTTCAATTACCACAATGGATGCAGGTCCACCCTGTCTTCTATGCTAGCATCTACATGCCAACGCCGAAGACCTCTTAAGAAAACACTTCACTTGTGGCAATCTCAAAGTTACCACTGATGTTAGAGTTCTGGAAGAGATCTTAAGCCAATTGCAAAGTTGAATGCGACAAGGAGAAAGTTTGCAAATTCTGCATCGAATGGAGGGGCCTTCCACACAACTGGGAGCCCGAAGAAGAGCTTATCTAAGAATATGTTGATCAAGTCAAAGGCTACCTTATAGAGCAGTGTAAACAAGGATATCGGCAGAATTTAATGGGGGAGCATGTCACAGATTGCGTTCCAAGCACCCTACCCATTCCCCATTTTCGCCTTTACTTACATAAACTTTTCTTTATTTCCTTATATTTTTCTTTGATTATGTTTAAATGTTTTAATTTTGCTACAATGCCTTTAGAACCACTTTGGATGTCACTCCAACCACATACAATAAATCTCTTGTGCTATGTAGGGGAGGTGAGTTGTTCGTGTTGTTGCTTGGAGTGTTGTTGCACCCATTGCTTGTAAATATGATGATAGTGAGTACAACCTAATTTCTCTTTTGTGTTCATTCATTTCCTTGTAATGTGTCATTCCTATTCCCCTACCTTTATGAGTTTTCTTAAGTGATTTGCACAACACATATGTGCAAGGCAAGCCAATTGTTCAACACAAAGGCTTGCTTGCTGGGCTCCAAGCCTACACGCACCACACACTCAGCTACCTTATGGGAACATCCGTGATAAGGTGGAGGCCGCACAACCCCTAACTGCTACAAGGTGCAGGCTGCATGGCCAAGAGGAGGCCCTGGCTGGGGTCATGACTTTGTTTAAAAAAATTTGGGTGGGCATGGTGAGCCAACCCGCAACCCCCTTGGAGTGGACTATGGGCCTTGCTTAACTTGCCTTGCAACCCAGTGGGCTTGGCCTGCCTAATGTGGGGTATAGGTAGGGCCCAGCCTGGCCCTTTGTCACCCCTACTTACGCAATAAAGGCTAAGTAGGTGTATGCCAGAAAGGGTTAAGTAGGTGCATGCCGGAAATACAGAGTGCGATTCACCAGAAAACTTGATGATACCAACAAAACATGTTGAAGCTAATGTATATGTGAAAAGGATTCAGGTTTACTTGAGTTAATTGACGTGGAAAATCCATTTTTTCTTTCACTTAGCAGAAATGCAAGGTCATTGGAAATTTTCAGTAGTTTGCCAACGATAAATATGACGAAGCTGAGACACTTTGTCCTGGCTAGAGCTTGATTTTTGAAGAGTTTTGAAGTTCTTTTTTGTAGGTTTTTGCACAATCAATAGAGATTGTGCGATCAGGAGAGATTCAGATGTCATCACAAGTTTGCCAGAGTTGTAGAAGACGGCAAAGGGAGGCATATGAGAGGAAGATATTTAAGAAAAGGGATGCTCTCACCAAAAAGTCCAAAAAATGGTGTTAAAAACCCCATAGCCCTGACTCCTTTTATGGCCTCCCCAAATTGTGAATGTGTGAACGATAATAACATCATTTTTTCAAATCAAAATTTCAAAAAATGTCCTTTCACATTTTGAGTAGGAGTGAAACTTTTAAACCAGCCCGTAAAAATGTGAATTATAATTAAATTTTTTGGTTGTGATATTAGAGTCGGGCCTTAAAATTTGTAGCCCACCTTAAATAAGGTTGGGCTAAGCTGAGGGGCGAAAAGCCTATAGGCTCCCTATAGAGTACTAAAATAATTTTATTTTATATTTTTTGATTGTATGTCATAAGCTAAAAGAAAAGGAGAAATGGAGGAAGTTACATATTTTAAGGAAGTTTGGGAGATTTTAAGCTTGCAAGCCATCATAGTTAGTTGTGAATAACCTCACCTAAAGGCCAAAGATATATTATCTTGTATTTTATGGGGTCAATTAGTGGGACCTCACTAAAAAATTATAATTATTTTTATTAAAAAAATATAAAAATTTTGCGGCCCGTCTTGAGCCCACTTAGAATCGAGCTGGGGTCTAACTTTTGAAAGCCCACCTAGAGCCAAGGTTAGGCTAGGGATGGGAAATAGGATGGCAGGCTGAGGCCAATGCCCCTCTCTGGCTTGGCGCAGCCTAACCCGGTTTCAACCCTAATTTTGAAACCATCCACTCTCTACCTTTCCCCCAAGTTATGCCCCCTGCTACAACCCATCTTCTGTCACCACCCAAGTATTGCCCGTCAATGTGTCATGCTCACTTTGTCAAATAGGTAGCAACCAACTCTTTTTATATATAAAAAAAAATTATAATTTTTAAACTATTTTAAATTTCATACAAAACTTGGAAGGATTTCTAAACCATAAGAAAGTTTTTATTACTCCCATTGATAATGGGCCTAGTGTAAGTTGTGCATAGGAGTCTTTCATACATAAGAACGATGGTGTACATGCTAGCCTATATTAGCGTCAATGTTATTGAGGTTAATATGCACTACTATGTACGTCGTCGATCTTAAATATCAAAGGCTCTAATGCAGGGCTTATGCTAGGCTCATCGTCAATGAGGAGTATAAAAACCACTTCCAAATGAAGCTACATTGTATTAGTTTATTAAAACCAATCTAAAGGTATGTATACTAAAGTACCAGCTACCAACATTGAATGTCTTGTAATCTAACGTAGATACTTTTTTGTAGGTTAGATTCCTTTTGATGGCAGATGAAGGATACGATTTGCCAGTCGTTGAAGGACCTATTATGTGTAGGGGTGTTAACGAGCTGAGTATTGGGCTTGCTCGGCTTGAACTCGAATTGCTAAAGTTTGGCTTGAGCTCGGCTCGAATCTCAAACAAGCTTAAAATTTTAGCTTGAGCTCAGCTCAAATTAGAAATTCAAAGCTTAGTTCAAGCTTGAGCTAGACCCACACCATAACTAGAGTTGAAGATAAATAGACAAAAAGCAAAGTACACGTGTTATGTTGACAATTATTATTCAACCTCACACTTTTATTTATTGGCACCATTTGCTAGACCCACACCATAACCCTTATATTAGTAGGGGCTAGCTTGGGGTCAGGTATATAGAAGCATTTTTAATGCTCCCTTTTACAATGAGCCCAGCGTAAGAAACACATAGGTGCCTTTTATTCATTAGATCGATAGCATACACGCTAATGCACGTTAACACTGGTATCACTGATGCTAATATGTGCTAGCGTGTGCGTTGTCAATTTCAAATATTTGTAACGCCCGTGACCCATACTGACGGTTATTCGGAAGACAAAATTTGAATTAAATAGAAAAATGAAAATCGAGACCAACCAGGAGTGCCAAACTCTGTGTGCGAGAACCATAACTTTCCTCTATGCACTACATAACTTAAGCGTTCATTGTGTGTAGTATAGAATAAACCTAATTTTATAATTAATTTAGATCGAGCCAACGTTGATGTATTGTTGGTTGCCTATGTATTTATTCGATAACATGTATGATATTATTCCACTACTATCGGATCATAACGTAGTTCTGCCTAACGGCTAATACATGCATCAGACATCACAAAATTATATACGTTAAAATACATATATCTTTATACCTGAATCAATCATTCGGAGTCAAATGAAAATCTCATAAATCATCGGAATAGAATGGAAGCCAATAAATTAGCGGAATCACACATCCCACTCCATCATAGAGCGAAATAGAACACACAACATAGTAAATTGGATCATATCAGATTATATCAGATTTCTTCCGACCATAACCAATCATATCAGATCAGATCGGAGCATATCATATCACAATAGAGCATTTCAAAACATATTGGATCACAACATAATAGATCAAAGCAGATTGAATCGGAACATGTCACCATATATCATATCATAGCAAATTATATATCTTAATTAGTATATTAGTAATACTGAGTAAGATGTGCTTGCATATAAAGCATATTAAAACGGAATGTCAAAAACGCTTACTCCCTTATAGTTTCAGAAGTAACGACATTTGGAGTTACTAGTTTCCTTAGAGCGTCCTTCCTTTCAAGTCCGAAGATGGTGGGAAAAACCTCCTCTAGCTTCAGAACATCTTTTTCATTGCGTCTGAAGGCGGCGGACGTACACTTCTTTTAAACTGGGATGTTTCCCTCGTTGTAGCCCAAAGGCGACGAACATAACCTCCCCTTAACTCGATACACTTCACATTTCCGCGCCTGTAGGCAGTGGATAGAAACTCCCCTACCTAGAGATACTTTTCTCTCAACGTGCCCATAGGCGATGAACAAACCTTCCCCTTACCCGGAGACTCTTTTATCTTTCCGTGCTTAGAAATTGCAGACAAAATCTCCCCTTAACCTGAGGATATATCTCACACTATGTGGCCCTTTGATGGAGGATGAAGCCTCCCCTACTCGGAGCCACTTCCCTCTTTGTGGCCCGATGGCGAAGGACGGAGCCTCCTCTTACTCCGGGCCACTTTTTTTCTTCGGTTCTCAAGGGCGACAGGCAGAGTCTCCTCTTGCCCCAAGGCATTTCTCCCTTATGGAGTTACTAACTCAAATGGACACTTCTATTGCATAGAACACCATCGAATTAGCTAAGAATGTCATTTGAACGGAAGAAAATGGACTCAAAACGATTCTCGAAACCCCTCTTTGGTATTCGATGGTGACGGGTAGAGTCTCCTCTTACTCCGAGGCGTTTCCCCCTAATAGAGTTGCCAACTCAAGTTATAAATGTTTTATTACATAGAACACCCTTAAATTAGTTAAGAATGCCTTTTGAACTACTCGAATCGGACTTAAAACAAGTGACAATTGAAGAAAAGAAGTTTCTCAATGTTTCTGAAAATTGAAGAATGACGGTTTATATAGAGGATTGAGGTTAACACACATTTGACGCGTGTTAGACATGCATCACACATCAAACATGCGATTGACGCATGACTGACGCATGTTAGATGCGCATGTCAGAAGTGATGTGCATCAAACTTCTGATGCGCATAAGTTTCCTGACGCGTCGCTGCGTGGTGCGCGCGTGACTCACGCGTTGCCATGTAGCGACAAACTTAATATTTTTCTTCTTCTATTTTTAAAACTTAAAAACATATCTTTCTACCCCGAAATTAGAATTGTGCGTTCTTAGCACTGATAGACTCATATCGACAAGCATTTCGAAACTAGACCAAATATGGGCAGGTTATCTCGCACTTTTTAAGTTGGTCCCCCCCATGTGGTACGCTTCTAGAGGTCATAACTTTTGTTCCTGACCTCCATTTCACATGTTCTTCAATTTTACTCGAGCTTAGGGTCATATATGGAGATTACGTCCCTTGAAACCTCTTAATATTTAACGTAGAATTACATAATTACCCCTAATCCTTCGATTTAGGCATAATCGGAACACGGGGTATTACAATATCAAGGGCTCACGTGTATTCTTTACGCTAGGCTTAATGTCAGAGGAGAGCATGAAAAACTCTTCCCAGGTATACATGTCAAGTTAAGTTTTAATAGCCCTACATGTGCACCACCTTAATACATAGTGGACATGTAGGTATTTGTAGGTATACATGTCGGGTTTGTGTCGTGTAAGATTGATATCTGGCACAATTTTAACTAAAGAAAGCACAAACATCGGTCTTTCTTGGACCACATCTCCCACGCTCTCCCTACATGTTCTCCAATCTCACACCACAATCTTTCTATTTCCCCACCAATTTGTATGAAAGCGCTTTTGTGGTACATATGTATGATCTAGTATTTTTAAAAAGGATGAGGAGTTTGCCACCATCTATTTTAGCCAACCCACCCTGCCTATACATAGATGGTAAAATTCATCGATTGTGTTAAAAGGGTGGGCTGACTAAAGCAGGGGGTGAGAGATTTCTCATCCTTTTAAAAAATACCCTAAATAAATTTTTTCCTTTTTTCTCAAAAGGCCTCTCCTCTCTCTCAAACTCTCTCCACAACGACCCTCTTGACTCTTTCAAGCTCTTTCTCCTTATGAATCGCACTACTAACAGATAAGCTCCATCTCCATCCTATCAAACAAGTGCTCTCCACTCTTAACAACAACGCATCTCCTAGCTCCCCTCAATGTTCCCATATATCCTCCCTCTTTCTAGAAAAAAAACTAATGTCTAAAGTGTTGGTGTACTGATGTGTATGTGCAACCATCATAGGGAGTAGGGATTGTGAAGGACTAAATCACAAGGAATTTTTTTGTAAAATTTGGGTCCATTTTGACAATTCGAAGTCACTTAAATCTGATCAAAATTTCAACCTTAAATCCATACTAATACTTTTCTGGCGTTAATAGATGGGTCTTAAATATCAGAAAAACCTAAATTAGTTATATCTTATCATTTAAGGAGAAGTTTTTTGTTAGAAACAAAAATAAGTTCTTTAAATCCCAATAAGTTTTGTTCATGTTTACACTTTTAAGTGCTTAACTTAAAAAATATACTAATTTGAAGGTGAGATCAAAATAATAAGATGAAGAGGTAGCATATGTTCAAATAAGAACACAATTTTATTCACCTTTTACTTCCACCCTTCACCAATATTGGGAGGGTCTCTCTCTATATGTTTAGTCCTGAGATGAGGGTTGATTAGAATACCTAAATTTTTTATTTTTACCCCTAAGATGGGAATTCGGCAATTAGGATTTATGCGACTCAGCTAGCTCATGGACATAGCAGCTCACTATATATTTTTCTTTATCTCTCTCTATATAAAGAGATAGAGAAATGATCCAGTGAGCCACTATATCCATGAGCCAAATAAGGCTTACAAATCTTAACCTTCTTATTCTTATTTGAATAACAAAAATAAGAAATTGAGGTACTCTAATTAACCCTTAGACGGGAATCGGGCGGTCAAGATTGGTACGGCTCACCTGACTCACGAATCTAGCGGCTCATTCTATTATTTCCTATGATCTTTCAAATTTCAATTTGACAGTGCGTGTTACTGAGGGACCAAATTACTTTTAAGTAACACCTTCAAATTTCGATCCGATCGAGCATGCAATCGTGCATAACTTTATCTATATATATATATATATATATATATATATATATATATATATATATATATATATATATATATATATATATATATATATATATATATATATATATATATATATATATATATATATATATATATATATATATATATATATATATATATAAACTTATGATTAGCTCGCGTGCAGATTGGTGTTCTACATGCCAGTCCATGTTACGCCATTTGATCAATAGTGCAACGACGGGGGCAGGCAAACACAAACTAACTAGACTGTATACATTTATATACTCTATATAAACAAATAAATATAAAGGGAGAGTAATGCCAAAGACGATGCACTCGCACGGCTGCGCTACACATCGCGGCAATGCTGTCGCGACCAAGCGCAGGCGGTAGAATTTTTCAATATATATATACTCGCTGGTGAAGTTTCCCGGCCGTAGGGAAAGTTTCACTAGCGGGCGGATTTGAGTTCTATAAATCAAACTTATCACGCTTAAAAATTAACAAGAAGCGAGAGAGAGAGAGAGAGAGAAATACCATAAGCTGCGGGATGCTCCGTGAACTCCACCCATTTGTGATAAATGTCTGTGAAAACCACGTTGAAGCCTGGAAGCTCGGCTCTCAGCTTTTTTACCGTGGCCTCCATCTTGGCATTAAAATCCAAGGCCACCTTATTGTATTCATCCCGGCAGCCGCTTCCGGTGAGGAAGTTAGTGGTTCTCTCCAGTGGCAAGCAGCCCATGGGAGGAAGGCTAGTCATGGTCATTTTGCGGCCACCAAGAGTGTAAATCTCGGTGATGAAGTCGGCTGCAATCGAAGCGAGGAAGTCCTGGTACTCCCCCACCGTAAACTGTGAACGTCGGGAAGGCGAAAGATAATAATTCTCAAGGAAGTCATTGGTACCGATGCTGATCACGTACAGTGCCTCACTCACTATCCTCTCCGCCTCCTTCGCTCCAAGGTAGCTTGTCAACTTCTCCTTATACTCTTTGAAGTAATCCAGCTCCTTCCAAAGAGGTATCACGTTCTGCAAAACCGAACCAGCCACATGTATATATAATATACCCGAGCACGTCTTTTTAATTAGCTGAATTAATTATCAGCCAGCTGGTTAGTGGCTAGGTAGGTAGTACATGAATGGATGCAATGCATGATGAAGGAGGCCATCATGCACGCAGTGTTGCAGTTAAAACTGGCAATTAGCCAGCGTTGGGAATCCGCCGAGCCGGGAACCTGCTAATTTGGCTCAGGAGTAAGGTACTCAAAATGAAGGATCGAGACTAACCAGAACTCGAGAAGTGGCATTGTCGAACCCTGTGCCGGCTGATGCGAAGGTAACTCCCGTGGCGAAGTCCTTGATGGTGTATTTGGGGTCCAGGTAGGCAGGGATTACCGGCTTGATCCCGAATGCTTCCGAGATAAAATCGGTGGCGATGCGGCCATTGCAGAAGCGCCCAGTGGGCTTCTTTCCGGGGAAGTCTCGCCCGTAAGGCTCAAAGTTGCTTTTGAGGACTGTGGAGATCTGGTTGTTGTTCCCGGCATCCACTGAGGAGTCCCCGAAGACGATGATGGCAGGAACTTTAGGCGAGGCGACGGTGTAGAAGACAAGAGACGCTACTTGAATGAACAAGAGCAGGAGGTGGACGCCGGCTTCCGCCATTGATCGCACTGATCCCAGGAGCTGCCACCTTACAGGATATGGCGGTGGCGATCAGCTTCATAAATAGGTCAGGCTGTGCACAGCCGAAAGGGAGGGCAGTTTGGCGGTGGATAGCGTCTGCTTTGAGAGTTCATATGAGGGGTGTTTGTTGGGTTTTAATTGCCCGAATGAATGTATCTAGAGTTGGGCCGTTACATACACGAGACATTTAATCGTGCAACCAGTATTAGTTGAGTCTGAAAATGACAAAAATGCTTCCTGTTCCTATCTATGCGATAAAAGTACCAACTACAAACGAAGGCGGAAAAAATTGAAGTGACTTCACTTATGATGGAAAGTTGTAGTAGAGGTCGATTCATTAGCGATACTACATTTTTCTTGGTGTGTAGAAATGGAAGCTAGTAATCTAAGGCCAAGATTCAAGCTACATTAATGATTTTATTTTTGGGTGGAGGTGGGGATCCCTCGGGTCAGCACACGTCTTCACGGGTAGTTGAAGTCAGATGCCTTTAATCGGCAGCATGGCAAATGTGTGTTTGTAGTGTTTTTTCTCTAACTCGGAATGGTAAACATTGTTAGTTGTACACGCAAAACCACTTGTTAACCTACTAAATAAAATTCGTGAATGGCTATTGAGTTTAACAAGTTTATATAGTATCATATTGGTAGTTGTTACGGGCGCGAAGCTGTGCCTAATATTCACTCAAGTAATCGATAGCCAATTCTGTCTTTCCCACTCGTACACATTGGGGGAAGATAATCTTAACAACACACAAAGCTGTCTCTATGCAAAGTATCTATGCCCTATGCTTTATTGTTACAATCTATCGTAATAATGACAGAGAGTGGCTGACTGAAAAATCAAAGTCTAAAAGTGGCTCGCTTGCCTGACATCCCTTCCGTTATATAGGCTCAGCCCATGTTGAGTCCTATTAAACCTAGGCATTATAAGTCCTACCCATACAAGAGGTTCATTCCCTCTCTACTCCCTTAAGGCAGCTCGTCCTAGCCTAAACTAGGAAAACTTCATACTCCTTGTCCAACTAGAAGTTTGTGCACCAATGCCTTCAAGTCCCAAGGCTGAAGGGGAGCTACTTCCCTATCTCCTATTCGAGTTAGGAGACTTCCAAATCTGAATAGATAAGTCCCGACCATCATAGGAGTCCGTCCCCATGTGGTAGTGGCACACAGCTCACCACCCAAGTCCTACCCATACTAGGACTTGTCTCAACATGCATGCTATGCAATGTTGTCCAACGCACATAGTGATGGTCCAATGAATCCGATGCTACTGCCAAAGTGCCCAAGGGCATCCTTGGTTGTCCACTGCCAAGGGGACTTGGCTATCCATTGCCAAGTTGAAGGGGTTGTCGACCCCTTTGTCTATGCAACTGTTTGAGGGGATAACATGCCTCCCTCAACCAATCCATTCGACGTCCTTGTTGAGGCTAAGTACTTGCTGACTTTTTCTCTGAATTTTTACAATTGGACGTCTTGCTCCTAGCTATTCTCTAACACATGAAGATCATTCCACTTAACCAAGTAGAAGACTCTTCGATTCTTCTTGCTCATCCCCTCGACCTTCCAGTCTAGAATGACTTCAACCTCAATCTCAAAAGAGGTTTTGATCAATTGCAGTCCTCACTTAGAGGTATGTTTGATGGAGTCCTCTAAGTATCCATGAAAAGGCTTCAGAAATCTTACATGGAAAACATGGTGAATCTTGAACCGCTCGAGCAATTCGAGTTGGTATACTAGTTGGCTAACTCTACACTTCACCTTAAAGGGTATGTTGTATCTCTGGATGAGCCCTTTGTGCACTACCTTCCTTCACAATTTCTTTCAAAGTTGGGGATTTATCTTCAACATAACTCTATACACAACCTGAAACTCAAGCATCCTGTGATCTCTATCTGCATATTTCTTCATCTGCTTGTCTGCTTTAGCCAAGCAATCTTGTGCCTCATCCATCCTCTATGTTCAAGCGGTAAGCAGCGGAACACCTGCAATACGCCAACTCAAAAGGAGTACTTCCCATTGTCGAGCTTTGGTGCAAGTTGTAGTAGAATTGGGCAATTTCCAGTAAGTCGACCCAATTTTTCTAGTTAGTCGTCACATAGTGCCTCAGGTACTCCTTTAGAATGGCGTTTACCCTCTCTATCTGCCCATACGTCTTAGATGATTGCTGGTTAAAACGTTGAGATGAGTGCCCAACAACTCAAACAACTGCATGGAAAACCTTCCTGTGAACCGGATGTCTTGGTCGCTCACAATATCTACTGGCAAGCCCCAAAACTTCACAACGTTATGAAAGAACAAGTCTGCCACTGTCTCTGCGCTGAAAGTTTTAGGGGCTGCTATGAATGTGCCATACTTTGAGAAGTGATCCACCATAACCATGATTGATCTATAACCCTAAACTATAGGTAAACCAGTGATAAAGTCCATGGGTAGACTTACCCACAATCTGTCCAAAATGGGAAGGGGCTGAATCATGCCCACTTTCTTTTGTCTCTCCCTCTTATCTTGCTGACATACCATGCATGTTCTCACATACTATTCCACATCTTCCAGCATCCGCAACCAAAAGTAGTTCTGGGAGAAGAGTGCATGAGTCCGCTCTTGCCCTAGAAGCCCCACCCATGTGGAGTCATGAGTCTCCTTCAGCAACTGATGCCTCAAACCGTTAGCCAAGGGGATGTAAGGGCATCTGCCCTTCACATACAACACCCCCTCCTCCACCAAAATCACCGAGTGGACCCATCCTTTATATCTTGGATCATCCTAAGGAAAACTTAATCCTTTGTTGTGGCTTCACATATCCAATTGAGCATATCCCCTGATACTTGCACTAACACCGCCATCATTGCCTCCACATATGTTTGTCGGCTGAGAGCCTTAGCAACCATGTTTGCTTTGCTTGACTTATACTCCAACACAAAGTTGAACTCAGCAAGGAACTCTTGTCACCTTGCTTGCTTTGGCAAAAGCTTTTTTTGCATAGCGAAGTAGCTTGCGGCTACGTTATTAGTACAGGCTAAAAATTTTCTGCCCAACAAGTAGTGCCTCCATATCCTAAGGCCATGGATGACTGCTGTCATTTCCTTCTCAAGGATTGAGTACTTCTACTCCATTTTATTAAGCTTATGACTCTCATATGCAATGGGGTGACCCGACTGGATCAAGACACCTCCAATCACCCGATCGGAAGCATCAGTCTACACCTCAAAATGTGCATCACACTCGAGAAGTTTGAGGAATGGCTTAGAGGATATGGCATCCTTAGGCCTCTCAAACACTGTCTGGCATGCCTCAGCCCAGCACCAAGGCTTGTTCTTCTTCAAGAGATCAGTCAACATAGCAACTTTCTTTGAGTAGTTCTTAATGATCCGTCTGTAATAGTTGGCAAGTCACAAGAATGATCTTAGCTCAGTGACATTCATAGGGGCTGGCCATTCTGCAATGGCTCTAGCCTTCTTTCCGTCCATCTGTACCCTTCCTACAGAAACGCAGTGCCCCAAGAACATTATCTCCATCTGGGCAAAATTGCACTTCTTAAGATTCTAAAAGAGGCGGTGCTCCCTTAATTATTCTAGCACAATCCTTAGATGCTTGATGTGTTCATATAAGGATCCACTATACACCATAATATTGTCCAAGTAAATGACCATAAACCGATCTAAATATGGCCGAAATACATCGTTCATCAATCTGAAAAATGTGGTGGAGCATATGTCAAGCCAAAGGGTATTGTCACCAAATAACCCATAGCGAGTGACCATCGATGTCTTTGCCTCACCACCAGCAACAATGTGCACCTGCCAATAGCCCGACCTGAGATCAAGCTTGGAAAAGAAGGAAGCTTTTACCAACTTGTCGAACAAGTTAGCCACCAAAGGGACTGGGTACTTGTTCTTCACTACAATCTGGTTTAAAGCTCTGTAATCCATGCACAATCGAAGGGAACCGTCCTGCTTCCTCTGAAATAGGACCGGTGCTCCATAGGGAGCTTTAATTGGACGGCCTTATGAATCCTGCCTTAAGAAACTCTAATTGCTTTCTGAGTTCTGCCAATTATGGTGGAGCCATGCGCTAAGGAGCCCTGGCTGGAGGGTGAGCTCCTAGTAGAAACTCTATAGTGGCATCACATCCGCAAACTCCTTCAACAATGTCTGCACCTTCTTTGGGACAACACCTACTATTTCTTCGTGGACCTCCACTATAGAGACCAAGTAGGTTTTGTGGCCTTGCTCGAGACACAACCTACATCTCCATGTCCCCTTTGTTCTTAGCAACAAAACTGGGGATCTTCTCATCACAAATGAAAATTCCCTTGAGATGGGGCATCACATATACCTTTGCCTTTCTTGGGAAATCAAGTCCAAGGATAAGCTCAAAGTCGTCTAGAGGAACGCCAATGAAGCTTACCCTTCCTGTCCAGTCTCCATTTAGCACCAACAAATCATTGACAACGCCAAGGATAGGGGCTACCTCTGAATTGACAACCTTTATCCAGGCTTGGGCCCTTGTCACCTTAAAGCCGCATGCCTCCATGTACCAATTTGCCAAGAAATTATGCGAAGCTTTGGTATCAACCATCCCCTACGCAACTGTTTGTCAAGGATTGCCTCCGCACACATCAAACCGTTGTGTTCCGCCTTCTCCTTGCGAATAGCACTAACAAGCTACACGAGGTTTATACGCGTCATGATCTCCTCCTTGTCTATAGAGGGCCCATCCTCAATCATTATCACATTCAACCTCTTCCTCTTTAGGTACTCTTTGGCGCTGCGAGGGCCTTGACAGATGAAACAAGGCAAGCCCTAAATTTTGTTAGAATCAGCCTGATCACCTTTCTTGCCCTTGTATCCATTCTTTCATCCCTCATCATTAGGCCCACAACATCCCTTAGAGGAAGATGCCTTATCCTTCTTTTGTCTAATGGAGTCGGTCATGTAGTCCACCAAGCATTCAGTTGCTGCAATGGTTGCAGGGAGAACTCTAACATTCTACCTATGCAGGTCATTTTTTGCCCAGCTTTGGAGTCACGTAAGGACATTGAAGAGTTTGTCCTCCTCTATCATATGCTTGATGTCGAGGAGAAGGGACTGAAACTGCTTCACATACTCCCGAACAGTTCCTGTATGCTTATGCATGATACAACATACAACCCCAAAACAAAACCACAAGCAAAAGATGGGTGAGCTTAGCTCAGTAAGCGTTTAAAAAATAAATTTAAGCTCATGATAACACCACATACATTCTTTCCATAAAAGTCAATTTAAACATACATCATATATCTATCATGAGATAAATCACATTCTACATACACATTTACACCACCTGTGCATCATAGGTTCATTCATAATTCATAACACACGTGCACGCCTTGTGCAATCATTTAAGTTTTATGGTTTATTCACATCCTGCATGAAACAAGTATTAATATTCACATTCACCATGTATAATCAAGTGTATCTGTAATGTACATGAATTTCCTAAATTCCCGAAGTCGACTATGTGGAAATTAGGGTATTAGACCCCTTGAATTTCTTTGGGGGATAATGTGATCATTAGTTGGAATTGGTGGCTAAAAATTATATGTATGGAAAGTAAATAGAAAGAGCTTTGAAATTCCACCAAGAACACTCGAATTGAAGTTCGGATGAGGGAGATACGACCATTCAAAGTTGAATATAGCACTAGACCCATTTACCTAAATTTTAGGCGTAAATTTGCCGTTTAAGTCACTTTATGGGCCCGATTATTTATGGTGACGGAAATTAATAAAAAATAGGCCTAAGTAGCCTATTTATCCTAACTCCTAAGGGGATTAAGAACCCTAATCCACATGCCTATAAAAAGGCTAATTAGGGTTAATGGAAGGGGGTTATCTTTTGACCATATGGGAAAGAGGAGACGTCATTGGAATTTTCCGGCAAGACTCCAGCAAGGCTCCGGTGGTGGTGGATAGACAACAACTTGGCAATAGAGGTAGGATTTTGAGTTGAGATTAATAGAGAATTTGTTAGCTAATTTTATTAAAAATTATGCTAATAGTGATATACGCAAATACTATTCACATAACAGTAATTTATTTTTTTTGGTTGCAGGAACAGTGATAGGAAAGAGGCCTCATCGGCCTTGTCCATGGCGGCCCCTACTCCAGCAAGGCCTTGGTGGTGGTGGATTCAGTTATTGCTGTGCAGGGCACCGGCTTGTTGAACAAAAAAAAGATAACATATCGACCACCAGAGGAGCACAGCGCAGCCGCTTGGAGGCTGGACCAAGTTCATAGAATCGCCGGACGAAGGCGATCCTGGTCGACTCAGCCCATCGCCGGCCATGGTGGCCTGCCGCAACAGCATGCCGGATGTGCCGCACAATAAATAAAGGGGGCACTTTGTCGCCCCGGCCGGCCACAGTTTGCCGACCAGGCCTGGGCGGTCGGAATCGCTTGGTGATGGTGATCCGGTTGGTCCTGGCCACCGCCCCACCATGGCAGCCAGGGGCAGCACTGCCAGAGGTGTTTCTGCCTTTGGTCGTACATGGGGAAGACGACCCGTATTGCGGGTCGTCGATCCGAACCAGTCCGGTTTAAAAAAAAGAAATAAAGAATGAATTGAACCGGTCGGGTTCAGGGGGTATAAGTGTCCAAAAAATTATAAAAATTACTTATGTATCTAGAGAGTGGTTGAAGTATTATGACCAAGTTTCAGACAGGGGAAAATCCAAGAGACTGAAAAATGACCATTTTACCTCTTATAGTTAAATTATCGTGTGATATTCACTTACCTGACCTAGGGGCTCTGGTTCAGGGACCTATGAGTGGATTTAAAACTTATAAAAAAATTTAGTAATATCTTAATGTGTACCCTAAATATAGACCAAACTGCATAGTGAGGAAAAATCCCATTGAGTGGGTAATTGACCATTTTACCCCTAGGGTTAATCATAAACCGTTAAGTCAACCAAGGTCGGTTCAAGGGGTTACGACCCTGTCACATACGAAGAAAATTACACTGACTCCGTGAAGTCAAGTGGTACCCTTGAGCCTAATTTTGGACCCATTGGATTTCAATAAGGTTTTAAACAAAATAATAGAAATACCCCTTTGAGTGGACCCGCCCACATTCACGTGAATGGATGCACAAGTCAGCTTGAGAGTGAAGCCTTCTAAGAGGTTAATGACTTAAAATAAATAGAAGGGTAGTGAGATGACCAAATGACCCAAGGGAGGGTATCATACCCTAGGTGGTAAAATTACCCTAATGCCCTTAGGGGCAGTATGTTCTATTTTCGCTGAAACTAGTGACCTAACTATCAAGCGTTAGGGTACACTATAGTGATGTTAAACGGCTTCAAAACAAAGGGGTGTGACCAGTAAGTGACACCAAGACCTTGACAGGTCACTGTGTCATGAGAAATAAGTGGAATAACCTTAATTCTCAGGGTTTAGGGCAGTGTATTACACGCGTATGCAACACATCATAGAAATCCACTAGGGTATTATATACGTCACTCATGTGATACATTAATTTACACTCTCGGGCTGGAATTCTCCGAGCCCTAGCTCTACAAATGAGTGCAATGGGCCTCCATTTATTATTTATGCATTGTATGACTACAAGTTATTTATGTTTCTCACTATGATGCATGCTTTTATTATTGATGTTCTAAGTTATTGCAAAATCCCTGATTTTTCTATATTTTTTAATAATTTTTTGCTATTTTATGCAATGTTCTGCTATTTTTTGTTCCTATTTTTGATGGAGAAATTTAACACTTTGGCGTATCTATATTTTTAATTGATCCTCATATTCTTAACTATAAGAGTCGGGAGTTGTGTTTAGTCATAGGTCATAGGCCTCCATGCATCACAAAAAAATTTCGGCACAAAAATAGGACGAGACGTGGGAGAACAGAATTGGGAAGAAAGAAAAAAAATATAAAGTGGACTGGGCGCGCCTCAGCACACCTGACCCACTGAATGAACAGTGAATGGGGGCAGCCCCCCTTCACTCTGTGAGGCCAGAGGCGGTGCAGCCACTGGCTTTTGCCCAGCCGACCTCGGCCTTGCGATGCCACCACCGCCTCCTTGGTCTGGCCCGCCGGCCACCGTTGCCTCTTCCTCCCTCTTTTCCATTCAAGCCCAGTGACCCGCCTTTTTGAAGTGGATCATCCTAATCTGCCATCGCCGCAGTTGCATGGCTTCCAAACCACCGTTACTGCTCCACCCCGGCCAGAGTGACCTTTGACCACAATCATCCCAGCTTCCCCACCCCTGCTTCACCGCCATGAGGTAGAAATTATGTCGCCCTTGTTTCTCTTTTTTTCATAGTGTGTTGTGGCCACCGGCTATGTCGTCGATGGCCGGCCACCATTGATCGGCCTTTGGCCCTCCCCCATCTCGGTGATGGCAAGGCTGCCTCCCCGGCCGCTGCCTCCCTCAGCCCCCTTTGCCCTATTCTGAGCGAGATAAAAAAATCCTCCTTTCTTCTTTTTCCCATTCTTGTGTGTTGCGAACCATGGCTATGCTGCTAGTCTCTAACCACTGCCAACCAGTCATTGGCCTTCTCCCGACCCGGCAGCGGCCTAACCCTTCACCCCTCCTTCCGCCCTTTCCGATCAGGATAGAACATTCATTTTTTTTGTTGTCTTTCTATCTTTCAGTGACTGCGTGGTCGGAAAAGCTTTAGCTCACCCCGCCGGCTCAGTCTCAGGCTGACAATGGCAAGTCACCACCACTCTCATGCCTATTCTCTTCTCCTCTGGGCCCCATTACTCCACTCAGCCCAAAACACAAACTTTCCCCTATTTCGGTCTAGTGGTGTTGATTCGCCACTGCTAGACTCCAGACAAACTCCGATCGATGTCCGTCTAGCTCATTGTGGTTTGCGATTGCTGGGTCACCACCATATCCCAAGTCTGTCCCCTAGCCCCATCTGGCCGTTCGTGACCCGATGATGCGTGTTTGCCGCCCCAATTTGGCACACTATCGCTCCGGCTAAATCAGGTATCTTCTTTTCTTTGACTAGTTGTTCTGCTAGCAGACAGCTGCGGATGTCGGCTTGACCCAATATTGGCAAGGGGCCGCTACTCCCGGTCTCCTTTGCATGTCTTCTACACGCACCAGACACCAATTAACTCTGGGGTACGTCTTTGACTATCGCTGATTGGCCCTGCTCCAACCCAAGCCAATGTGTCCACTTGATATTGCGTGGACTTGGACTGTAGGCCCGATCAACATGGGCTTTGCCCCGGCTCAGTGATGGAAAGGGCCAGCACTTCTGTCCCGATTCTACCTATGCACCCCCACTTTTGTTACACATGATCCAAAACCTACAGGAAAGAGTTCCCAAATTCCAATTCTTCCAAGGGGAAGTAATATTGTCAGCCATTTGACTCAGGTCATCAAGGGCTCAACCGATGTCGTGCCCATATCCTTTGCCATAATCTGTGCTTGATGCACGACTATCTGTATGATGATTTCCTTGTGGGTAGCATTTACAAATGTCATCGCCTTTGTCAGACACCTACACTGGGTCTTAGTGCCTCAATTTGTGTTTATGGAACAACTCCACCACTAGGCAATATGGCTGCTGAAGCCCTCTTCTATCTCTCCTATGTCTGTGAGTACGAAACCAAGCCCTCCGCTATGTTGTGAGGCTTCAACAATGCGGAATTGTTGCTATTGGATGTAGTGCGCGGTCTATTTTAACATTTTGTGGCCAACAAGTGTTTTTAACTGTTGGCCAACCTCCAATCAGTTGCCCCCTATTTTGTTGTCGCTTTTTCCATATATAGTGGCATAACCTTATGTTTGGCCACCTTAGTGCACCCAACCTTTGCTTCGAGTGAAATTAGTATAACCTTATCAAGATCAATTCTAACATCTCTGAAAATCATCGGGACAACAACTCTCTCAGTGCGATGCTTTTGGCTGCCTATTCCGCCATCAACGCTGCCACCGTCATTCGTTCGCCATCAAACTCACATGGATTACGAGGTAGGGGACTTTGAACTCGTAATTTCATTATAGCATGCTTTGATTGTGTAGTAGCATGCTAGGAATTTATAACTTAATGTTTTGTATGATAAATGCTAATTAAATGAGCATGTTTTATGTATGTGAATTGTGCGTATGTTAGTGAAGACTAAGGGTATGGTAGTAAGTTGTTATGAACTATGTATATGTGATCAGAGTGTGTGATAGATCTTCATTTGTGGACTGGTGGACTGTGGTCGATGGGCAAGATTATGGGCATTATTGTAAGTTTGTCGAAGGGGTATTTCAAAGATTATGATGTGGAAATTATAACAGTATGCCAGGCAAGGAAAGACTTATGAATGACAGGCGAAGGTTGGACTTTATGAGATTTGAGGATCAGTTAAGATTGAGTTGGAGGGTATGATGGAGCTACAAGCAAGAGACTTAGGGGATGCAGGAATTTTGAAGACTTAAGGTTCATAGCGCTTTTGGGGGCCGTGAGTTAATAAGAGATAATAACATAATTGTACAGGCATAATGTACGTAATAAGAATTGTAATAAAAGAATAATGAGTAAGGAATTAGTAAGGGTTTGATGACGGGACTTTGGTTTAAAGGATTCCATTTGAGGAGTTCGAGTAAGACATTTTGGTGTTAAGGCGGACGGTGCAAGATGTAAGGCTATAATTATATAGTGGTAAGTGTACATTGACATGGAATACGAGTTTGACAAGTAAGGTTATGCAGAGATCTGGAAGACTGTAAGGGTAAGAGTGAGTTATAAGTATGATTAGATGAGTTAAGTTGGAGTATGTTACCCTTGTGGCCTAAGCTTCAGAACCGGCGTGGTTCTAGCTTGGTTAGCTGAAGAATGTAAGACGAAAGTAGTTCCAAACATAATTATTCATGCATAAGTTAACTAAGACAAACTTAAATGGTAAGTAACCCTAATTCGATAATGTTGTGAGTTGAGACTGAGGGTTTCGACATATTAAGTTCCATGTTTGAGCCAGTCGATAAGTAATCTACTGAGCATCCTTCCTAGTCTAGCCATGGTGTTATCCTGCGGGATTAGTCTTGGTGTTGTATTTCGGCCCAGACGTTTGATGCTCGGTTGAGAGCACTATAAATTTCAGTCCTTCGTGGGCTCTGTATGTTTTCTGCATACAGATGACACTATATGTTTTGCCCAAGAGTGGCATCGTATGTTTTCCGCCCTTAGTTGGCACTGTATGGCCCTTGTTGGCACTGTATGGCCCCAAAGAGTGGGCATTTGCGCACTCATGTATATCATGGATCTGCTATTACCTATTTGATCCTATGCCCAATGAGCATAGGTGTGCCTTGCCTTCGGAAAAGTCTATGGCGTCTAGTTACTCCCTGGAGGTTAAGGTGATGCCCCAGTGGCATTCTTTTCCTTTTGAACGCTGGAACTTATTAATTGTAATGAGCTTCAGTTGCCGATACTATGTGTACGATATTAAGAGTAAGTTGTATATTTCAGATTCTGAGTAAGTTGTACATGTAAGAACCAGAGTAAGTGTAAGTGTAAGCTTCTATGCAAAATGGCAAGAGTAAGGTCTTACGAGTCTGTGTAAGTCATATGAGAGCGTACGGTTGTACGAGTAAGTTAGTAAGACTCTGATTCAGAGTGTAAGTGTAAGAGTAAACGTAAATGTAAGTATAAGTGTAAGTGTATGTGTAAGAGTATACTACAAGAATAAGTGTAAGTTCAACTAGTACGATCGTATGTGTGTAATACTTTATTTATGTTTCATATTTTCTTGCTTCATGTGTGGTTGCATGAATGCATCTATATATGAACTTACAAAGTTCATTGATTTGTTTCCCTTACTGGATATTTCATACTGAGTATGAAAATACTCACCCTATTTTTTTATCCCCTTCGTCTAGAGGCTTTTCCAAGTCAACGATAGCTTTTTAGACTGGACTATTCCCCATGGTGGACTGTTTTTACTCAACCTTGAGTAAAACAGACTTGTGTGAAGATATGGGGATTTTAGTGCTACGATCTCATGTATTGATTAAGGTGAGCATTAAATATATTATTCTTCTGGACTTGTGCATATATTTATGAATCAATACACATACTGTTGAAGAACTTGTATTCAAAGAGGCTTGGAATGTGTTTATTTTTGAAGACCATGGTCATGGCGGGTTTTATTTTTATGTTTTTGTTTCGGGTCATGCCTGAGAATGTTAGTTTTGTCGTATGATAAATTAATTTATGAAAATTGTTTTCACACGTTGTGAATTTTGTTGGTTCTTTTGATTTACATCTATATTTTGAAATATAATATTTATAAAATTTTCAATTAAATATAAGGAAAAACTACGGGCGTGACAATTATATCGGTAACTTAAGGTTAATGAAGACTAATAAAGAGTTATTGGTTGATGTTGGATTGGGGGGAGAACATCTAATCAAAATAAAGACTAAAATACCCTCAATAGGGTTTGAGACCGGTTCATGGGGTGAATGGGGCCCTGACATAGAATTTTACTTTGGCTAATGAACCAAGGGTAGTTATGGGAGTTTACCCTAGTCTCATAGAGACTATTAGGGTTTGGGGATATTCTATGAGTCATAGCTCAGTGGATGAGCTATTTATTGGGCCGATTCATGATGTGAAGAAGACCTAAATGGTTGGGCGAATATTGGACTAGATGATAATAATCTATTTTAACTTTTGAATGTTTGGGGGAGTCAATGGTCATAAAGACTTGAAGCTTCTATGGATACATTAGTAATGTCTTAGAAGACATTTTCTTCCTGAGTTTGGTGGAGATTGTGGTACACTTTCTTCATTGCCAGGATGGTTTGGGTATAGGCAAGAGAGGTCTCTACCATAGGTTTCCCACAGGTCTTCCCAGGACCATATAGTACGTACAAAAAGTGGAGTTATATGAGCATCATGGAAGGCTTGTGCTTCTCACAATCAGTGTCCATGAGCATAGCTGGGATCCTCTTCTTTAGATTTGTGGCAGGCTATTGAGAGCTCTAGGGATTTGGGTCAAGTTGTTGTTAAGCAGTCTACTCCAATGTTGGAGTCCTATATTTGGAGATTTCTTCAAGGATCGAGTTATCTCTTAGTGAATACATATTTGATAGTATTAATTATTGAACAAGGGTTGTGAGATAATTAATAACATTGTTTGATATTGCTTGTTTAATTAGAGAAGTGGAACGATTAAAGAACTTGCATAAAATGTAGGTTAAAAATACTTAAGCATTGCATGTGTGATGCTATGCTTCTTAAAATAGTGTAGTTTCTAAGTTGAACTATGTCTAGATCCAATCTTATTAGAAACATTGGAGATGTTGTCTGATGATAAGTAGGCAACTAACATTGAATGATGTTGTCCTAATCTAAAAAATATTAATAAAACCTTTTGCCATTTTGGAAGCTCTTCTCCTAAAGGCAGAGAGGTTCCATTGTTGTTGTTATTGTTGTTGTTGATTGGTTTGGTTAGTTACAAATTCTCCAGACGATGACAAGTGAGACCAGGACAAGCGAGCACAAGACGAAGTTCCTCGTTTCTGCAATCCCGGTACGTAAGTGTATCTTTAGCGAGAAAGTCAACTTAGTTATTTATTTTTAAACGGATGACGGACTTGTACTTAGATAGATGAGCTATTTTTATTGAATTTTGAGACGTGTAATAATATCATATGATTTGATATTCGTATTTTTGAACCCCAGTTATCATGATTTGGATATTTAATCGAATGATTTATTTTGTTTGTATTTAAGAAAGAAAGAAAATTTCTTGTGACTTACTGTTAATGCTATTTTAAGAAGGCTTTTAAAAATTGGGGTCGTGATAGTATCAAACCGCATTCAATCCTGCATGTTCAAGTGTAATCGTTCCATACGCACCATGTGTAACATAAGCATCGTTGTCCCGACACAAACTATGTCAATGAGCATTATAATCCATACATATGCATAAATAATCTGGTGAATGTCTCACAGTAAAAAAAACATCCCTGCTTATCCTGGTTGAAGTACAAACAGACCTACTCACCCTAGAAATCATAACAAGGAAGTCTAAATTCTTAGAAAGAAAAACTATAGTAGTTTGGGTAAATTCCTAATGGGGAAAGTAACCCCTAGTAAGCTGGTGCACACGAACAAACCAGTCTGAATTCTCATGCCCAGAAAGACTCATCAATTTAACTCTTTATTCATTCCGCTCTTATCACTTGGGGAGGTAACCTGTCCTCAAATGATCATAAAAGGTCCTCCAATGGATGTAAAACCCTATCCAATTGGACGTAAAATCGATTCGATAAACCTTTGATGTAGCTAATTCGGAAAACTACAGCTTCCAATCGATTAATCACGATTAAACACAAATAATCTTCACTTACAAGACATTTTCATGATGCATGCAACAAAATACATACGTGAGTAATGTTTAATGAATGAAAGAATAGGTAAACCTACTCTATTCAGTCTTAATATGCATGAAAAATGGTCTATTTTTTACAAATAAATTTATATAAGCATGAGTAAATATATACATACATGGTCGTGTTCATATTTGAGCTAAAATGTGTAGAACATGGTTCATATATAATTAATGTGACATGTGCAAGTATTCATAATTCATTATGGTCATAATCTATTGGAGTCATGGAGTAAAAATGAAGAAATCATCAAAATCCCACTTAAAATTATGCATATACTCATTTACCTCATACTAGCTTAAGTTGACATTTTAGCACAATCACAACATGTAACTTGTACATTTCAAGAAAAATAGAAAATAAACTCCCATCAATGTAAAAATTTATGGAGACCCACATCATAGGATTAATTAATATATAAATAAATTTCATATAAAAATAAGTACAAAAAATAATTTTCCTAATTTAATTAATAACACTATGCATTTCTACCAGAATCGTCAACCTTCAAATTTACCACTATGCAATGAACTTATTATGCTCTAAACAACTTGAAATTTTTATAGCATACTCATAACACATATATCAATCCATCATATAAAGAAGGAACCCAAAATCATATGTTTTTATCTCTAAAAATGCTTATAAACACAAAAAGAGAGAGTTATTTTACTATATAGATTACTAAAAAAATATACAGGAAAAATATATAAATAATAATTAAAAAAATATTTACCATTTTAAACCACTTTGGGAAATATTTCTCAAAGCGGTGTTCCTTTTTGCCATGCAGGCGCCAGCCAAGCAGTTGTCACCTGTGTGGCTTTTTTTTTTAATTTTTAAGTTGATTTCGTCGTTTAGAAGGACGAAATTGGTTTTAAGCTGATGTCCTCCTTCTAAACGATGAAATTGGTTTAAGACCAGTTGAGCCGGTTTCGTCATTTTGAACGACGAAATTGCCACACTTCTCCCATTTCAGTGTTCGATTGGCAACAATGCTGATTTCGTCCTTCTAAAGGATGAAATCAAATTAATTTTTTTAAAACTATTTGAAACTAACTTTATCACCTGTCCCTATTCATTCATTCAAAACATACACAATTGCATTCATTCCACCCATTCCATGCATAACAAATATAACATTAAAGTATATCATAGACGAGTATTAAATATATTACATCACAAGTCGAAAAAATATTTAGTTTAAAATAAACATATAAAAAAAGTAATGTCATAGTCTCCTACGTCCTCGACAATGGTGTATGAGCTCCTCATGATCTGCCTCTAGCTTTGGTTGTGGCTTTGGCTCCGTCTGCGGCTGTAGCTCTGGCTTCGGCTCTGGCTCAGTATAAGTAATAGATGGTACAACACGAGCCGGCCGATGTCATCTATAATATAAAATCGAATCTGGCTGAGCTACATGTGCAGTGACCGGAAATGATGAACCTCGAGGAGAGCTCTACGCTGCCGATGAAGATGGAATATTAGGGAATGAAGAGTGCATCGGCTGCGTCTGAGTGGCCTCGTCGACAGGATAATCTCTATGAACATCCGTAATCACCGAATGAAGCAGTGACAAGCTATGAAGGACATCATCATGCTCTCTAAGTATCGACTGACATGATGCTGAATAGTCCTCGCGCGAAGTACAAGTGTTAAGTGCATCAGTCAAATGCGCATGCATACGTCGAACTAGATGAAGCTATAAAAAAATAAATTAAATTTTAGATAAATAATTAATACGAAATAATAAAATAATATATGCCTTAATTAACAAAGTTGTACTTACTAGAGCTGCCTCAGACGCTCCCCTAAGCACTATGAACATCTCGCAATGTCGTAGCCATCTCCCCTCTGATAACAGTGGATCTCCTATCCTCCCATCGAGCGATATATGACGCATAATGTATAGCCCAGTTGGTAATATGGCGGCCCTATCGAGTGATGCAATTGGACAAACTTGACGGTAGAAGGTGGGACCCCTTGCTAAATGTGGTTTCATACCATGCACCGCCTTGAGACATTTGAACGTTAAATGGCTCGTGTGCATGCATTGTGGACCTTCCATATTACACACAAAATTCACATTTTAGCTAAACATATTTTCATTAATAATTATAAGATTCAAAATGTATTCACAACTAAATCAACCTTACCTCCAATTAGGTCCACTTCTATTGTAAATAGGGGCAGACGACCTATAACGTTCATTTGAAACTACTATCATAGATAAATTTCTTTTTTCTTCGTCGTCCACCGGCATTTGCATATGACTTTCATTGTTCACATTTCTATCCGAGCTCCTGTGTGAGCTCCTATGCGAGCTCCTATGTGAACTACTTCGCCTTTCACTAGGCACTCGGGCCTCTTTTTTTATAAATAACTCAAAAGAAATTACGTGACGCAAGTGGTGAAACATAAAACCCATTGATGCATCATCATTTATGCATATTAATGTCATTCTCGATCTATACGATGGAATATTACATTTGATAGTAATTACATTTGATTGTAATTTTCCATCTTCTTCGGTCCCACCTAACCTTGTTTGCTACTTGCATCTCAAATTCATCATACGTAGACGGTTTCTTAATTAATAATCCTTCTGTGCGTCCGTCATAGGCAAGTAAAAAACTAACCATTTCTTCTGTCATTTCTATTCACTTAATTCATAAACAATAGATTAAATTAATATTAGATTAAGCAATTGTTTTAAAACTAAGAGGCTAAAATTAGATTAAGCAATTGCCTCATATATCAACGAGTAATAATCATACACTTTATCACATATTTCTTCTCTTATCCAAACAGGACACCAAATATTTTCATACACTTCTTCGAATATTACATCTACCATATTGATAAAAATATTAAACTAATACTGACATCTACCCTAACCAAACTATGCTAACTCATAATCTCTATTAAATTAGGCTTTGATTTTAAATAAAAATGTCAATAGGGGAATAAAATACCACAACAATATTTAAATAAAACCAAGAGATTTTCCAAGTATATAAGCATGGTAACCAACATATTTTCAAAGTATATACGCATAGAAACCAATAGATTTTCCAAGTATATAAGCATATCATGAAGACTTTAAATTAATGAGCAAATTTTCTAATCAATGAAATTAAAATAGTTGAAAACAACACAACATCTTTAAAGCAATAATCCTAAAAAACAAAGATTTAATACATTGCACAATACATATGTTTGAATTAGAAAAAATAGTTTACCCGGAGGTGGGGCGGAGGAGGCGGGACCGGCGGCTGGCCGGAGGAGGTGGGACCAGCAATGGGCTGGACGACGGCAGTAAGAGCCATCTGCAGAACCTTGGTTTGGCAGACAAAAAAAGTTAATGGAAACGCTACTAGAGGCAGAGGTGGAATTGGTATAAAACGACGATGATTTCGTCATTTAGAAGGACAAAATCAACTTAAGATGATTTCATCCTTCTAAACGTCGAAATCATCACCAAACGCTGAAATGGGAGAAGTGTGGCAATTTTGTCGTTCAAAACGACAAAACCGGGTCAACTAGTCTTAAACCGATTTCGTCGTTTAGAAGGACGAAATCAGCTTAAAACCAATTTCTTCCTTCTAAACAATGAAATCAACTTAAAAATTAAAAAAAAAAACCACGCATGCACCAACTGCTTGACTGGCGCCTGCATGGCAGAAAGGAACACCACTTTGAGAAATATTTCCCAAAGTAGTTTAAAATGGTAATTTTTTTTAATTATTATTTATATAATTTCCCCTAAATATACATTATTTTGGAAAAAATCTAAAGAATCAAGAATATAATCTAGACATGATAATCTATTCCTAGAAAAAATTGAGAGTAAAACTCAAAGTAAACTTATCCAAAACATAATCATGAATCCAAAAGTAAGAGCTATTTCGGCTATTTAAACAACCAGGTGGCTTGTTTGAATGGCTGGCCATTCGTACTGCCTGTCATCCCACTCAAGTAGCTCGCTATTCGATCGGCCCATAGGTGATCAAATGGTCACAATAGAACTATAAAATGTCTTTTACTAGTGATTATTTAGTCTATGCATTTGAAATGATTTTTTCTAGGACCATTGAATGGTCAGAAACGAATACTATAATAATGTTTACTTATATAATTAACATAAGTAAATATCAAAATATATGATAAAATGCATGTGAGAAGAGGGTAAATAAAACTCTAGGTTTAGGCATACTAAGAGGGTAGCGACCTTGGTAAAACATTGTATGACACTTAAGGTCACAAAGACCAATTGTTTGCATGTGCTCGTGAGTGAGTCTGTTTAGCCACATAGAGGGGATTCATGGCATGAAAAAGTACCATGGGTTCAAATGAGTTATTATCTCAAAAGAGGCATGACTCCAATGCCAACAAAAGAATTCAGCAATCATGGAAGGTTAAGAATTTCAACCACTTGGATCGAAGAGACCTTATGAGTCTTAGCTTTATAGCATTGATGAAGTGGGCAATAGTCTTTAGTAAGAGTCTGAAGCTAGTTTTGGAACAACATTAGAGGAGTAAGAGGAACCTCCTTGACGTTGCCTAGTATTAGGTAACTTATTTAACAATATTGACCCTATGATAGGGTTTGAGACGAGTAATTAATGACATGTAAGGTGGGATATTATTATGTAAGTCATGAACTATTTTTATTATTGGTCGAATATAATGTTAATGTGTACATCAGTTTATTCTACTGAGTATATTCTATATACAACATCCTTTGTGGTGCAAATTATTTGTTTTGTAGGTAAAAGACACTTGCAAAAATTGAGGATTCAGGAAGGATGTAGGAGACTCATCTACAAGTTAATTAGGTTTATTTCTTTACATTTAATTGTAGAATTTCAATATAAGCATGTGTGTGTGCCAATTTATTTATGATTAAGTGAACTAAATGTTGCAATGGAAGATAAGTGCCCAACATAAAGGTCCTGTGGATGTTTAGTTTTAGTTAACTATTAGTGGTATATGTTAGAATATCTCTATGTGAAATGTGTTGATCAAACATGTACTCGTGTCACACCCCAAGATTTTGTAAATTCATTTTTGAATATATAACAACAGAAGAATTTTTTCCAAGATATGCTTAAGACACCTTGGGGTAGGAGCTACTCATTTTTTGAACATACGAACATAAAATCAAAATATATGAGTGATTGTCAACACCATATCATAATCAATCAGCTTCCAACTTGAGTACATGTTTGGATATTATGATATCCAACAATGTAAATAGATTAGCACTCACATGCTTATAGTTATCCACTATTAAGTAATATAACATTTAAATATAATAATATAAGTACATATTTGGTCATATGTTTAGTGTGAACTTGCTTCAATAATCAAAACAATGTCAAGTGATGTGTAATTTTGAGTCAAAGAAGTGTGTCTATTGTTGAAGATCACAGGTTGAAAATAAAGTAGAACATAAAGACTCAAGTTATGTTTTTACAGGCAAAATACACATGCACTCTCACACATTTTAAGAAAGTTAAGGTTAATCATATGAGAGTGTGGGAAAGAAAATAAGTGAAAATTGCATAAGTGCACAATTTTTTTTATCTAAAATCGATCGAGGTTGACATGAAATCGATAGCAAATGAATTGTGTGTTTGGTATTGCAGCAGCAATGTAGCAAGTTACTATTGAGATACTAAAGCACCAATTAATGAGGGTATTGTGACACCCCATGTTTTTCAAAGGAAAAATATAATCATTTATTTATTTTTTTTCACTAACAAGCTATTGACACATCAGTGCTCGGTAAACAATATTTCGATTGTTCGTAAACATCAATGCATCGGTGAAACCACTTGTTTTGGTTATTTTAGAAAATGAGATTGTTTTGTGGTTTTGGACTCTTGAGATGGTTATGCTCTACTTAAAGAGAAGAAATCTCAGAATTTCAAGTTTAGGGAGAAGTCTTCGGGGGAGACCAAGCGGAAGTGGAGTCTTCGTGGGCGGAATTGTAGAGGAGTCTCGCCAAGAAGATTTTTGTGAAATTTTCAGGTCGGATTACACTATTTTTCCTTGTTTTATTGAAGAGTTTGCATGGGAATTGTTTTCTTCTATTTGTTGATGAATTTGAATGTGTGAATGCTAATTTCTTAAAAAATTTCACCCATTGAAGTTAAATAATGTTGATTTCAGAATTGGATAGTTTCATCAACCATTTTGTAAATAAATTGTCATGACCAGGATTTTTCAAAACCCTTTTAAATAAATGACACACAGTAAATCATGATAATTTTTTTTCTTTCTCAAATATAAATCAAATCATTAGATTAATTATCAAGGTCATGATAACTGGGGTTCACAAATATGAATATCAAAACATATGATATTATTACATGTGTCAAAATTTGATAAATAGTAGGTTAACCCTCTAAGTAGAAGTCTATCATCCATTCGAAAATATATAACTAAGTAGAGTATCCTAAGGGCCTAAGAAACTACAGTATCCTTATAAGCATATCATCACACATGCAATGCTTAAGTATTTTCAACGAACCTATATTTTATGTAAGTCCTTTAATTGTTCTACTTGTTTTCTAATTAAACAAGCAATATCAAACAATATTCTTAATTATCTCTCAAACTATGTTAGATAATTAATATCCCCATCTAATCCCAAAGACAGACAGACACATCAGATGTCAACCTAAGTGACAAATAATACACTTACCATAGACAACCCACAAAGGTAAATCTATGATGAAACCCTAGAATTCACTAGGAAGTGCCATCTCACAACCTAGCCCATAAGGACTTGACCGAAGTGGAAGGGTATGGCCCAAAACTGCACCTAAACAGAAGTGGTGTGAGACGCCAACCAAGCATGATGTTAGCGACTCTGACTGTGTGTACACTAAATGATCCTCAATAGATCGACGGTGAGCCTAGCTCATGTAGAACTCCCTCCAACAGGGAGATGCAACTTCAAGGTCAAATCAATAGCTCCTCAATAAAGCGAAGACTCAGAACAACCATTCTAAACCATATCTTGTTCATCAACAAGCAAGGATTTCCAATGACTACCCCAAGCCCCATTAGTCCCTTCTAGACTAGGTTTAAAACTCAAAATTGCTATCAGTTCATTAACCAAGGTAAATCATCAGGTCAAAGGCCTTGTTCACTCTATGGACTATTCCCATACCCCTCTGAGGGTATTTTATTCTTTATCTTGATTAGGTGTTCTCGCCCAATCCAAGCTATCTAACCCCCGTTGATTAATCTTTCATTAATCTTAAGGTAGTGATAAATTACCATAACAACAACAATAATAAATATCAAAATAATGAACAACATAAACAATCAGATCCACAAAGGTCCAAGCAAATCATAATATCAATAATCAAATTCAATAATGATATTAAAAATATTCGCGCTCCTGTGCCCTAACCCTCCTTGGGTTAGTTGATTAATCTTTTATGAAAACAGGCCATGAGTTGTATGTTTCTAATAAGTTGTTGCATGTTCCTTTGCGTGTATCTACACCTTTGTCTTCACTTCGGGCGGAGGAGTATATTGAGATGATTCCTAAGGAGATCGATGGGCATGTGCTACGTATGGATCTAATTATATTGCCGATGATTTACTTCGATTTGATCCTAGGCATGGATATGATGTCCAAATTCAATGTACAAGTAGACTGTCGAAGGAGGAAGGTGATGTTCGAGTTGCCAGGAGCTAAGCCTTTTATTTTTCAAGGGCTTAAGCATCCTGGTGGCAAGTTCTTGGCTTCATCTTTTAAGGCCAAAGTGGATCAATAAGGTATGCGAGGCTTTCCTTGCCAGTGTTATAGGGTTGAACACAGAGTTGCCTTCCTTGGATTCCATCCGTGTCGTGGAAAAATTTTTTATGTCTTCCCCAATGACTTGACAAGTTTGCCTCCAGAGAGGGAGATATAGTTTTGCATTGATCTTATTCCAGGCACTACTTCTATTTTTGAGGCTCCCTATTGTATGGCTCCAGCCAAACTTAAAGAGCTTAAGGTTCAGCTACCAGATCTTATGGATAAGGGGTATATCAGGCCGAGTGTATGCTTGAAAGAAGGATGGTTCTCTTCGGTTGTGTATCGACTACCAGATGCTAAATCAGGTGACCATCAAAAACAAGTATCCTTTACCTAGAATTAATAATTTGTTTGATCAATTGCAGCAAGCACAGGTCTTCTCTAAGATTGACCTGAGATCGGGTTATCACCAACTTCGGATCCATCCTAATGATGTGGTGAAGATGGCTTTCCAAACCCGATATGGACATTATGAGTTCCTAGTGATGCCTTTTGGTCTTGCTGATGCACCAGCCTCATTTATGGACTTGATGAACCAAGTCTTTCGGCCTTATCTTGATCGGTTTGTGATTATATTTGTGGACGATATTCTGATCTATTCAGCTAATGAGGAATAGCATGAAGCACATTTGAGGATTGTCTTGCAGACTTTATGGGAGCATCAACTCTTTGTGAAGTTTGACAAGTGTGAATTTTCGGCTCAAGAAGGTGGAATTCCTTGGTCATGTGATATCGAAAGACGGTGCGGTAGTCGATCCTTCGAAAGTTGAAGCCATGTTGAAGTGGGAGCAACTGAAGATTGCATCGGAGGAACACAGTTTCTTAGGACTTGTCGGGTACTACTGCCATTTCATTTAGGGGTTTTCTAGCACTGCAAGCCCTATGACCAAGTTGACCAGGAAGAATGAGAAGTTTGAGTGGAATCAAGCTTGTGAAGAGAGCTTCCAAAATTTGAAGAGGAGATTGACTTCAGCTCCGGTTTTTTTGCCTTCTGAGAGTGGTGGATATGTGGTCTATAGTGATGTTTCACTTCGTGGCTTGGGTTGTGTACTCATGCAGCATGAGAGAGTGGTAGCTTGTGTATCTCGATAGCTTAGAGTGGACGAGCAAAACTACCCCACTCATGACTTGGAGTTAGCAGCTGTCATTTTTGCATTGAAGATTTGGCGACACTATCTCTATAGTGAGAAGTTTGAGGTGTTTAGTGATGACAAGAATTTGAAGTACTTATTTACTCAAAGAGATCTGAATATGAGGCAAAGGAGGCGGTTGGAGTTTTTGAAGGACTACAATTTTAAGATATCGTATCATCCCGGTAAAGCGAACGTGGTGACAGATGCCTTGAGCCGAAAATCAGCCACTACGATTGCTTGCATGTGAGTTCATGAATGGCTCTTGTATGAGGACGCCATTGAGCTTAAACTAGAGTTAACGGTGGAAGATACTTGTAGTTGGTTCAGCAACCTCTCTATAAGCACTGGTGTTGTGGATGACATGGTCGAAGCTTAGAAAAGGGATGAGGTGATCCAACCTTTTAAGTCCAAGCTAAGGGAGAAGGCAGTGATGGACTTTGAGGAGAGGTCCGATGGGTGCTTGACCTATAGGGGTCGATTGAGTGTGCCGAACTCCCTAGAGCTTAGGGAGTGTATCATATCAGAGGCACATCATTCTAGGTTCCCCATCCATCCAAGGGGAACTAAAATGTACCACGATGTGAAGAGAACCTGTTGGTGGAGCGGAATGAAGAAGGGCATCACTTCCTTTGTATCCAAATGCCTTGTGTGTCAGCAAGTCAAGGCGGAACATCATCATCCGGGTGGTTTTCTACAACCCCTTCCTATTCTGGAGTGGAAGTGGGAGATTGTGGCAATGGATTTTGTTTCTGGATTGCCTAGATTGCCGAGTGGTAATGATGCGGTATGGGTTATCATTGACCGTCATACGAAGTTCGCTTATTTCCTCACTATCAAAATGACTACTCCTTTGGATTCTTCCCTATATATGAAGGAAGTCATAAGGTTACATGGAATCCCGGCGTCCATTGTTTCTGACCATGACCCTCATTTCATTTCCAGATTTTGGCAGAGCTTTTAGAGCGCTTTGGGCACATCTATACATCTCAACTTAGCTTATCATCCTTAGACTGATGGGCAGTCTGAGAGGACCATATAGGCGCTTGAAGATATGCTTCGGGTGTGTATCCTCGAGTGGAAGGGAAGTTGGAGCAGCATTTTCCGCTAATTGAGTTTGCCTATAATAATAGCTACCAAGCGAGCATCAAAATGACACAATTCGAGACACTGTACAAGCATCCTTGTCGATATCCTTTATGTTGGAATGAGGTTGGAGAGCACTGCAAACAACTTAGAGCTGTCAGAAGAGTTATGCTGACAGACGACGGCGAGAGTTGGAGTTTAGCGTTGGTAATCATGTCTTTCTTAAGATCTCTCCTTCCCATGGTGTGGTTCATTTTGGCCAACAGGGCAAGTTGTCTCCCAGGCTTATTGGACCATTTGAGGTCTTAGAGCGAGTTGGAGCTATGGCCTACCATGTAGCCTTGCCACCTCGGCTTGCTAATACCCATAATGTGTTTCATGTATCGCTTCTTCAGAAGTATGAGCCAAACTTGACACACGTGTTGGATTTTGAGCCGTTGGAGTTACGAGATGACCTTTCCTATGTGGAGACACATGTTCAGATCCTAGACTGGAAGGAGAAGACTCTCTAGCAAAAGGTGATTCCACTTGTGAAAATCTTATGGCGGAATCATGAGGTTGAAGAGGCTACGTGGGAGAGAGAAGATGAGATCAGAGAGAAGTATCCTAATCTTTTTCACACCGACCTTTAGCAAATTTTGGAGGACCAAAATTCCTAAGGGGGGAGGATGTAAGATCCCTAAACTTGAACTAGTTTTAATTCATTATGTTTAATTGCTTTTATGTGGTTTAAGCCGTTTCTAATCAATTTTAATAATTTTTATAAATAAAGGTGATTGCCAAATGTTTTAAACAAAAATAACTTTATATTTGTGAGTATTAAGTGAATCCAAACATTTGGAAATTTTTAGAAATTTTTAGATTTTTTACAAAATTCTTGAAAATTAGGGTTTGGCGGGACCCCCTATGGGCCCCACTGTCAAATTTGGGGTTTTTGGTCCAAAACATCCTAGACATTAAAGCAAGTCACTACAAAAAATTTTAGAATTTTTTTGGTCCTCATGAGAGTTTAAATGGCCAAAATACATATTTTTAGTTTAAGATTCTATTATCACCCCAAGTTTTAATTAGGTATAGCCCATCCCTTCCTATAAAAGGAAAGAGGCTGACTCTTTCCCATTTGGTAAAGGGCTGAGCTAGGAGATCTAGAGCCGAATCCCTAATTAGGGCCAAAGATGAAGTGATTAGAGGTAAGATTTCCTTCATTCTTGCTTAATCCTTAGGGTTTTCTTAAACTCCCTTAATCTTATCTTCCTCTATTAATTCAATCCATTTTCAAACCATTAAATCATTGTTTTCCTCCTCTACCTCAAACCCTAACCTTCAAAAATTCAATTTTATGCCTCCTAAGATCTAGATCTAGGATTTGTTTTATGATTTACAAGTTTAAATCGGGTTTATGTGTGTTTTAACATAAAAATCATATTTTTGGAAGGTTTCAAAGGTGATTGAAGAACAAATCCAACTCAAATCAAGTGGAGAGGTAATGGGTTTTCATCTCAGCTATAATATGTATGCAAATCTCAATTTTTATGTGTTTTGATTGAATGGGTTTGATATTTAGGGCTTTAATAGTTGATTCGTAAAAAGTTAATATTTTGCCTTTATTACTTAGGATTTTAATTTGAAATGAGTTGATTTAATATTTTGGAATGTTTAATTTAATTTTTATGGCATATGAGGCTTGGAATGAAGATTTTAAGCTTCATTAATGGAGTTTCAGTTTTGAATTTCGAAAGGAAGAAGAAGACCTTGATCTGCCTTATTGGCGATCGATCGTGTCTAGTGGCCGATCGATCGGCTACACAACAGATTTGACCATTTTTAGTTTTTATGCTTATTTCAGTATTTTTGCTCCCAATTGTTGTTTCTAATATTTATGTGGAGTGTCTTGAGCTAAAATAAGCTACTAGAAGGGTATGCTATTTATGTTGGGATTACATGCTTAAGTACTATGTAGAATTACATGATTATGGTTAGACATGTTAACATGATTATCTTGAACTTATGATTTATGAAATTCTCATGTTTGAGCATGGATTCCAGCAAAGTTATTGTATGACAATGATATGATATATCATCTTATAATATGAATGAATTGTGGGTGAATGGTGATATCATGTTCTAGTTTCATATGTAGAATAATTATGCTTGTAAGAGTTGAGCATTTGATTTCATATGAATGGAATGATGGTTTATGATAAATTTCACCTATGATTTCAGTTGGCAACTATGATTGGATTTTATTAAAGCATGTGTGTATTGCCTTATGAGCTATCGTCAAAGCTTGGCCATGTGGTTAGAGATTGTATGGACACACACATGTGGGGTATTTATTATGAAATCGTGGTTATTTATGATTCGAATATGATGCATGTGGGGTCTGATGGGAGCACTTTCCATGTATTGGAATTCACATAGAGATTGCTCATGGATGTATCATGTTTGCATGCATCATGAAGTTGATTTCATGAATGAGACTTTATTGATGTTTAGCCGTGGTTGATTGATTGGGATGCAATGATGTGAGATTGTGTGCTGGATTAATCGATTGTGGGCTTAATCAGAACTTGGTTGGTCCGAAAGGACATGATTTCAATTTGAGTTCTTGATTGGAACATGGATCCTCCCCAGGTTGAGTTGATGGATTTCGATGCGGTTGAGATTTATTTGATGTAGTCACATCTGGACCCTGAGAATCCAGAGTGGTACGTCATTGTGCACTGGCTGCCATGTGTTTTAGGTTTCCCCTAAGGAAATTGGACTCTCCATGCCGCTGAGATGTCCAGGGTGAACACACTACTCTCAGTCTTCGTATGGAGATCGGACATCCTTGGTCAGGATTGTCCAGGGCAAGCAAACCTGCTCTAGGTTTCTGAATGGAAATCGGACTTTCCTTGTGGATCATCTAGGGCGAGCAGTGGGGCTAAGTACCGCAAACACCCTAGGTTTCCATTTGGAAATTGGACGATATCCAGAGTGGGTGATTGATGAGCATGAAATATATATCTATTTTATATGCCTTTTTACCTTATTTGCTAATATAGATTAGGTTAATTAAGAGTTAGTTATAGTTTATTTAGATTAAGATAGAAATTAGTATTTTAGTTTAATTATTAATAATTTTATAGTTATTAGTAGTTTTGATATGTATTTGAACAAAGTTGGGATTTTAATTATATTGTACATGTCTAAAGGATGATATTTTATATTTTGTAGGTAAAGTGCACTTATCGAGGTACTTGGACGATGTTTGAAATAATTCAAAATAGTCTTGACATGTTTTAAAGTGATTTGGAGAACTTTTCGGAGTTATAAACAAGTTGAAAATTAATATGGACACGAAGAAAAGCTTAATGAACAGAAATTGGACTGTCCAGAAAAACTATCCAGATTGTAGAAACACTGTAGCCGTTCGAACGGGGTCACTTACCGTTTGATCGGGATAACGTGATTTTGAAGAAAATACAGTTCAAGCATTCGAATGGGCATGCAGGGCGTTCGAACGGCATAACGTGAAGTTTCCTAGTTTTAGCCAATTTTCAATCCTTTTCATATTGGACTTCTTCCTACGGATCTTATGCCTATAAAAAGACATATTTGGCTTGAAACCAGAGGATTCCAGTAGATTTTATGAAGAAAAAAAGGAAGAAGAAGATAGAAAGAACTCAAAGCTTTTAATGGAGATTCAAGTGTTTTCTTCTACAATTGAAGGTTAAACTTTTCTTTTACTTAGGAGTTGATGAAGCTATAGATAAGTTTTAGTTTCTTTTTAATTTAGATCTTAGTTATGAATGATGACAATTATATGATATGAATTTCCTTTTTAATGGAAGAGCTTTTCATGTTTATTCAAATCTATGTTAATTTATTGTCTTGTAGATGATAGATTGATGTGGTTTTGATATTTTCATCAATTCTAATTTCTGTGATTTAGATGAGATGGTCATACAATAGTTTTAATGTTCAGATAATTAATGACTTGGATGAGTTATTCTAAGATTAGATGGGTCATGCATATAGCTAGTTTAGTGTAGATGATTCATACTATTGTCGAAGATAGTTCATGCCATGGAATTTAATTAATGATTCTTTCTAAAATAATTCTAGCTTGTAGCTGAGAATACTTGTTCATATTCACACTAGATTTAGATTAGGAGTTAAGGAATTGTTATGGTTCTATAGTGGATTCAATTTCCTAAGTAATTTCCATCATATTAATCTCTTATTTTTAAACTAGTTGATTTCTTTCCTTTACTTAATTAAAGTTTAAGTTTGTTTTAGTTTTCAATCAACAAATTCCTCTTTAGATTTAGTAAATAATTCATCCGTCCCTGAGGTTAGACAACCCTTAAATACTTATCCTAGTACAATTACCTTGTACACTTGCAAAGGGTTTAATTATAAACGATCAGTGATATGATTGTAATCCTCTCCATGATGGAGACATTCACCGTTTGTTGATAATGCATGTGTGTGAGATAAAATTTTGCCCAGATTATATAGGTTGTGTAGGGATATTTGCGATTATGTGACACATGTGGATACGATTTATTATGCATAATCTTGATTTAGTGTGGTTTAGACACTTGTCGTGCAGGGTGAATGAGCTATAGAAAAGATGTGATATGAATGCATGATCTGAAATCGTGTGATTAAGATACTATTATGCAGGTTTATGAGATATGAATACATGACCTGAATTATGTGATGGAGACACTATTATGCCAGTTTATGAGATATGAATACATGATCTGAATTGTGTGATGGAGACACTATTATGTAGGTTTACGAGATATGAATGCACGATCTAAATGGTGTGAATGAGACACTATTATGCAAGTTTATGTTATATGGTCGCATGATCAGAAAGTGTGTGAAAGACACTTCTCATGCGGTTTATGTGTGATACTATGTTTGATTTGATTATATGTGAACTATTACCTATGCAGGATGGATGTTAGGTTATAACTTAATCATTTATGCCTTGACTTTGATAGGTGTGTCATATGCATGCTAGCTCTTATGTTTGTGGATAATTAGCGATTTAGCAAAGGAATGATCAGAAAAGGGCATACCATGTCAATTATGAATCTGAATTGCTATATTGCCATGTCGTGATGGTTTTTTTATTATTGTCGTTGTATTCAAACCTTACTGAGTTTTACTCACCCCACTTTCTATGTTGTTGTTTTGGGACTGCATGGTGCGACATGCAGTTGGGCAGGACCCTCTATATAAGGAACAGTTGGGGAGAGCATGGGATTAGGCGTAGATGCCTCTAGACTTTGTTACATTTATTTTTTCTGATTTACTTTGTTATGATAATAGAATATCATGTATGGTGGTTCTTGTTTCGGACTCATGTTTATCTTATGTTTTTATATCTGTTTGAGACTTTATGATTTGAGCCATGTGTATTGGCTCAGGATTCTAAGTATGTGGATATAAAACTTGTGGTTTAGTTCAGAGTTAAAGCCCTCTTTTGTTCTACTTATTACTCTTGCTCAAAGGACGTGAGGTGCGTAACTCCGCTAGTTAAACCGCCCGTATGAGGGGGCTAAGTCTTCTGCTATTCGTTAGTCTCTTTCAATTCTGTCGCCCTGTGCGCTTGACTGGCCCTTGGACTGGGTTTGGCTCGGGTCGAGCAGTGTCGGGGTGTGACACGAGGCCATGTCCGGTTAGATCACTGCCAAGTAGCAGATCCGACGGGCCTAGCCCTGCCTCCGTCCCGTGGCCACCGGCTGGTGTTGAGGCCAAAACGCTATAACCCCTTCTACACACGACTAGACGATTTTCACTTCTGGTAGCTGGGCAAAGGACCGGCCTTGACCGGATCGCTGGCACCCAACGATTTTGGGAACACCAACCCCATTGCCTTACAACAGCTACGATCCACAATTCATGCTCCCCTTATCTATGTGATTTCACATAAAGCAAAGAGGCGGCAACCACTAATAATAGCCAAATCACCTACAAAGTGCGATGCACCCACCTATGGCATACCAGTTGGCTGTCAATTAGCAACGAGTGTACCGACCGGCTATCCGTTGGCCACCGACAGATCTAAACAAGTTGAAATAAGTAAACATAACTCTACTAATTACCCTTTAACACTTAGAAAATCATCGTTGATGAGCAATCCTACCTCATGTGCTGAGATTTTGCCAATCCACTACTGTTAGAGCTTCGTCGCCAATCATGCTCGCCAAAAATCCTTCAAGACCCTTCTTGTCTGATGGCTCCATCTCGCCTCTCCCTAAGGGGTTAAAAACTAAGATCACCTTCCACAAGCCCTAATTAGCATTTTTAAAAGCATGAGATTAAGAACCCTAATCCTTCTAGAAGTTGGGCCAAACCTCCCACTTAGGCAACCTAATTGGGCCTCTAAGAATTAATTTCTGTCACTTTAATTAATTGGGCCCGTATAGTGACTTAAACGAACAATTTACGCATCTAATTTGGGTAAATGGGCCCTGCACACTATGTTCAACTTCGAACGGACACAACTTCTTCATCTAAACTCTGATTTGTACATTCCTGGTGGCATTTTGAAGCTCTTTCAACTGAGAAGCTCAAGAGGTTAAAATACTATTTTCTACACATTTAATTTTTGAAACCTAGAAAAATTTGGGATATTACATAAATAGTATGGAACTTTCAAATTATGAAGATTTTATCCTATTTTGATCGATAAAAGTGTTAAGAGAACTAGTATGGTATCTATTTATTTTCTTCCAAACCATCGGCATGGTCATTGACACGTCAATGTTCGTGCCTGTGAAGGGAGCAAAAGAGCAATGCCTACACTTGCATGCAGAGTCGTGTTAGTGTTCAATGGTCATCAATAGTGAGATTGAGACATCGGTGTGGAGTTGATGTGACAAATTTGATTTTTGTGAAATCTCTTGTGTGTTTAATTAATTACAAATATGTTATGAGATTATTTGGTGTTCTTGTGTTGAGTCTGATAGTGTCCATTTTGACATGTCAATGAAATCATTTTGTTAATGATTTTTCTACTGAGCATCAAACTCTGGAAAGTAGCAACAGTGATAAATTTTAAATATGAATATTTTGACTTTTTAGAGAAGAATCTCTATCGGTAAGCATCAACACGATAATGCCCGCATCAGTGAATTTATGGGCCACCATCGGTAAGGGTTTGATGCTTCGATGAAGTGCCAATTCTATTATCAGTGGACCATCAACGCATTGGTATTCTGGGTGTGTCTTACCTATGGGTTTAAAACTACACGACAAAGCAATTTCATGCAGTTTTTGAAACGTCTATCTACAAAAATTCAGTTATTTCTCTCTAATATAAATAAATTTGACATCCCTTGAATCAAATCTTTTGGAATATCTGACTTTGAGTTGAAGAAGAAGGATTAGGACACACCAAAGTCTGGAGCAAGAGGGGAAGTGACTAGATTATGGAGACCTTTGTGTTCGGTGGAGGAAAAAAGTTGGATTGCTTACCTTGAGACCATTATTGGGTTTGAAGTTAATATTTGACATGATTTATAGATGTTAATTGGCATAAAAATATGTTGAGAATAATTTCTAAATTTTTGTCATGATTATACTATGAGATTATGTTTTTCCATGTTGAATGATCATTTAATAGTAAGAATCATTATTTGTTATTATGAGAATGTTTTGTGTGGGAATGATTTTGTTATGGTATGATTTAGAGTAATTTTGGGAATTAGAAACAATTTCTTCCCCGATCACTGGCACGACCATTAATACAATGATGATAGAGAGAAATAACAATACTAGCACTAACATGCATCGGTGCGTTGGTGTTTATGATAAAACTAAACTTTTACTTTAAGACGAGAGAACTTAGATAATATGTTATACATAGTAAAGACAATACTGATAGAAAGTAACTAGAGTACAATGAAAGAATTCCTTCAAGTATGAAATTTATCATGAAGTTTACAAATGCTAATGAACCTGTGCAAAATAGGAATGTTCCTCCTTATGTTGTTCATACTCTAAAATTAACATCCAAGGCAGGAGTAAGGCTAGAATGCAAAAAACTTGCAAGCCTATTCAGCCCATCCCTAATTTAAAAATATACATTTACCTTTTTGTATAATCCTACGTAAGACGAAAAGGAAGAAAAAAAAAGAGGAAGTTGTATATGTGAAATTCCAAAACTTATAAGTCATGGTTAGTGGTAAAAGATCCACGCATAGGGCAAATGCACGTGATCTTGTATATTATGGGGTTAACTAGTGGGATCGCACCCAAAGACCGTGACCTGGCCCCAACCCACTCAGATAAACTTTTGGAACCCTGTATAGAGCTAAGGCTTAAAAATAAGTTAGTGGGCCATGTCCAAGATCCAGCTTTGTCCTGTCCCACCTAATTTCGGTCTTAATCAATAATAGATCTGCAAGGGCAGTCCAGCGAAAGCATCTGCCGGAAGGCAGATCCACATAAAAAAGAAGTGGGCCGACTGGGCATAGGAAGAAAAAGAATGGGCCTAGTCTTGGCCGCCCATCATAGCTGATTCAGACCACGAGTAGCCCAGGCCCAATAGAAATGGTAGTAGTTAGCGCTTGGTGGGCGGGAGGGAGATAGGGCTGTATCTCGGGTAGGGTGGGTCGGGTGTTGTAGTACCGACCCTACTCGAGATAGAACCCGAGATTGCAGTAGCCGACCCTACCCGAGATATAACCCGAACTACTAAAACCTTACTTGACCCGAGATAAAGCCCAAACCCTACCCGAGAACCCAAATTAAAACCCGAAATAAATTAAATTCTTGATAATTTCAATCAAAACAAAAATACTTGTACACTGAATTTTTAAAGTGAGAATAAACACTACAATATAAAATAATCAAGTATAAATCTTCAACAAAAATAAATATTTACACCGGAAATCTTACTTTGACATCTAAAAATAAAAAAATTTACTACTAAACCTGGAATAAAACAATCAAATAACTACAACTTGCTTATGCCCAAACTCTTATTATTAAACCTGGAATGAAACAATATACATCTTACATATACCCAAACTCTTACTATTAAACCTAAAATGAAACAATCAAATAGCTACATATGCACAAAATTCACTCTGTAATAGCAAAATTTCACCTTCAGCTTGCATATACCCATATGCACTCTGTAATTATACATGATTTGATATAAGATGTAAATTAAAAGTGAAAATACCTGAATGTCTTCATCTTGTGGGGCCATATTCCTTCAAATTAGTTGTCCCCGACTCACAATACTAAATCTTCACTACAAATAGTGCATAAAATTGGATTAGAAGAAAACATCATATAAGATATTTCAAAAAACTATTTCAAATCAGTTTGCAATGCAACGACAAAAAGGGCAATGCAAAACTTGTCAATGATATTACAAAAAACTATTTCATTGAATTAGAATCCAAACATTTTATTACATTGAATCAGAATTTAAAAATAAAAAATCATATAATACATATACTATGCAATTATGCAAATCAGACATCCAATACAAAAAAGGAATCATATAAGCCTCAATGCAGGAAAAAACCACAAGCAGTAATTAAACCTCAAAGGTATAATTAAATATTACATACACTAAACACAAGGAGTAATTAAATAATAATTAACCATTACTAAATATAGTATAGATAGTAATATAAAAATTACAACAGTAATTAAATTTAGACAATGCAACAACAACAAAAGGGCAAGACAAAACTAGTTTACGATATTACAAAATCTATTTCATTGAATGAGAATCCAAATATTTTATTACATTGAATCAAAATCAAGACAAAAGAAAAAAAATGATTAATTAAAAACTCACATACTATGTAATGATGCAAAATAGACATATGAGTACAGAAAGCAAAACAATGATATTAGTTTCAATTTAGGAAAAAAAATCAAACACAAAATTAAACGAGAACATAAAGCAGAAAAATGAAATTAGCCTCAATGTAAGAAAAAAAATCAAACACAAAATTAAAAAAGTAAACTTCTTTGCAGCATACCATATGAGTTAGACTGTACACACCTTCACTTCTCCAACCTCCACATACCACAGAGACAAAGGTTGGTTGTCCACTTCGGGTTGGCAGATCAAGGTGAACGAGGGGTATGGTCCATGTGGATGGTGAGGATGGGGAGGATTTTTTTGGGTAGGCTGTAGATAGGGAGGACAAAGGGGGAAGTCGGCCAGCGAAGGGGAGGCTAGAAGGCCGTAGACTTGGAGGAAGAAGGGAGAGGCCGACAAGCAACTGACGAGGGGGGATGAAGGGGGTGAGGACGGGGAGGATTTTTTTGGGTAGGGCGTAGACAGGGATGACACAAAGGGGGGGTCGGCCGATGAAGGGGAGGCTGACAAGCCGCAGACTTGGAGGAAGAAGGGGGAGGCCGGTTAGCAATAAGGAGGCTGGCAGGCCGTAGATAGGAAGGATAAAGGGGGAGGCTAGCCGGCGACAGGGAGTCTGGCAGGCCGCAGACGTGGAGGAAGAAGGGGGAGGTTGGAATGTCACAGACAAGGAGGATGAAGGGGGGACGCTGACAAGTTGCAGAAGAGGAGGATGAATGGGGGAATGCCGACAAGTTGCAGATGAGGGAGATGAATGGGCGATTGGGGGAGGCCGGCAAGGCAACAATGAAGGGAGGAGGACGAATGAGAATGTTGCCGTAAGGGAAAAAGGGTATTAGGGTTTAGGTTTGCTGTCGGGTCGGGTTTTAGATTTTTTTATTAAACCCAACCTGACTCAAAATTATTACGGTTTTTTTTATACCCTGCCCTACCCGAGTAAGTACCCGTTTCAGGTCGGGTCTACTAGGTTCGGGTTGGGTTTTTTTGTGCAGCGCCGGAGGCAGAAGGTGCCTACCGACATGGGGGTTAAGCACGATATTTTGGAGAAAGGTGAGACCCATTTCGGGGACATAAATTGATCTTAGGCCTTGCACTTGTAGTACTGATTTTCATCGGCAGGAGTGCTGCACACTGTAACGCAGCAACACTGCTGCAAGCTACTCTCTCTCTCTTTACCTCATACATTCCCAAAGGACAGGCGGACAGAGTCGGAGGCGCTTACCTTCTCACCGGTGGGGGCTGGCAGTGGCTGGCCTGGAGCAGAGCACCACCGGCCTGCTTGGCCCGCCTCCCATTGCATAGGTTCGTCGCTTGTTCCCTGTTGTGGTGACTCAGCTCCGGCAGTGGTTCAACCTTCGAAGCAAAGAAATAATCTTTTCTGATTGGGGGCAGCCGCGGGCGCGCGCGCAGCGCAGTGCCGATGGCAAGTCGTATGCCCTCCCACCAGCTGAGCGGTGGCCTCTACGTCTCTGGCCGCCCCGAGCAGCACAAAGAGCGCCAGCCAACCATGGGCTCCCGCTCCGTGCCCTACACGGGCGGCGACGTTAAAAAATCCGGTGAGCTCGGCAAAATGTTTGACATCCCCTTGGCGGATCCATCCTCCAAAGCCTCCCGCCCTCCCCACTCTTCCTCCTCCCATAACAGCGGTTCCCTCCGATCCGCTTCTAGCTCTGGGCCCCTTCCCAAGTCCTCCAACTCTGGGCCCGTCCCCAAGAAATCCTCCGGCCCCCTTTCCCTCCAGCCCACCGGACTCATCACTTCCGGACCCACCTCCTCCTCATCCTCCTCTGGCCCTCGCCGGAGCGGCCAGCTGGAGCCTTCCTCCTCCGCCAAGCCCCACGGCACTTCCTCCTATGGTGCCTCGGTTACCCATGTCGTGGAAGATGTCAAGTTTGGGTTCTACATCTCCCGCCCCGTGCTTTGGGTCTCTCTAGTGCTCTTCGCCATTGGACTCTTAGTTGGTGTCTTCATGATGGTCACCGTGAAAAAACCCCTCATTCTTATCGTCGTCGTTGCAGTGCTAGTGTTCCTGCTGGTTTTAGTTGCTTGGCATTTTGTTTTCGGAAGACAAGGGTTGCTTAGATTCTTGAGGCGCTATCCAGACGCAGAACTCAGGGGTGCTAGGGACGGGCAGTACATCAAGGTCACAGGGGTATTTCCCTTTATCGCCTTTTCATATTTTTCTCTACTTCTTCCTCTCGTTCATCCAAATGTGTTTTATGCTCTAGGATTGCTGTTTTTGTTTCACAGACAGATCATTGTTCCCCCCGAGCTGTTGTGCTGGGCAGTTGGTATTCTTGACAAGTATCCGTTGTTATAGAGCAGTGGGCTTTATTATGCTTCTTAGATCTTAGGGGTCTTAAAAGGCGAGGAAATTGAGCTATTATATAGTTTGATATTTGGAGTTGACTATCTAGGAAAATGACTATGAGTTCGAACTATATATAACTGCACACAGCACATGAAAATGGGGTGAGTATGATGCAAACCTGTAGTGTTTGTTATGCTTATGTGCTCAATAGTAAAGACAAATGCTAATTGCCATGTAGTGTAACTGCTGGGCAATAACTTCAACGCTAGAGCTTTTGATAATAGTTTCTCTTATAAAACTTAAGAAAGTTTTTTAAAAAATCTACTGACATTTGCTTGGAGATTCAAGCAGATGTTTACGTCACAGGTTGACATGTTTAGATTACCCTAGCTAATCTGAACCCATTTTTAAACAATTTTAGACTAAGTGGACTAGGTACATGAAAACAGGTGGATTATATACACAAGAAAGTGCTAAAACATAAAAGTATAGCAAGCAGCTTTTCCTATGGGAAATTTGGCAGTTAAAGATGCAAAAACCTTTTGAACATGTGTCATGCATCATGTGAGTAGCACTAAGAAGTCCTTGGTAATTTAAAAGAAATTGAGGGTTGCAAAAAGGAAAAGGTGTTGGATTGAGGGTGTTTGCTAGTTGTGAAGTGAGCCATTCATTCCTAAGGTATGACAGAAGTTAGATATGTAAGGGGATATTAAATAATTAGTGGCAGAGATCAAAGAATAATGAATTTTATAAAAGGATGTATAGTAGGCAAGGTACTTTCTGTAGGGATTTTGGAGATGCATTTGTTGACTGCAACAATTGCTCAGAACACACTGCTATGAGGAAAAATTATTTTCCTACTCCTAATGGGTAGAAGTAGACAATCAAGTTGATGATGTTTTTATACCTTTCATGTGAGCACAATAGAAGTAAAGTCCCTTTCCCTTTGGCACATCAATACCTTATGATTTACTATAAATTGCCCTTATTAGCGCTGCAAAGTGTGGATAATTTTAGTCTGAGATAGTTTTGGAATTCATGTGAGGACTAATCCTTAGTGCTCTACCTTTTAAAAGTATTTTTTCCACCTATTAGTGAAGGAAGAGTTCTTTTGACTAAATTCATTTGATTGGATGTAATAACTAGCAAGTTTTCTGCCCTTTCCAACTCTCCAATATTAAAACCATCTTGCACAAAGGTAGATCTACACACGAAATCTTCTACTCTAAGACATAATCTATATCTTGTTCAGTTCAGAAGAATTTGCACCACATTTGACTTGGTCAGGTAAAAGTTACAATATTCACATTGTCTGCATTGTGCTCGGTCTTGTAAAATGCACTTGCATGGAGAATTTTCCTAGAATGTTCTACAATTTCTGTCATCCTTTCTTATATGGCATGTTGTAAGCTTGTAAGAGAATTTTACATCTCTCTCTCTCTTCGGGGTGTTAACAAGCTTGGCTTGAACCGGGCTCAACTTGAATAGACATGAGTTGAGTTCGGGCATGTGTTTGCTAGGATCGAATGAAGCTTGCAGTCGGCTCAGACTCAAATGTAATTATGAAATTATATATGAGTGATGTATATACAAAAAAAATAATATTTATATTCACAATTATTAATTTAAATAAACATTTATAGCATATTTATGAGACAAATATATATCACATATATGTGTACAATATATCCTTATTTTTTAATTGTAATTGATGTATAATTTCTATGTATTGGCATATATCACATATGATATATGTTTTTAAAAAGTAAAAATTTTGAATGCACTAATATATATATATATATATATTTATATATATTACATCAATTACAATTAACACATCTTATGTATATTGAAATTCACATATATCATAGAAATAGAACTAAATAAAATATGTACACATCTAAATATATATTAATTTCAATGTGATATCACTCTAACATACCTAAGAACTCTTCCAAAGTTTGAAATAAAACTTGAGGAGATGAACTAACCCCAAAACAAGATTTATGTATAAAGAATGGACAACATTAGCTATACACTACCTTATTTATTTCCCAATTTATATGGAATGTCCATAGAGCATATTCAATTATTTAGAATTGGAAGTGAAGAATTCACTTTGATGCTGGCATTGGAGTACTTGAGTGCAACAAACTTCTTAATACCTCATAGGTAGGCTGAATCCTTAGCATCTAAGGAGTGAAAATCCAAAATAATTGCACAAACAATGCGACCAGAGTGGTCCCTAGTGACAACACGAGTATCATATACACTTTTTGCCAATTGTTTTCCTGTAATATTTCATTGACTAGTTGCGGCCACTCTATGGGAATGTTGTTTTGGTGCATTGACCATTCTCAATTTTTTTTATTATACTCATATAGGTGAATTGCTCTTACACTCCTTTATGTTTTAAAAGTTGCACAAACAACCCCTGTTGTTAACAAAATTGTTAGTAGTTATTTTCAAGTGACAAAAATATCCATTTTCACGTAACCACTAAGGGGGTTGTAGGGGTATGCGACCAATGGGGAGCGTGACAAACACACCCCCTGGTCCACCCATTTCCAGGGCATGCACCCATTTGTACTGGCTCCTGTAATGGTTAAATGGATAAGGGTATTGTTGTCATTTGAAAATAAATACTAACACTTTTATTGATTACAAGGAGTGCATGTGTAGTTTTTGAAATGTGTGGGGGTGTAGGTGCCATTTAGGCAAAGGTTAGGGGTGTATGTGCAATTTACCCTATTTATATTGACTCATTTTAGCATTTTAGATTTAGATATATTTCACTATTTTTTTGGGGTTCAAGCTAAGTTCGAGCATGGGCTCCTTGTTCACTTAATAAGGCTCAAACAAAAGCTCTGGATTTTCACTTCAAGCTGAGCTTGAGTTAGAAGGTTTGAGCTCAAACGAGCTTGGACACGAGCAAGCCCAATATTCGGCTCGGGTTAGCTTATTAACACCACAGTCACGAAGTTTCATTTTCGGTGGAGGTTCATTACGGGTTCTTTTTATTTTGTTGTGGAAAAATTTTGGTGTATATATATATATATATATATATATATATATATATATATATGAGTCCCGTTTATATGAGCCTGAGCTCATATATCTCTATGTGAGCCCGGGCTCTATGGGCTGTTGGATTTACATATGGCAGCCCATATTACTCATGGGTTTATAATACTCATAAAACCCATGAATATTATGAGCCATCGGATGTAAATCCGACGGCCCATAGAGCCCGGGCTCACATAGGCATATATGAGCCTGGGCTCATATAAACTTTTTCCTATATATATATATATATATATATATATATATATATATATATATATATATATATATATATATGTTGCCTCACTATAACGATGTCAACATCGAGCAGTGTATAAGTATGAGAAGCTAATTCATGCAATTTAACAAGGAGAGTCAAAAGGCTTCAAACAACAAATGCTAAAATTAAACTACTGTTTTCTCAGTGCTCTATTTATCAATCATTAATCCATCAATTTATTGGATTCTGAATAGTCCAGTGTTCACATCGATTTAACCTATTGGATGACAGATTGATAGACCATAAAGTTTTACAATAGACACATACTGGAAAATCTGCCAGAGACCATTGAAAAGCAAAAATAACATGTTTTATACGCGAAAAGGTAGCAAGAAGAGAAAATTTCTTCTCTACCATTCGTCTAGAATATACATAAGTTTAGTAGAGCAAAATATTCAATGGGTTTGTTTTTATTTCGTAAACCAAAATTAGCATATACTACATGCCAAAAGATAACAACACGAGAAGCTTCATCCTGGGTCATCCTTCAGAAAATAAATTCAGTTGAGCAGAAAATTCAACAAGCTTTTGGAAACACCAATGACCATACATAATCCAAACAAAGGAGAGCATATAGAGTTTCTTTGAGGGAATCTGAAGCAGAATGCAGGATGGAGCAGAGAAGAGGGAGGACCAGACCATGGGATCTTACATCCGAAGTTACTAGTGAGGGGCAGCACGCCAGCATGATGGAGCCATGATCTCTGCTGGTCGTGGCAAGTGTTATCACACCAGTGGCTCACGGTGGCAACCAGCAATAGGAGGGAGGGAGGGACCAGCTGAGGGAGCTGGTCTGTGACTCTGGTTTCCGGTCAGATGGTCTCTGCCTCTCTGCTGGAACTGGAATAGAAGAGAAGCTTTGCCCCCCTAAATGTCTTCAACCAACGAAAAAACCCTGTAATCCACAGCCCAGACTGAAATAAACACAGAAAACCTGAAGATAACGAAATATCACAAAAAAATTTCATTTTGCAAAATTTCCCAAAATATTCAAAATTTAACCCTGTTGTGCGGTTTATGCTCAAAGGCAAAAAAACGAAATTTCGCAAAATTTGTGAATATGGTCAATACCCCTACTCTCTCCCTCCCTCCCTTCTCACAACCTTCAAATTAGGATAATTACTTAGTGAGCCCAAGTTGATGAGCTGGCTGGATACACTTGTACTATTTAGTGATCTTGATGGTCGTAAAACTTTATTTGGGATTTCTCTTAGGTGGTGATGCAGATGTGCATGCCTTCATGCAGGTTGTCACATGTGGTAGCATCCCACTTGAATCATCTTTTCAGCAAATTCCGAGGTGCATATACGTATGTACTGAATTGCAAGAGTACAAAGGATTGACTGGAACGTCTGCAAACCCTGATCATCATCGCTTCACTTGGGGATTGAGACATGCTGAGGTCAGCCTCTTCTACAATTATTGTTGTTATTTTTATTATTAATATTGTTGTTGTTGTTATTATTATCATCATCATCATCATTAATATTATTATCACGATCACTATTATTATGGTTGTTATTTTTATTATTATTATTAGTGGTGGTGGTGTATGCAGATGAGAGGTGACCTATAAATGAAAATGAAATTGATGGCCAAGATCTGACATGCTGTCATGATAGTATGGTTAGAATCCACAATAAGAAATAAATATGGCTATTGAAACGATATTGTCTTTAAAGTGCTAGCGAAAGCTTTTCCAGAGCAGATGATGGGAATAGCTCATAGGGTGATGGATCTCTTGCACATGTTAAATTGGTCGCGCATGCAAGAACATTAAAAGATGTTGCCCTGATTGCTACAGAAAAGCTCTTCATGCTAGGTTTTCTCACCTTTACATGTTAGATGGTAAAACAGTGATACATATTTTTGGATGGTAACTCATCTACTTACATCCTGTCAGAGGCATGTGTCGGATTTCTACATATCAGACTTTCAATCAGGATTAAGAGCCCTGGTAAAGGCTGGCTATGGGGCCAAAGTTGCAACTTTTGTCAAACCAGCAACTGTTGTTGACATAACAAAAGAAAACAGAGAATTATCTCCAAGCTTTCTTCACTGGTTGGCAAAGCATAACCTTTCTGGTGATCACCGTGTAATGCGCCTGAAAGAAGGGTAAGTCTACGGAGATATTAGCAATGAAAGTTCTTTTTTGAACAAATGGCATATTATACACTGCATTAACTACTGGGGATGATCTTCATGAAACAGCCAAATGCTGTTTAACATGTTGGCTTACACTTAACAATGAATTATATAGTTTCATATAATCTATTTTTTAAATGTAGCGATTGAATAGTCCTTAGCTGATCTTCATGAAACAGCCAAATGCTGTTTAACATTTTGTCTTACACTTAACAATTATATAGTTTCATATAATCTATTTTTTAAACGCAGCTATGAGTAGTCTCCTTGACTGTGATGTTAATATTAGAGTGGAAACTTTCCTTTACTTTGTGGTATTTTCAGAATGTGTTTGACGTGATTGTCTGTTTTTTACATTTCAGGTTCATTAAAGAGGGAAACACAGTGAGTGTAATGGGGGTTGTACAGCGGCATGATAATGTGCTGATGATTGTTCCACCTCATGAACCAGTCTCCACCGGCTGCCAATGGGCGACCTGCCTGTTTCCTACTTATCTTAAAGGCCTAATAATGATGTGTGACGAAACTCAAAATGCTGATGTAATTCCAGTGTAAATATATGGCAATGCCATATCTATGATCTAGTTTAATGCTATCCAAAGTAAATTCAGTATATTAAGATTGGATGGTAAAGATGTATATCAGTGGTGTCCTTAGCCTCGTTTTAATACTGCTGCTACAAATAAATTTTGCTCCGGTTGAAGAGTATTAGGCTTGAGGAACTGCAAAACAGAACTACAGGATTTCCTGTAAATAATTGGCGTTTTAAAAATGACTACACCGAGAGGGGTGCAAGGCAAAGAAGGATCAACTCTAGTCTTCAGGGAGTAGATTTGGTATTCTGCAGTTATGCGCATGTTTAATTTACTTGTTCAAGTTTGGTATACATGTACAAAAGATCAGAGAGGTCTCTATCTAATTGTGTATTTAAGTTATGGAACGAATTACTTAAGGATGAGAAGTTTCCTGCTCCCAAGGTATATCCGGCTCATCCCAATTTGGTGATGTCAGTAACTTAAAATCTTATGTTTCTCTTTTATGTATCTTCGAGATACCCACCCCTCTAAACCCCAATAAACTTACTTACCCCATTGCACTATAACCCACTTGAATCCCCTACCTTGCTAGTTTTCACCAGAGCCCTCACCGGTGGCCACTAGAGACCTCGTCATAGCCTCCACTTGAGACCTGGTTGGAGCCCTTTTTGGAGTAATGTTTATGGAGATTTTGGCAGGGGAATCCCTTACCAGATACAAATGGACGTCCCATCTAATTGTGTAGGGTTTTGTAAGGGGTGCCTCCCACTAGAACCAAGGTGGTAACGGTTATGGAGTTTTTTTGGCTTGGGGAGCCTAGACTCCCTTTCTTCCCCATTTAATTGTGTAGCTTTATCCGGGAGGGGGGGGGGGGGGGGAGACTTAGAAGTTCCCGTGTGATTGTAGAAAATTTTGCAGGTCCCCCTTGGCAGAACACCAGGTAGTAAAGTTTTTTGAGATTTTTGGCAGGGAGCTCAAATATAAATGAATTAGACAGGGACATAGAGTCCCGGTCTGATTATGCATGGTTTTGCAGGGGAACCTAAGCGAATTTTTGTGTGGGGAGAGCCCCCCATCGGATACAAATGAATGAGACAAGGACGTAGCCTTGATCTAATTGCACAGGTTTTTTGCGAGGGGTTCCTCCCCAAGAGCCTAGGCAATAATATTTTTGGAAAAATCAAATCATGCTTGGGGGTGTGCCTCCCTTTACTTTCTCTCTTGGGGGTGGACAACAAACTCGGGTGGGAAACTTTCCATCCATTACCTAAAGAGGAAAGTCTTTTTTGTTTATTTTTGGAAGGAGAAAATAGTCCTTTTTACTAATGGTGTTTTAGTAACAATTTTCCAACCATGCAAATGAAAGTTATATACTCTCTTGCCTTATATAAATAACACCTTTTGATAATAGTTATATTACTTAAAAAGAGGGAAGCCTATTTTTTTTTCTTTTTTTCATAGAAAAAGAAACTAAATTTATTCTTCACTTCACTACAAGCCTTATAAATTTGGCAAAATAGAATTGTAATGTTTGAGAATTTTTTAGATTCCCGAAGTCGACCACGTGGAAATTAGGGTGTTGGATCCTTTGACCTTCTTGTGGAGATAACTTGATCATTAGTTGGAATTGGTGGCTAAGACCAATATGAATGGAAATTAGACAGGAAGAGCTTCGAAATGCCACTAATAATGCTTGAATCGAAGTTCGGATGAGAGAGATATGACTATTCACAGTTGAATGTAATGCGCCAAGCCCGTTTACCCAAATTGGATGTGTGAATTGTTCGTTTAAGTTACTATAAGGGGTTGATAAATTAAAGTGACTAAAATTAATTTTTGGGGCCCAATTTGTAATGCCCGAGATTTTTCATATATTTTTCTTAAAAATTTACTGAAATTTTTTGCAATATAACGTCTGTAAATCGGAGTAAAAATGACGAAATCAAAACCTAATAAAACAATTTATAATTTAAAACACTAAACATCAATTTTCCATCTAAATATTTTCATCATACGGTCAAACATCGTACGGCCAAAGCAAATATCCTCAGACGCTACTCGAAAACACATGTATGACTAAATTACCATGATCATGGATTTTTAAATACAAATAACTCCTAGGCGTCCCCGAGTACAAGTCCCATAAACAGCCTACTATCTAATCCAAATTAAAAGTCCAGAAGATATAAACACTTAAATCTCATCTCACCAAATACATCAGATCGTGACACCAAATATACTCACATTGAGTCAAGGTTAAACCTGAGTCAAAAGGAGAAACAATCCACTGCAGAATCAAGCATCCATCTCTAGGAGCTCTCCAACACAACTTGCAAAAGTCTCCCAAACAACGGGGCTAAAAAAGTAGGGTGAGTATTTTCATACTCAGTAGGGGAATCTAAACAATGAACTCAATAAGTTCATAAAATACATGCGTTTATGCAACTTAAACATGAAGCAGCCAACGTAATATAATTATAAACATATGCATAAAATCATGCATAACACACTAATGAAAGCAAACTTACACAAACACCCTTAATCAGGGTCTTACAACTTACTCGTACCATCGTACGCATACTCAATACCTTTTACATACTTGTACGACCTTATTCGTACAATCTTACACTTACAACACACACATTCGTACGACCTTATTCGTACGAACTTACCTGTATGACCTTAATCGTACAATCTTACTCAGAATCTGAAGCATACAACATACTCTCACTATCGTACACATACTACCGACAACTGAAGCTGATTACAATTAACAAACTCCAACGTCGGAAAGGAAGGGAATGCCACAAGGGCGTCAACTTAACCTTCGGGGAACAACTAGACGCCATGGACTTTTCCGAAGGCAAGGCACACCTATTCTCATGGGGCACATGATCAAACAGGTAAGAGTAGATCCATGATACTGCTTACCTGAGCGCGCAAATACCCACTCTTTGGGGCCATACAGTTCCAACAAGGGCCATACAGTGCCAACTAAGGGCGAAAAACATACAGTGCCACTCTAGGGCAGTAATCTTACAATGCCACTCTTGGGCAGAACATACAGTGCCATCTAGGCAGAAACATACAGAGCCCATGAAAGGTAGAAACTTACAGCGCTCTCAATAGAGCATCAAACGTCTGGGCTTAATACAGTACATACCAAATCAAAACATACAACGCTCTCAACAGAGCATCAGACGTCTGGTGCACTATATAACACAGACAACATCTCGCAGGAATAACCACCATGGCAAGACAAGAAATGCTCAACCGATTCATTATCGGCTAGCCCAAACACGGAACTTAATCCGTTAAACCCTTAGGTCTCAAACTCACAATGCTATTATTAGCTTTCTCATAATTCAAGTTTGAATTAAGTAAGTTATGCGGTACAATTATGCCAAACTGACTCACAGTCCTTAACTAATCAAACCGAAGCTGAGCCCGATCGAAACCCTAGTTCATCGGGGCAGCAGACTTCACTTACCTATCCAAGTCACAACATGGCTCACCGTACACAGATCCTTACGTAATCATACATTCTCTGTCATCTACCTTACGATCAGACATCTTACTTACATCGTCAAACTGAGCTCTTCACAGTAGATCCCCTGTTATGACCCTCTTACTTAATACCTTATTTATTATTTTTACTTTTCTCTTCATAATATGTACGTTATGCTTGTACAATTATGCACGCTCTTACTATCTAACAAACCCTCATAAGGCTCAAAGCCTAAGTCCTCTTACTTACAGAAACTAACCCCTGACTTTGCTCCACATCAAACCAATCCAATCCGCTCCATTCTTCGTCTATCATACTTACCTTTGTTGTCTTCTATCACACGCTTACCCATCCACATCTGAATCCATACCAAAAACCTTACCACTTCTTACCGTCCATTGCCCATACCTCTGCCCTCACACAGTCCACGCACATAACTAACCCACAATCGCTAGTCATCACTAGTGTGTCCATAAAACACATACATAGCATACTTACATATTTGCTAGCCATCGCTAGCGCATACATATTCACATCCATAGAACGTACATACAACTCATACATATTAATCATACTTAGCACACATATTACACATACATCAACCATGCTTACAGCTCATATGCATGTCATATGTATCTAAACATACCATATACTCATATGCACATCATGCAATCCTAGCATGCTACTACTCATTCAAGCATGCTATCATAAAATTACGAGTTCAAAGCTCCCCTACCTCGCAATCATGATGTTTGATGGCGAGCACACGATAGTGGCGGCGTCGGTGGCGGAGTTGGCAATCAAAACCATTGCCTAGCTGAGAGAGTGGTTGTCCCGAGGTTTTAGGAAATGCCAAAACTACACATGGCCAAATAAGGTGTCAAAATCAACACTATAAAATTCGCGATCCACGGTGGCACACTAGGGGTGGCCGGGAGAAAGATCGTGCCAAGGAGGGGTAGGTGCGACAGAAAGGTAGAGTGTACTCACTAAAATTTGACCGACTGTTGAACAATACCCAACCGGTCACAAAACATCGAAATCAACTATGGACAGCACCCAACGGCGTCGATTTCACGTTTACAAGGGCTCACATATGGGCGGAGGGCGTGGGGCGATGCTCGAGGACGAAGGAGAGGTGGTGAAGGACTCAGATGTCAACTCCAGATGATGGCGGAGCCATCTGACGGTCAGACGGTGCCAAAGCGGCACCAAAACCCTAACCTGCACGCGCGGCTACTTGCACACACAGCCAAAGGGAGGGAGAAAGGCTAGATGGTGTCGGCCCAAAGCTCATAAGGGTAGTAGGGCCATACCAAGGGTGGTGACCAACGAAGATGGCCTTTGCCATTGTCGTGTCGAGGTAGGCCGACTAGAGGCCTTACAGTGTCCAGTGGAGGTAGGATGGTAAGAGGGCAAAACATGGCGCTCTCTATAGCGCGGTCAGACACATAATCGGCAGAGGGGACGTGTGACTCACGTCAAAAAAAGAGGGACAGTGCCGCACTAGGGCGGTCAGCCATCTCCAGGCTGAGACACGCCACACTAAGGTGGTCCAAAGGGTGTTCGGCATCCAACGACGCTCGATGGCTCAAAACGGGTGGAAACCCTGGGCACGAAGGAGCAGGGGTTACTGGAAGCTCTGGCCGACTCCATCATGGCCCTAGCGGCTAGGAGGAGCTATCTCCAGCCAGAGGTGATGACCAAAGTCAATGGTGACATGCCGGATAGACAACACAGTGAGGGACAGAGACCCTATTTTTCCAAGTGAGAGCACCCAAGCAAGGGATGCGGATCGGGTTCCGACAAAGCGGAGGGAACGGACGCTCAACAAGGCCCGGAGGGGTGGCCCACTAGCATCACTGGGCCGAGGCAGAGCCGGACAAAGGTCCACACGGTCATGTCCAACGTCCGGCTGGCAGTGGCAGTCACAACATCCAAAACGGACGTATACCAAAAATAGGGGCTGACCGGATGGAAATATATGGCTAGGGAGGGCGGAGGCGGAATAGTGCTAGGGCCGGCAAACCTGAGCTGGGATGGTGGCTCAACCGTCGCCAGGCCGGGGTAGAGCCAGACAGATGTCTATTGTTCGTGGCTCGCAATTGCCAGCCTTCGTTCCACTAAAACCAAGCACCGGCAGAACAGGGGAGGTGGAGGCATCTGGCCGGAGGAGAAAGGAAGGGCGGAGGTGGAACCGGGCAGGGAGAGGTGGCCCACAACCTTCGCCGGACCAAGGCTGTTCGGATTGATTCTGACCGGGGCATCCAACGGCGTCCGAAGCCAGCCGGCAAGTTGGATCGAAGGGGGCAGAAAACAGGGCACCGGAGAGGAAAAGAGGGCTGGGGCGGCGGAGGAGGACCACTGGGGCCAGGATAGGTGGTCCCTCGTCGTTGCCGGCGCAAGGCCAGGCCATGGCTGGCCGGTTGGGCCTTGCCAGCTCACGATGGCGGCAGCGGTACACAAAACACAGTGAGAGAGGGAGAGAGAGCTCATCTGGGAAATCCAAGTGGGGGAGCTGGCGGGACTGGCCAGGGCGGCGGCCCTGTTGCCGCCGGCCTGAGGCTGGCCGGACGGAGGCCGGGCGGAGCCCACCGGCCACCGCTGGTGCTGCCATAGCACAAATCAGCGAGAGCATAGAGAGACCGGGGAAAACAGGGGAGGAGGGCGGCGCGGCCGTGGGGCCAGGATGGTGGCCCCCTACCATCGCATGGCCGGGGCAGAGTCGGTGGCGCTGCGGCTCACTGGCGGCTGGGACAGAGAAACACCGGAGAGAGGGGGGAATGGTCCTGTTCCAAAATTTTCTGGATCGGGCTCGGCCGAGCCCGAGCCTAATATTTCTGCTTGTTTTTTTCCTTTCCCTTATCTTCTACAGTATCCTTCTCTCTCAAATTTTTGAGCTGTAAACTCACTTCTAGGCCCGTGGCCTATGACTGAACCCACACCCGACTATACGGGTAAGAATATCGTGACCAAATACTCTGAAGCATCATATTTTCCCGCAGAAAACGAACTGAAAAAAATGCAGGAAAAACATAAAAAATCGTAGGGAAAATCAAGGGCATTACACAATTAGGTAGTCAAAGTGAGAAGGTTTTGGCCCAACTTCTAAAGGGATTAGGAACCCTAATTGCCATGTCTATAAAAGGAGCAGATTAGGGCTTTTAAGGGGGGCTTTAAATTTTGATCCCAAAGAGAAAGAGGGAGAGGAAGACAGTTTTTTGGCAAAGGAAGCTGGCGATGGAGTCGGAGAGGAGCAAGCTCGAAGACCGGTGTTTAACTAGGTAACCTGCCTAGTCTTTAACCCCATTATTTGGTTTAATAGTTAATTATCTTGGCCGGAGGAAGATGTGTGTCGGTGGAGCACAAAATGCGCATCGGCTGTGTGAGTTCAGGCTGTTCTGTTCTAGTCTTGCTGGCCTTGGGCATACTGGCCTAGCTTGCGGGCCTCAACCTCATAGGCCTGGCCTTTCCGGTCTTGGCTATTGAGGTTGTGAGCGACGAGAAGTGAGAGCCTTTTTTCTTGAGCAGTGTAGTGGCAGCGGCACGGGATGACTTGCATCCAAGCGGTGGCTTTGGAGGCGAGCAACAAGCGGCGATTGAGCTTGGGCCTCTAGAATTGCCAATTCTCAGCAATCCGGTTAGTCTGAGGGCCATGCCTGGCTGCCATGCCGATTAGTCAGATGGTAGAATGGAAAATTTTTAAAAAGGTAGGGCTTTCTTGCCCCGACTGGTCACCGGGCGACGGCCAGGCTAGAGCTATCGGATTCGCCATGCAATGGCAATCCAGTCAGCCCTGGCCGTCGCACGCCATTGCGGCTAGGGGTGGCACCGCCAGAGATGTCTTTGTCTTTGGTTGGATGTGGAGAAGACACCGGTCGTTAGGACGGGTTCGGGTCACCTGACCCAAACTACCTAATTCAAGACCTGGTCCAGGTCTCCTTTAAAAAAAAGAGAGAAGGGAAATGAACTAGGTCCGGTTCAGGGGGTATAAGTGTCAAAAAAATATATAAAATTATGAATTTATATAAAGAGGGGTGGGAGTGTCCTAACCAAGTGTAAGATTGGGGAAAAATCTCAAAGTCTGTATAACGACCCTTTTACCCCTTGTAGTTAAATTATCATTTAATTTTAACTTACCCAACTTTAGGGCTCCAGTTCAGGGGCCTATGAGTGGGCTTAAAAATTGGAAAAAATTTTAGTGAGATTTTAATGTACGTCCTAAATATAGACCAAACCGTACAGTAAGAAAAAAGCCCAATGAGTGGATAATTGACCATTTCTCCCCTTAGATTAAGAGTAAACTGTTAAGTCAATTAGGGTCGGTTAAAGGGGTTCACACTAAGAAAATTACACCGAGTCTATGAAGTTAAGTGGACCTATTAGATGTCAATAAGGCTTTAAACAAAATGACAGTAACACTCCTATGAGAGGACCGCCCACAACCATGTAAATGGAAGCATGAGTCGATTTGAGAGAGAAGTCTTGGGAGAGGGCAATGACTTAAAATCAATAGAAGGGTAGTGAGCTAACTAGAATGAACCAAGGGAGGGTATCATACCCTAGGTAGAATTACCCTAATGCCCTTAGGACATCATATTCTGATTTCACTAAAACGGATACCCTAGCCTAACTAGAGTCTAGGGCACCCAATGTATAATAATGATGTCAAATGGAAGGGGTGTGACTAGTAGGTGACACGAAGACCTTTACAGGTTACAGTGTCATGGGCTAAAAGGGGAAGAACCCTAATTCTCAAGGTTTAAGGTAGCATATTACACGTGTCTTTAACGCAATGCATCAATCTACTAGGGTAGTGTATACATAACTCGCATGATGTGTTGGAGTTATTTATATTCTCGGGCTTGAAATTGTTGAGCCCTAGACCTGCAAATGAGTGCAATGGGCCTCCGTTTATTATTAATAGACTTGTTTGACTTCATGTTATTTATGTTGCTTACTTTGATGATTGCTTTTATCATTGATGAGTTAAATTTATAATGATAACTTTATATTAATGAAGATTAATCAAGAGATATTAGTTACCATTGGATTGAGGGGAGAACATCTAATCAAGATAAAAACTAAAATACCCTTAATGGGGTTTGGGACCAATTCATGGAGTGAACGGGGCCCTGACATAAAATTTTGCCTTGGTTAATGAATTGAGGGTAGCTACGGGAGTTTACCCTAGTATTGTAGAAACTATTAGGGTTTGGAATATTTTTTGAGTCATAGCTCAGTGGATGAGCTATTTATTGGGCTGCTTCACAATGTGAAGAGGACCTAAATGGTTGGGTGAATTTTGATTGGATGAAAATAATCTAGTTTAAGTTTTGAATGTTTGGGGGAGTCAATGATCATAAAGACCTTAGGCTTCTATGATTACATTAGTAATGTCTTAGAAGACATTTTCTCCCTGAATTGGGATGGTGGATATTGTGATACACTTTCTTCACTACTACGACAGTTTGGGCATTGGCCAGTGAGTTCTTTACTGCAGGTCTTCACAAGACCATATAGTGCATACGAAAAGCGGAGTTGCATGAGCATTATGAAAGACTTGTATTTTTTGCCAATCTATGTTAATGAGCACAGTTGGGATCCTCTTCTCCAGATTTGTGGCATGCTATTAACAGCACTGAAGATTTGGGTCAAGCTGTTGTTAAGAAGTCTACTCCAATATTGGAGTTCTATGTATGGGGAATTCTTCGAGAATCAAGTTATCTCTGAGTGAACACATACTTACATTATGTTAAACCTAGAGTTGGGTTAAAATGAAGAAGGGTGATTAATGTCATATGAAATTTTAGTTGGCATATGATGTTTTTGTATGTCCAAGAGATTGGACAGTGGTATTAATTATTGAACAAAGATGATAATTAATAATATTATTTGATATTGCTTGTTTAAATAACACAAGTAGAACAATTGAAGGACTTGCATAAAATGTAGATTGATTAAAAATACTTAACCATTGCATGTTGGATGCTATGCTTCTTGAGTTACTGTAGTTTCTATGCAGAACTACGTTTGGATCCGATCTTGTTAGAGTAGCATTGGAGATGTTGTCTAGTAGGCAACTAACATCAGGTGATATTGGCTCAATCCAAAAATATTAATAAAACCTTTTGTTCCTTTGGAAACTCTTCTCCTAAAGACTAGGACTCACGAGCATCATGGGATGTAATTCATTGTTTCTGCAATTCTGGTAAGTGTATTTTTTATGTGAGAGTTAACTTATTTATTTTTAGACGGATGACAAACTTGTACTTAGATGGATGAGTTGTTTTTATTGAGTTTTTGAGATGTGTAATAATATCATATGATTTGATATTCATATTTGTGAACCCCAATTATCATGACCTAAATATTTAATCGAATAGTTTGTTTTGTACTTAAGAAATAAAAAAAAATCTCGTGACAAAAAATTCAAAATCACTCCGCACTTTCAAGTTTGCCAAAGGTGGCCCCTATTTTTCAATGGTTTGCATATATTAATGTTTGATCCTCCATAATTATGGGTGTGTAAATCCTAACATAACTCTCTAATTTCCAGCTATTTATAACACTCAACATAAAATAGGAAGCTCAAAACTATTTTTTTCATTAAATGTATTGATTATCCCTTATTAGTTTTCGTACAAATGACATATATAATCCTTCTTACATGTGATTAAAATGACAAATGTTGTAACTAGGATGGGTAGAATGGGGTATTCAAAATTACTCCACAATTTACACTTGATTGTCAAAAAAGCCTCGATGCTTATGTGGTACATTTGTTTTGAAATGGAATGTTTATTCATCAATTTGTCGAAGCTGATATGGTAAGTTCCATTTTGATCCATAATACCATCTCCATAAATAGTATTTGTCACGACCTAGATTTTCATAAAACTATTTTTAATAAAGCATGTGCAATAAATCACAAAGGAACTTTTTTCTCTCTTAAAATAAAGCAAATTAATTGGCTAAATATCCAAGGTTGTAATAACTGGAGTTCATAAATATGGATAAAAAACCATATCATAACATAAAGGTAACCAAAATCCATAAATAAGTAAGTCAACCATCTAATTGAAAATCTTACATATGTCAAGAAATAAGCCATATAATAAAGTTGGTTTTCACCCATTATTACAATAATCTAAAATATGCTGAAATAATGGAAATAAATCCTACTAGATCTAACTTGTCATGCCCCGGCGATGCCCGACCCGAGACGAAGGGAAATTGAGAGCGGAAGACTTAACCCTAACCACGGGCGACTTAACAGAATTACAGAGTACACACATTCCTTTGAACAAAAGTAAATAAGAAGAAAAGAAAGAGAGTTGTTTAACACAAAGTAAACAACTAGTCTCAAACCCACATGCTTTGTCAACTATAGCCCACACCGGCTCAAAATAAGTCTTAAGCAACACAACTGTAAAATGTGACGTAAATCCAAAACAACAGAGAACCCTACACAAAGGTTCTAAACATAAAATATAAACCAAGGAAAATAAGTCACACAAGAATCTCCACAATCACATCGAAGTCATCTCCGACCTTTCCTCAAAGAGGAGATCATGTCCATCTGCATGTCGCACCACGCAGCCCCAAAGCAAAAACACAAGAAAGAGGGGTGAGTTTAACAAACTCAACAATGATTTTTAATATAACTATCATCATCGAAAATACGATAGCATAGCAATAAACTCATTCAGATCTAAGATTTACAAGGTGCATCATTTTTTGATCACACATACACATAACCTGAACCTGCATCATAGTGCATGATCCACGTAGTGTCATTCGCATCATAACAACCTGCATGAATGTATCTCTAACATACATATTCCATCATGCATCACATCATAATATCCTGCATGAATGTATCTCTAACATACATATTCCCTCATGCATCACATCATAACAACCTGCATGAATGTATCTCTAACATACATATTCCATCATGTATCACACATACATATTCCATCATGCATCACATCATAACAAAACAACCTGCATGAATGTATTTCTATCATACATATTCCATCATGCATCACATCATAACATCCACCATCAAGGAGTAATCACAATTTAGTGTCACATAGATGGGGACATAGACAAGGCCACGAAGGCGTGTCATGGTCCAAAATTCTACACAAGAATTAAAGAAAGTTCGGGGTTGTCAATCCCTAAAGCTACTTGCCCTGGACGATCCTCGCCGAGGATGTCCCATTCTCACACAGAGAATCTAGAGCAGGGGTGTTCGCCCAGGGACATCTCCTGCGGAGGAAAGAGCCCGAGTTTCCACACAGGAAACCCTAGAACACGTGGTAGCGGGTGCACACGGCATACCACACTGGATTCTCAGGGTCCAGATGACACTCATAATAACAATCTCACATCCGTAAGACAAGTACACAACTCATCCCCACATAATTCCATTTCTCTAGACTCAACCCGGGGAGTGCACTTGTTCCACACAGGAACTCAAATCAAAACATGTCCTTTCAGACCAATCAACTTTCGATTAATCTATGACCGATCAATCCGGCACACAATTTCACCACATTGCATCCAATCAGTCAAATTCGATTAACCTCGATAAAGCCTCAATTGGAAAATTATTTTTCATGATGCATGCAGCATGGTACATACGTGAGCATGACATACATGAATCCTAATCCATGATAAGTGCCCTCATCAGCCCCTAATGCATCATTCATAATCATAATATCAAGCTCCAACATCATCATTTAAACCCCACATGTGTGTGTACCTAGTAGAAGGACTTCACTCAATGCATTTCAACATGCTTGAAATTAACTCACTACCACACTACACATGTGATATAACATCTAATCATGAATTCTAGCGGAAATCACAGGAGAAGAATCATTGAAATCATAACTCAATTCAAAGCTCAACCACAAAGGCTAAACACATATAAGATCATTCACTTCATCCATAAGTCATGACATTCAGTAGCATTCATACATCAACTAACCACATTCTATCATGACAAATCAGTCCATTAATAGGTTGTAGTCCTATTAAAAATATGTTTAACCATAGAGAATCAACCATTCATAATTTCAAGATGACAATTCCAACATCATGCCACAAAACATAAGTCATTCCACAAATCTCTAATCATATATTGCAACTTTATAACCTCAATAGCATGCCTTTCCAGTAGCATAATATAGCTCAAAACACTCCACATTCATATGAAATTGGCAAGCTAAAGTAGAATCATCGAAATAAACTTCATGCATTAGAACACAAATTCTGCAGTGTAGCCGTTCGAACGCCCTTCAGGCCTTTCGATCGGCTAAACGGGAAAATTTGAAATTCACAGTTTGGCCGTTCGAATGCCCAGCAGGCCGTTCGATCGGCTGAACTGGAAAACTGCCGATCCGACAGTGTTGCCGTTCGAACGCCCAAAAGGGGCGTTCGAATGCCAACAAGGCAGAACTGACCATCTTCTTCCTTTCGCAAATTCAAACCAAAACACCATTGATAACACTTCAAATCAACATCTAATACCCTAATCATCATCAAAAGTCCTTCATGACTTTCAGAATGTTAAACCATATCATAATAATATAAAACCCTAAGAAATCGAGATTAAAGAATTTCATTTTCTAATCATGCCATTAACACACCAAATCAAGTAACTCCATTCGAAATAAGCCAAAAATCAAGAGTTTTACCATGGATAAACTGAAGTTTCGAAGGTCCATTACCTTAGCACTTGATTAAGCTCGGATTTGAGGGTTACCCTTCTTGAAAACCTTAAAAACACATTGAGTTTGAATTAAACTCCATTAAAAATTGATTTACTAAAGAAATCCCTAATTAAAACTTAGATCTAGGGCTTGTTGAACATAAAAATCGAATTTTGAAAGTTAGGGTTTATAGTAAAGTACAAATCAGTAATTTTTGATGTCCAAAAATGAATTGAAATAAAGGGAAAATGGTAGATTTAGAAGAGATTAAGAAGAAAGCTAGGGTTTAGTGCTTAATTAGAGTAGGCTTACCTTAAACACCTTCTAATTCGGACTTAATTGGGGATTAGGCCTGACCTCTCCTCCTCAGCCTATTCCCAAAATGGAAATGGCTCAGGTTTGGCCTTTTATAGTAAGCGTTGGGGTATGTAAGGACCCTCATCTCTAAACCGGTTTTTGGTTTCCTTTAATTATTGGTTATCGTGAGATGAACACGTTTTCTGATTTATTCGGTGATTTCGTGAATAAATAGTGTTTACGATGGTTTTAACCAAAATCAACTTTAAGATTAGTGATTTTAAAATAAATGTGATTTTTTGAGATTTTTCTAAATTTTCACAATTTTTCCAAAAATTAGGGTTTTGGCGGGACCCCTATGGGCCCCACCGTCAAAATTTTGATTTTTGTGTCAAATGAACCCAGATGTCTACTTAAGCCCATATAAAAATTTTTAAAATTTTCTTAGGCTTAATTAGTGCTTAAATTTGTAAAATACTCATTTTTAGCCTACTTTTCCTATTTACACCCCATAACTTACCCATACATACCCCAACCCTTACTATAAAAGGGCAAACATCAGCCAGTTCCATTTTTGGGAATAGGCTGAGGAGGAAGGTCAGGCCTAATCCCCAATTAGGCCCGAATTAGAAGGTGTTTAAGGTAAGCCTACTCTAATTAAGCACTAAACCCTAGCTTTCTTCTTAATCTCTTCCAAATCTACCATTTCCCCTTTGTTTCAATTCGTTTTTGGACATCAAAAACTACTGATTTGTATTTTACTACAAACCCTAACTTTTAAATTTTGATTTTTATTATCAACTAGCCCTAGATCTAAGTTTTAATTAGGGATTTCTTTGGTAAATCGATTTTTAATGGAGTTTAATTCAAACTCAATGTGTTTTTAAGGTTTTCAAGAAGGGTGACCCTCCAATCCGAGCTTAATCAAGTGCTAAGGTAATGGATCTTCGAAACTTCAGTTTATCCATGGTAAAACTCTTGATTTTTGGCTTATTTCGAATGAAGTTACTTGATTTGGTGTGTTAATGGCATGATTAGAAAATAGAAATATTTAATCCCGATTTCTTAGGGTTTTGTATTATTATGTTATGGTTTAACATTCTGGAAGTCATGAAGGACTTTTGATGATGATTAGGGTGTTAGATGTGGATTTGAAGTGTTATTAATGGTGTTTCGGTTTGGATTTGCGAAAGAAAGAAGATGGTTCAGTTCTGCCTTGTTGGCGTTCGAACGGCCCTTCTGGGCGTTCGAACGGCAACACTACTGAACGATAGTTTTCCAGTTCAGCCGATCGAACGGCCTGCTAGGCGTTTGAACGGCCAAACTGTGAATTTCAAATTTTTACGTTTAGCCGATTGAACGGCCTGAGGGCGTTCGAACGGCTACACAGTAAAATTGTATGTTGTGCTTATCATGTTTATTTCTATTATTCCACTTTAACTTGCCAATTTCATATGAATGTGGAGTGTTTTAAGCTATATTATGCTACTGGAAGGGCATGCTATTGAGGTTATAGAGTTGAGATATATGCTTAGAGATTTGTAGAATGACTTATGTTTTGTGGCATGATGTTGGAATTGTCATCTTGAAATTATGAATGGTTGATTTCCTTTGATTAAACATATTTTCAGTAAAACTACAACCTATTAATGGACTAATTTGTCATGATAGAATGTAGTTAGTTGATGTGTGGATGTTGGTGAATACCATGACTCAATGATGAAATGAATGATCTTATATGCGTTTAATCTTTGTGGTTGAGTTTTGATTTGAGTTATGATTTCAACTATTCTTCTCCCATGATTTTCACTGGAATTCATGTTTAAATGTTAATTCACATGTGTAGTGTGGTAGTGAGTTTAATTTCAAGCATATTGGCATGCATTGTGTGGAGTGCTTCTATTAGTTACACACACATGTGGGGGTTAAATGATGATGTTGAAGCTTGATATTGTGATTATGAATGATGCATTAGGGGCTGATGAGAGCACTTATCATGGATTAGGATTCATGTATGCCTTGCCCACGTATGTACCATGCTGCACGCATCATGAAAATGGATTTCCAATTGAGGCTTCATCGAGGTTAATCAAATTTGACCGATTGGATGCAATATGGTGAAATTGTATGCCGGATTGATCGGTCGTGGATTAATCGTAAGTTGATTGGTCCGAAAGGACATGTTTTGATTTGAGTTCCTGTGTGGAACGAGTGCACTCCCCGGGTTGAGTCTAGTTAAATGGAATTATGTGGGGATGAGTTGTGTACTTGTCTTGCGGATTGTGAGAATGTTAATATGAGTGTCATCTGGACCCTGAGAATCCAGTGTGGTATGCCATGTGCACCCGCTACCACGTGTTCTAGGGTTCTCTGTGTGAGAACTCGGGCTCTTCCCTCCGCAGGAGATATCCCTGGGTGAACACCCCTGCTCTATATTCTCTATGTGAGAATGAGACATCCTTGGCCAGGATCGTCCAGGGTGAGTAGTCTTTAGGGATTGACAACCCCAAACTTTCTTTAATTCTTGTGTAGAATTTTGGACCATGACACGCCTTCGTGGCCTTGTCTATGTCCCCATCTATGTGACACTAAATTGTGATTACTCCTTGATGGTGGATGTTATGATGTGATGCATGATGGAATATGTATGATAGAAATACATTCATGCAGGTTGTTTTGTTATGATGTGATGCATGATGGAATATGTATGTGTGATACATGATGGAATATGTATGTTAGAGATACATACATATTAGAGATATGATGCATGTGGGAATATGTATGTTAGAGATACATCCATGCAGGTTGATTATGATATGATGCATGTGGGAATATGTATGTTAGAGATACATCCATGCAGGTTGATTATGATATGATGCATGTGGGAATATGTATGTTAGAGATACATCCATGCAAGTTGATTTTGATGTGATGCATGTGGGAATATGTATGTTAGAGATACATTTCATGTAGGGTATTATGATGAGAAGGAAATTATGTGGATTATGCACTATGATGCAGTTTTAGGTGATGTGTATGCGTGATCAGAAAATGATGCACCATGTAAATCTTTGATCTGAATGATCTTATTGCTATGCTATCGTATTTTTGATGTTGATAGAGATATTAAAAACCATTGCTGAGTTTGTTAAACTCACCCCTCTTTCTTGTGTTTTGATTTGGGGCTGCGTGGTGCAACACGCAGACGGACGAGATCTCCTCTTTGAGGAAAGGTCGGAGATGGCTTGGATGTGATCATGGAGATCGTTGTGTGACTTATCTTCTTTGGTTTTATGCTTTATGTTTAGAACCTTTGTGTAGGGTTCTTTGTTGTTTTGGATTTATGTCACATTTTACAATTATGTTTGCTTAAGACTTATTTTGAGCCAGTGTGGGCTTTAATTAACTAAGCATGTGGGTTTGAGATTAGCTATTTATTTTGTGATAAGCAACACTCTTTCTTCCCTTTTTATTTACTTTTGCTCAAAGGATTGTGCGTACTCCGTAATTCTGTTAATCGCCCGTGGTTAGGGTTAAGTCTTCCGCTAGATCGTTTCTCAATTTCCCTTTGTCACCCCCGTGCGCTTGACCGGCCCTTGGACCGGGTTCGGCTCGGGCATCGCCGGGGCGTGACAGGGTATGTATGGGTAAGTTATGGGGTGTAAATAGGAAAAGTAGGCTAAAAATGGGTATTTCAAAAATTTGAGCACTAATTAAGTATAGGAAAATTTTGAAAATTTTTGTATGGGCTTAAGTAGACATATGGGTTCATTTGACCTAAAAACCAAAATTTTGACGGTGGGGCCCACAGGGGTCTCGCTAAAACCCTAATTTTCATAAAAATAGTAAAAATTTCAAAAAATCCCAAAAATTCACATTTGTTTTAAAATCATTTAAAATCACTAATTTTAAAGTTGATTTTGGTTAAAACCATCATAAACACTATTTATTCATGAAGTCACCGAATAAATCAGAAAATACGTTAATCTCACGATAACCAATAATTAAAGGAAACCAAAAACCGGTTTAGAGATGAGGTCCTTATGCCATCAGTTTTTCTTTTGGAAAGCTACCAAACTACCTAATCTTATAGATAGACTCATCAAATATAAACCTAAGTGATAAGTGAAACAACTCACCATGGACCATGCTCAAGGGGCATTATCTATGATGAAGCCCTAGAATCTAGCAAGAAGTGTTATCTCCCAACCTAACCCCTAAGGACCTGATCAGAGTGAAAAGACATAACCCACATCTGTACTTGAATAGAAGTGTTAAGATATGCCAACTAAGTTGGATGTTAGCAACTTGACTGCATGTACACTAAATGATCATAAATAGATCAGTTGTGAACAAAGGCTCACACAGAGCTCCCTCTAATAGGGATAGGTGTAATGACATAGCCAAATCAACAACTCATCAATAAAGCTAAGCTCAGAAATCAATGCCAACCCTATCAGTTTCATCATTCTAGGGTTGTAACATTTGGGAAATTTCTTAAATTCCTGAAGTTGGTCACATGAAAAATAGTGTGCTGACCCCTCAACTTTCCTAGTTTAATTATTTCTCCAATAGATGGAATTTATGGTTGAGACTGATGTGGATAAAAAGTAGATAGAAATAACATTGAAGTGTCACTAAATTCGCACAAATTAGAGTTCAGATGAGGGAGATATGATTGTTCAAAGTTGAACATGTCACATAGGGCTCATTTACTTGAGCTAAACTCACAAATGGGGTGTTTCATGCACATTGCGGGCCCGATTAATTAGGGTGACATAAATTAGTTTTTAGGGGTCTAATTAGGGTGCCAAATGATGGATATTAAGGCTCAAGTCTTGGGGGATTAAAAATCGTAATCCCTATTGTTATAAAACCTAGTTAAGGCTTCTTTGAGGGGAGACTTTGGGGGATCTTGAGAGAGGAGTCACCGGAGGAGATAGAGTTTTTTGGCGAGCATGTGATGGAGACGAGGTGGAGCGAGCATGAAGGCCGAAGGACTGAGAGGTAGGAAACCCTGTTTAAAGTTGTTTAATTTGAATCATTCTTTGATAAATAGTTGTATTATTGTAATTTCTCTTGGGTGGGTTGTTAATGGAGGAAGTACACACCACAACTATTGTCGTACATCTTGCGAGCGTTGGCCGGTGGCCATGTGTATGCAAATGGAGGAGGGTTTGGGTAGCTCCTCCACTAGGCACTATTGACGAGCCGTTACAACCTATGGTGGTTGCTGTAAGTCGGGTTCTAAACATTCCGGCAAAGGATTGGAACTCCTTGGTTCCAGGTCTGACATGGAAAACACCCCTTAAGGGTGGAGCTGGCATGATCCAGCAGCACAAGGAAGGGTTTGCCGGCAGACGCCTATGACAAAGCCATTGGAGCAATGCGCCAGTAGGGGCTCTGTCCAGGAAGTTGTGATGAAGAAAAGAGGATGTCTAGGAAGGGACGGCGGTGTGGAGAGCTCTACTTGCCACCCAGTAAACCCCAGTTGAAATCCAGGTAACTGAAAAGTCTGATGTAGCATTGAGGCTGGGTTTCAGTGTGACAACCCATATTTTTGGTACGTTTTTAAACAATAATAATAGAATTTAAATATATTAATAGATTACTATTTTTTATTTTATACCTAAAGAGTTGTTATAGAACTCTAAAAGACAAACATGGCGGTCCATGAATCATTTAAATCGGACATCAGGGCAGTAGGTAACGACTGTGAAAATCATACATTATAGGCGGGGCTCATGGTAAAACTATGGTAAAACTTATCCTTGAGTGGTCTCGTTTCGAAGGGCTCATTAATACGAGTCCATCGGTACCAAGAACGGGTAATTCCGATTTATGGTTAGAAAGATATAATGTTTTGAAATTTTGAGAAAAGAAATATATATATAATAATAAATTAATGGCTGAATTGCCGCACGACGCCAGTGAGGCATCTTGCGATGTAGGGCTGCATGGCTGACCAACGTGGCAAAACCGCGAGGTGTGATTTTCCCGCGCGGCTCGTGGGCCCGCGTTGCAAAACTGCGCGACACAGTTTTGTCCGCACGCCACACAGGACCCGTGTGGTGGGTCCTGGTCTCGCGGCGCACAGACCATTCTCTAGTGCGCGACACATGTTAAACATGTGTCCTGAGCAAATTCAGCCACGTCACCCCATTTTTCCTATATAAATCTGACTTTCGATGCAGTTTTCATTTTGTACCACGTGTAAAACTTTTGTTCCTTCATTTTGGGTCGTTTTAAGTCCAAATCCGGCCATTCAAAAGGTGTTTTCAGCTAAATCGACTGTGCCAGATGTTGTGATGAGGCCAATTTTTCCATTTAGGCTCTCTACAATTACGAATTTCCACCCCAAATCTAAGGTAGGGGGTCTTAAACTCTAGCTTATGCTTTGTTCGTATGCTTGACTTTTTATGCACCGTTTTTATTTTGTTATGCTTATTTGCTTGATCTTTTTTAAAAAAGGTTATACGTATGTTATGTTTTAAATACCCTGATTTGTGTCATGGTACTTGCATTTTTTGAATAATTCTAGGGTTAAACCTAGAATTATAATATTTTATCTAGATACCTACCGAGAAAAATAATCAGTATGGCGCGCGCATGGGTGTGGAGCATCATAGAAAAGCTCCTCACTTACTAAGCTTTCCATTGCCCTGAGCATTGGGAGGAATGTCATTCGGTATCACGGCTCTGGATTTATCGTCATTGGATGAACCAATGTTTTTTGAATTTGTTTTTTAAAATAAACTCTGTTCTAGTAAAAATTATTACCATAATGAGTTTTCTACTTAATATTAAATTAGATTTTAATTCCGCCTACTGAGTATAAACATACTCATCCACCCCCAAACTGTGCAGGAATTACAACTAAAACGGTGATAAGAGTCAAAAAGTTATCCAAACAATTTATGTGGTAGCTTCTTTAGATATAATCTTTGTAATTATTTTGTGACTAGCATGTGAAGCACAATATGCCTCAATTTTGTATAACTATCTGCTTTGCGCACAGTGATCACAGGCATGTAATTAAAAATTACTATGTTTAATGAATTTGATATAATATTTTGGTTGTGTAATTATTCCTATGTTTAGTTTGGGAATAGAATATATCCTATTTCGTGCGTTATATGCATCGACGGTCATCATGTTCAGTCACGGGGATATAATTTACACATGTCAAACAAAAAAAAATAGCAGTCGTCACATTTGATATCGGAGCCTAAGGATCACTGTTAGTAGAGTAGTTTTAAGTGGTCATATAAATAATTACTAGTTAGTTTTAAGTAGAGCCTAAGGATCTTGGACATAAGATTAAGGAATGCCCTAGGTGAAAGAACCAAAAAGAAATCAAGACAGATCAAAAATCTAAGGCTTATGAGTGGGTCTATGTTGTTAGAAAACCCGGAATGGAAGACTAATCTTATGCTCGTGCATACGATAAACGCTAAACCTTAAGGCTAGATTCAGGATAGGTTAGTCTTGATCGAATGAAAGAAGAAAAGAGTTACTTTACCTTTTGTGAAAATAAAGATCATGTACTAACATGTATCATGCTTGTGTTCTTAAGGCTCAGAATTGAATAGCAAAAGATATGTCATGTACATATTTCTCGTATGTTGTTTTAAGAGTTTTCAACTTTTAAGAGAGGAATAGTTGTGTGATAAGAGTTTTTGAGGGATTCTCTAATAATCTTTCTAGGGTGTCACCATGAAGAGAGATTGACTTCCTACTAAAAACACCCTACTTAACAACGACTTTAGAACGAAAGAAAGTAAAGAATGGATTGCAGGAGTAGTTGACTCAACCCAAGTTTTGTTGGCAAGAAATAAGACCGGATAACTAAAGTTCTGTATGAATTATTAGATATATAATAGAAAATAACTTTTTTTATCAAAGATGGGTTGGACCAAGCTTAGGTATTCTCTACATTAGATGTAAAGGTTTGAAGGTTGTATTACCATCTAGTGAAAAGGCGAGAAGAAGATGGTTTAACTAGTGGTTTTTGTACTCAATAAAGCCCCTAAAAAAATAAAAATAAATTATATTGTTGTATTAACAATTGCTCTAGTAACATTTGGAGATTTTGAATTAAGCTTGAATGTAATTTATTTTGGTTAATGCTATTTTAGCATATTTTACTAGTTTAAAGGAATACCAAAAACACTTACCAATAATTTTGCAAATTTGAAAAAGATCCTCGGCTGCACGTGATGCTATTTAAGTGTGTATTTTGGCTAGAACCAGTTGTGTTTTTAGACATATTATTACAAGGAAGAGTTAGGGGAACCAAACAAGATTATAGGTAAGAAAGACCCAAGACAGTTAGAGACAACATAAGTTTCTAGGTCTTGCTAGTTTTAAAGGCTCATACAAGAAATTCCTGCTATAGCATTACTCTAGACAAAACTAAGGGTAAAATCTATATGGTATATGGAATGTAAGAATGGATTTCAAAAGTTAAAAGGAAAGCTGATTGTAGTATATGTTTTAGCCTTACCGTCTGATAGTGGAGGATTCATAGCATATAGTAATATTTCTGGAACACTTCTTAGACATGTGCTAACGCAGAATGTAATAAGGGCTATGGTTTTCTATTTAGTGTTACTTAGAACAAGATAAGATGATGACCAATACATTGAGTTGCAAAAATGAAGGAAGCATTCTTTAAATGTAAGAGAAATAACAAAATGTCAAATTAGGATGTATACTAAAGCATGAATTCTTTGGGGACAACTTAGGAGTGCAATGCGACCTAGATGAGTACATTGTGGAGATTAGAAAATAAGATGGAAACAAATAGGTGTTGATAGAACTGCTTGTTTTCAACAAAGACTTTGAGAATATATATATATATATATATATATATATATATATATATATATATATATATATATATATATATATATATATATATATATATATATATATATAATATTGATGGTTTAGGCAATAGTTAAAATAAGATCAGTTGTCCGAAGCCTATCGATTCCAGTCTTCAAGGATGTATCAAGACTTGAAAAGGAAATTGTAGTGAAAAGGAATAAAAAGGGAAGAAGAAGCGTACAACTAGAAGTATATATTTTGTAGCAAGTCAAAGCTGAACATCGAAAAACCTTATGGTACCTTACAGTCAATTAAAATATTAGAACGGAGAGGGGATCACATTTTGTGGGTTTCATTTCAGGTTTGTCCATAATATTGTAAGATAATAAAGTTAATTGGATTAAATTATCATAGTATACAATTCTTATCTCTAGGGAAGACACAATTATTAATTATTTTGGCAGAGTTGTACATAAAAAAAAATCGTGAGTAGACACGGAGTGCCATTGTCAATTTTATTAGATCATGGCAGTTGATTAAATTCACTAATTTGGAAAGGAGTGCAGGAGAAGTATTAACCTAAGTTTTGATTTATTTATTTTGAAAAAATCTTTTAGTAAAGGAAGGGTTAAATTTCGAGGAAGTAATTTATTTAAGGGGGGAAGATTGTAATAACCCAGATTTTCAGTACATTTTTAAACACTAATAATATAATTTTAATATATTGATATGAGTACTATTTTGGATTTTGTACCTAAAGAGTTGTTGTAGAACTCTAAAAGACGAACATAGCGGTCCTTGAATCATTTAAAAATTGGACGTCGGGGCCGTAGGTAATGACAATGAAAAGCATACCTTATAGGTGGGGCTTATGGTAAAACTTGTCCTTGAGTGGTCTGGTTTCGAAGGGCTTGCCAATACAAGTCCATTAGTACCAAGAACGCGTAATTTTGATTTATGGTTAGAAAGTTATAATATTTTAAAATTTTGAGAAAAGAAATATATATATATATATATATATAATAATAATAAAAAATTTAATGGCTGACACAATCATTGTCGCACAACACTGGGCCGTGTGGTGAGCCCGCATCGTACAGGACCTGCATGGCTAAACCGCGCGATGCAGTTTCGTTCGCGTGCCACGCAGGACCCGCGTGGTGAGTCCTGGGCTCGCAGCATGCCGACCATGCTCTAGCGCGTGACGTGTGTTAAATACGCGTCATGCACAAATTCAGCCATGTCACCCCATTTTTCCTATATAAATCTGACTTCCGATGCAGTTTTCATTTCGTACCACGTGTAAAACTTTTATTCCTTCATTCTGGGTCGTTTTAAGTCCAAATCAGGTCGTTCAAAAGGCATTTTCAGCTAAATCTACTATGTTGGACGTTGTGATGGGGCCATTTTTTCCATTTGGGCTATCTACAATTACAAAATTTCCACCCTAAATCTAAGGTAGGGGTTCTTAATTCTAGCTTATGCTTTGCTCGTATGCTTGACTTTTTATGCACCGTTTTTATTTTGTTATGCTTATTTGCTTGAGTTTTTCTAAAAAAGGTTATACGCATGTTATGTTTTAAATACCCTGATTTGTGTCATGATACTTGCATTTTTTGAATAATTCTGGGGTTAAACCTAGAATTATAATATCTTATCTAGATACCTACCAAGAAAAATAATTAGTATGGCACACACATGGGTGTGGAACATCATGGGAAAGCTCCTCCCTTACTGAGCTTTCCGTTGCCTCATGAGCATTGGGAGGAACGACATCACAGCTCTAAATTTATCGTCATCGGATAAACTGATGTTTTTTGAATTTGCTTTCTAAAATAAACTCCGTTCTAGAAAAATTATTACTGTCATGAGTTTTCTACTTAGCATTAAATTAGATTTTAATTCTGCCTACTGAATATAAACATACTCACCCACCCCTAGACTATGCAGAAATTACAACTAAAATGGAGATAGGAGTCAAAAAGTTATCCAAACAATTTATGTGGTAGCTACTTTAGATATAATCTTTGTAATTATTTTGTGACCAGTATGTAAAGTTATGATATGCCTCAATTTTGTATAACTATCTGCTTTGCGCACAATGATCACAGGCATGTAATTAAAAATTACTATGTTTCATGAATTTGATATAATATTTTGGCTATGTAATTATTCTGATGTTTACTTTGGAAATAGAATATATCATGTTTCGTGTGTTATATGTATCGACGGCCGTCATGTTCAGTCACGTGGATATAATTTACACGTGTTAGACGAAGCTATGTTATATGATATGTCAAAAAAAAGGCGATCGTCACATTCAGTGACTCCGTTTATAGAAGAAACAAATTGTCACAACCCGGATTTTTAAAAGTATTTTTAAATAACACGAACAGTAAGTAGCGAGATTTTTTTTCTTTAAATACAAAATAAACCCTTCGATTAAATATCCAGGTCATGATAACTGGGGTTCACAAATACGAATATCAAATCATATGATATTATTTAACGTCTAAAAATTTATAAAGACCAGCTCATCCATCTAAGTACAAGTCTGTCACCTGTCTAAAAATAAATAACAAGTTGACTCTCACACTTAAGGTACACTTACATACCGGAGTTGTAGAAATGTAAAAACCTCTTGTGCTCGCCTGCCTTGGTCTCACTTGTAGTCGCCTAGAGAATTTGTAACTAAGCAAACCAAACAACAACCACAAAAACAATGAAACCTCCCCACCTTTAGGAGAAGAGCTTCCAAAGGATAAAATATTTTATTAATATTTTTTGGATCGGGCCAACATCACCTGATATTAGTTGCCTACGTACTCATCAGACAACATCTCCAATGTTTCCAACAAGATCAGATCTAGACGTAGTTCTGCCTAATACTACACTATACTAAGAAGCCCAGCATCACACATGTAGTGCTTAAGTATTTTCAGGCAACCTACATTTTATGCAAGTCCTTTAATCGTTCCACTTATTTTAATTAAACAAGCAATATCAATCAATGTTATTAATTATCTCTCGAACCATTGTTTAATAATTAATATCCCCGTCTAATCTCAATGCTAGACAGACTCATCAGATGCTAACCTAAGTGACAAATGTCAACGAAACACCCTGGAATCTACCAGGCCCCTAGAATCCACCAGGAAGTGCCATCTCCCAACCTAGCCCATAAGGACCTGACCGGAGTGGAAGGGCATGACCCACAACTGCACCTGAACAGAAGTGGTCAGAAACGCCAACCAAGCAGAATGTCAACGACCCTAAATGTGTGTACACTAAAAGATCCTCGATAGATTTGTGGTGAGCATGACTCACAAGGAACTCCTCCAATGGGGAGGTGTAACTACACGGTCAAATCACCAACTCCTCAATAGAGCTAAAACTCAAGAAACCATTCTGAACCCTATCTTACTCATCTATAAGCTAAGATTCCGAATGACTATCCCAAACCCTATTAGTCCCTTCTAGACTAAGGTTTACAACTCGAGACATGCCATCGGTTAATCAACCAAGCAAATCGTCAGGTTAAAGGCTTTGCTCACTGTATGAACTAGTCCCAGACCCCTATGAGGTATTTTAGTCTTTATCTTGATTAGGTGTTCTCCCCCAATCTAAAGCTATCAAACCCCATTAATTAATCTTTCAATAATCTTAAGCTAGTGATAAGTTACTATCACAACATCAATATCAAAAATCGAAACAAAGAACAACATAAACAATTAGAACCACAAAGGTCCAAGCTAATCATAATATCAATAATAAAATTCATTAATGATTTAAGAATTATTCGAGCTCTCGTGCCCTAACCCTCCTTGGGTTATCTTAATAAATCTTTATGAAACTGGACGTAATGCACCTAAGGGCATTAGAGTAATTATCCAACATTGGATACAGTCCTCTCTGCACTGAGTAAGTCTTTAACCTCTCAAAAGGTTTCAGTATCGCATTGACCCATTAACAACATCCACGTGAATGCGGGCCAGTTTGCATAGGGGTAGTTCTGTCAATTGGTTTAAGGCCTTAATGACATCCAACGGGTCCAAAATTGAACTTAAGCATACTACTTGACTTCATGGACTCTGTATAATTTTCCTGGCATGTGACGGGGTCGTGAACCCCTTAAACCAACCCAGGTTTATTTAACAGTTTACGATTAAACCTAGGGGCAAAAAGGTTAATTTTCCACTCACTAGGATTTTTCCTCACCAAAAGGTACGTCAAATAATTTGGTTACCCATTAAACTCTCACTGAGAATTTTTCCAATTTTTAGATCCACTCATATGACCCTGAACCAAAGCCTCAAACTTGGGTAAGTTAATATTGTACAATAATTAACTAACAAGGGTAAAAAGGTCATTTCACAACCTCTGAGATTTTTACCTGACCTAAACCCTACTGAACCAGACCCGGTTCAGTGGGTGTTAAATTTATTTTTTTTTTATCAAATTAGACCGGAACGAATCGGGTTGGGAAACTCGACCCGGTCCAGCGGTTGACGACCCACATCGACGGTCGTCTTCTCCGCGACCGGCCAGTGGCCGTTCAGCCTCTGGCAGCACTACCAACACTGTGGCGGAGGAGGGGGAGGCCCAAGTGTTCCCAGACCGCCGGCGCCCGGTGGAACCGGTGGCATCGGTTCTGCAGCCGCCCGGTGGCTAGCCGGCGGCCAAAAGGCCGCCTTTCTTTCTCCGTCCCTTTTTTTAAAAAAAAAACTAGTGGTGGCATTGCGACGGCAAGCCGCCACCATCGGCCGATGGGCTGGGCTTGACCAGATCGCCATCGTCCAGCGATTCCGGCGCCCTTATCCATCCTCCAACCGGTGGTTGCGCTGCGCCACCGTAGGTTCTCATTTTATTTTAATTTTTTTAACAGACCCGGCGGCCTGCAGAGCGGTAGTCGAAGCCACCGCTGCCAAGGCCTCGCCGGAGCAAGGGTCGCTGCTGCTAGAGCAGGGCCAACATGCCTCTCCCATAATGTATCCAGTCACTAGCAGTCGGCCGGTGGCCAGCCGCCGGTAGTTGATCAGTAAAATAAAAAAACGGCTCTGCATGAATAGTGATTTCTGCAATCACTGTTCATCTAAATTACGAATATGACTTATGTTATAATTTATAAATCTCTGCTAATTTTGACTCAAAATCCTACCTCAAATGGCCGAGTTGTCGTCGATCCATCGCCGCCAATGCTTCGCTGGAGTCTCGTCGGAAAATTCCATCATCCCTCTTTCCTGTTCGCTTAGCGATCAAAAAATCCCCCCAAAAAACCTTAATTACTTCTTTTTATAGGCATGGGATTATGGCTCCTAATCCCATGAGAAATTGGGCTAAAAACTCTTCAATTCAACAACCAAATTGGGCTCAAAAACACAATTTCAAAATACTAATTGATCAGGCCCGTATAGTGACTAAAATGGACAATTCGCGCGTCCAATTCGGGTAAACGGACCCTGCACAATATGTTCAACTTCAAACGGTTGTATCTCCCTTATTCGGACTCCAATTCGCGCGTTCTTGGTGGCATTTCGAAGCTCTTTCTGTTTAATTTCCATCCATATAGATTTAAGCCACCAATTCTAAGCATTAATTAAGTTATTCTAAGGAGAAGATCAAGGGGTCCAACACCCTAATTTCCCGTGGTTAACTTCGGGAATTTAGAAAATTCTTGGACGTTACACAAATAGAGATTGAGAGAGAGGATATTCAGGGGAGAGTTCAGTGGTGCGGTGGGCTCCGCTGGTGCCACCCATTGTCCACTGGAGGTAATCTAGGCCACCTCAGGTGTCCATATGGGCTTTGGATATCCACTATATGATACCTTATAATAATAGTACATATATTTAAATAGAAGGGGTGTGACCAGTAGATGACATGAAGACCTTTACATGTCACACTGTCACAGGAAACAAAGGGAAGAACCCTTATTCCTAGGCTTTAAGAAACACATGTATCAAAGTTTAGGGTAGTATATACATAATTTGCTTGATACATAGGACTTATTTACATTCCCAGGCTAGCCCTAGCCTTGCAAATAAGCACAATGTGCCTCAACTCTAATGGACTTGTGTGAGCTCATGTTATTTATATTTACTTACCCTGATTTATGCTTTTGATGTTAATGTGTTAGTAATATATTGGTAAATTAAGATTAATGAAGATTAGTCAAGAGAGATTGATTGGCTTTAGATTGGGAAGAAAATACTTAATCCAGATAAAGATTAAAATACCTTCAACGGGGTCTAGGAACAGTTCATAGAGTAAATAAGGGCCTTAACCTAGAAACTTACTTTGGTTAATAAACTAAAAATAGTTATGGGAGTGTGAGACTAATATGGTTTGGGATGATTTCTTAGTTACAACTCATTGAATGAGTTGTTTATTAGGTCGATTTTCATGGTGTGAAGGGGACCCAATGGTTTGGACTAATACTTTACTTAGTAAAATAAATTAAGTCATAAGTTTTGAATATTTTGGGAGTTAATGGACATATAGACCTTAGGCTTCCATGGTTTGTATTATTTATTGTCATTGAGGGCATTCCTCTTAGAATCGGGGAGGGTGGAGATTGTCATATTTGTACATTTTCTTCACAGCCACAATGGGTTGAATATAAAAAAAGGAGATGATAACTTCCTTTTAGACGAAGAATGCAGTTCGAGTAGGATATTTTTTGATGAGCAAATTTTTATTTAGATTGATTTTGTGTTACACTATATGTTTGCTTCTCACTTGTAGTTTATCTGGTTTAAACCCAAATCGGTTTGAGTTAAGGTCTATCAGAATATGATCATTTTTATTAAATTTAATAAATAGATATTCAAATATGAGCTGCTAAAAATACTTTGAGTGCCTATATTGTTATTGGAATGTGTTGGGTAACTGCTGTTTATCTTTGGTTTATATTAAAATTTAAATTTTGAGTGTTTGCTTGAGTTGGAGTATAGAACATCTCTTTGCTTTTACTAGATAAACTATTATTGTGACATCCTAGAAATTTTAGAGCAATTTCCAAGATTTAATGTAAGGCAAATTTGGGTTAAAGGGACTACAAACACATTGCCTGACATGTTGATGCCATGGGGAAGACGGCTTGAGAAGCTTTCAAGTAACGCTTATCACATGCACTGCGCAACTCCACAAGAGAGTTGACATGTTGATTGCAAGAATTTTTTGTGTTAACATGCATGTGATTGGATAACATGATGTGAAGCTTATCTTTGGCATCACTTCCAATGATTACAAGATATAAATAAGTGTCTAGCAGTGGGAAAACCCTATTCCTATGCATTAGCAAAAGAAGGGTTTGTGCAAGTTGTTGATGACCAAAGGTTTGGTCATGAGGAGGATGGTGTGTCAGCTTGAAGACTCAGTAGTCTCGAGGTAGGATCACTACCTATTATTAAAAAGGGGATGATTTTATACTTCAAATACAAATTTATGATAATTTGTAAGGATTAAGGTCAAGGAGAAACATGTTGGGAGTGTTTGGGGTGCAATTTCATGAAAGATAGTGTGAGCTTGGTAAGGTAGAAGGAAATAGGGTTATCCAAGGAGACTCCAACAGGTTTCTAGTGTGGTATAATGTTGTAGGCATGGTGGTTTCATTTCTTTTAGAATATTTGTATATACTTATGACATGACTTGGCTTGTACAATTGACTTTAACTTGTAAAATGTTGTGTATCATGTAAATTGAACATATAATTTATTATACATATGAACAAAAAATAACAATCTTGTTATATCCCCAAGGGGGATACAATAGCATCATGACAAGAAAAGAGAGAAGGGAAGCCACAAAGAATTAAGGTAAAAATAATTCATTCACTAATTGACATTAATGCAGAGCTCTTACATTTAAATGGAATAACTAATGGGCTTACTAACATGTACATAAAGCCTATTAAATTTAACTTAAGCCAACTATTAATAAACCCTAATTAACCTAATAACCAAAATGGCCTTACTAAATAATAACATAATCAAAACCTCAATCTAATGGCACAAGAACCCACAGGTGGATTGGACCCGTGTTTCTTCATCCACCCCATTTTCCAGGTAGTCCAAAATTTCCATGCAGATGCCCACCATAGTTCTGTTGGTATATGAAGGTGCGACGCTAAATTTCTTCATTGGACTTCGGTTCCTTGTTGGTCGGATACAAAATTCGACGTTGAGATGGGTAGTGTCAGAACTTTGTCCTGTTCATCGGACTTCGGTTCCTCGTCTTGCAACACCTGTCGTGGGGAGCGACAATGGCCACAGTGGGTGCTGTAGTGGTGATGACTGCAGTGGACTGCGAGGCAATGAAGTGGCTGGGGTGGAGGCAGAAGGATTGGCCAATGTGGAGGAAGCAGGCTGGGTGGGTACAGTGACCGGGGCTGAGGAAGATGACTGGGTGACTGTGGTTGACCTCCGGCAAGCACAGGTCCGATTTCAAGTTGCAGTTCCACAGCGAGCAGACGAGAGGAAATTGGGTCAAAATCTTCCTGTGAAATTTGATGAAGCCACATATGGTTGTGTGACAATGGTGCGCAACGGTGGTGGGATAAAGTCCTGGAAAGGGTTGTCTTTGCAGCGGAAGACTGCCCATTTGAATTGTTTCACAAATGATGGAGGTGGTGGCACAACCAGGGATGCCCAGCACCGCACTCGTCATGGTGTTGCCAATTACTAATCAATTTCCCTAGAGCAGTGGCAATTTCTCCGTACATTGTCGTGAAGGTGGCCATGCCCAACGCAATTCACCATGGATCATTGGGTTTTAATACCAATGTATCCAAACCGCTACACTTACACTTACATAGAGTAACTAATGGGGCCATTAACAAGTGTCTAAGACCCATTAAATTAACTTAAGCTAAGTATTAATAAATTTTAATTATCACAATAACTTAAATATTCTTATTAAATAATAATATAATCAAAACCCCAATCTAATGGCATACGGAGCCCATAGGTAGTTTGGACTTTGGACCCTTAGGATAGGGCATAACAAGTCTCATCCTAAATAGTAGCTTAATCGTTAAAATTATTTACTCGTTTCTCTGCACTCCCATAAATTTAAAAATTCCAGGTTTTGATAATTACTTAAACTTGTCTCTCATTCTTAATTTGAAGAAATTTGGCGGAAGACCAATTGCTCTGCAAAATTTTGAAACTACAATTAATTGAGTGTTAGTATTTGCCTGGTTAAATTTGGGTTATAAATTTGAACACAATATCGTTTCATTTCTCATATTTAGGTATGCACATATATGATTGTTTGTTTTGTAGCTTAGTCTCTGCTTCTAGATGAAGAAACTAAAGTAACTTTGACTAGATTGCTAAGGGTTCAAGCTCTAAATAAATGATTGCTAATTTTTGGATGTCTTTTATCGTCCATTCGGTAACATTGTCCTTGGATATCAGAATAAAATTGACATGCCGAAGTGTTTTGTTGCACTAGCCTAGACTGAGGAAGTGGGAAGAAGTCATTTTGTTAAATATCATCGCTACCAAAGGAGTGCTCCCTACTGGCAATGGTGGAACACATGAAATGATTTTTATATTTTGGGATATTGGCACCTTCCAACTTTTGTTAATGCTGCAAAAACTATATTCCAAGAGGTTTCGTGATTTCATTTGCAATGTTTTGTTGGGGACAAGACACTGCTAATGAAAACCAAATAGAGGCACGCTATTTGGCTTCTAAAGGGGAATCATTTGTATATTGATGGGTATATCGTACTTTCTTACCTACTAAAACCTCTAGCCTATAGGAAAGCTCGAGGCCTACATATTTTCAATTGCAGAGTATTTGAGTGCATTTGGCATGGCTAAGTTCAACCAACTTGTAAGTCGAAACATTTGAAACCAACATACGAGAATTGTTTGTTTCTTACACCAAACAATTGGATATATATGAAGTTGACCAAGACTTGGATTAAAAAAGTTGTCAGTGGTCAATCAAATTAATTGTGGCAAACCACTAGACATAGTCCTATAACATTTACCTTCATGGCTACACGAGCTATTAGCAATTTTTATGCATATGTCAATAGATTCTAGGACTTTGATTATTGAGGTGATTCCTTTCTGTTAAGATTTCTGATAATGGGGGTAATATATGGTTAATATGGTACAACAAATGAGAGAGCTAATTGCTATATATTGAATAAGTCAATAGCTAAAACAGAAAAAATAAAGATTGAAAGGTAAATGTGTCGCTAATACTATGAAGACAATTGTGTAATATATTTTTTTATTTGGATTACATAATGTATTACAAAGAGTGTCTCTATTATAACAAGACAATGTATCTTATTTTTTGATTGTTCCAAAAATAGTAGTTCAAATCACATGCACAAAGCGCATGCACTCTTACTAGTACATATAAATCAGTTTATATGCTTCCTATGGAACAAAAATTATATTTGGAAATATTAGCTACACCTGCTTACTTCCCACATCATGAGCCAACATTAAATGGAAACATTAGCTACACCATTGGCTTACTTCCCACGTCATCGGAAAAAAGACTGATATTCTCTTCAAGAGTTGTATAAAGAATCCACCTGGATTTTCGCTGGCCACATACCCCTTTGTTTATGATGGCAAACCGATCAATCCTATTACCAATCTTCCTAATTTTAAAAAATGTGATATAAGGACTGACTCAATAGGGTTAGTATATATACTCAATAGGGTTAGTATATATACTGGATGACTGCCTCCACATTGTAATTGCCCCATCTCCATGCCAAATCCCAGTCAGCTGTTAACAACGGCCGGAATTGGCATCCCAGAGCATCAAAACATGCTCTAATTGGGATGGCATCCCTGATTCGGGGTTTCAAGTTTAAGACCCCAAAAGTGAGAAGCCAAATCTTAAAAAATGATTAATTTCTTCAATGAATATAAACTAGATGGTAAAAAGTCACAAGTGTATATGGTCTTAATGAAAAGTTACTCATTTTAATGCATATAAAATCGGAACCATCTGATCAGATAATTAAACCCCATGAAGCAAAACATCTTGTGTAGAAAACCAAGAAAGATTCTGGTGAAACTAAAAAGTTGATATATACATCAGTAAATAATGAGTTGTTTACCACGAACATCAAAAACCCATGTTAATAAAATCTTAATCAGCAGTTACTTTGATCTATAACCAGAATGATAGGTTCAATGTGTACTGAGTTCAGATGTATGAAGCACCCCCAAAGTTTCTGGAGCTTTACGGGGAGATTCAGCTGCTCTGTTTCCCGTCCATGGTCTTTTTAGAAATTGCCACCTCCTAGGTTTTGCCTGATACAGCATCTTCAGGTGCTCCCTTCGAAATTTCCTGTTTGCAAACCACCTCCCGCCTCGCCAGCCTAGTCCGTATCTGCCCAACCACAATCAAGAACATCGAGCAAGTTATCCATACATACCAGAACTTCATGCTTCAGTTGCATGGCTCAGTGAAAGACAAAAAGCCTTAATGCCCCATTCAAATGTTGAATGGCCCAAGATCATTCTAGCTAGTGCAAATATACACAAGAAAAACATGCGCAACTAAGTATGGTGATTATACACATGCCATTACAGGTTTTCGCGAAAATAGTAAGAAAAATCACATAGCTCATATGTTCGACTTATTAATTTTGAAACTTCTACAGATACAACTTTCTTTAGACTAAGTAGATAACTCGTGCAAACAGAAAAAGAAAAAGAAAAAAATTGTTAACTGTCAGTTGGATAAATTAATCGCAGACACACTCTCGCCTTGTCCACATAGAGGGAGGAAACTTTACAGAATGACAATTTGTTTGATACAGAATTATGTTTTTAAAATAGCAGACATCAAGGTTAATCACTCAAAATTGCCAATTATTTTCATAAAAAATTTAAAATAATTGAATACATATTTTCAAGGGTAAATAATGGAAAAAATAGGGCATACCCCTTTTTAATAACCACCCATAGTGGTTATCCGAAACCATTCACAAATTATGTTTCAAACAAATAGCATTATAACAGGCTGGAAAGAAGTATATTCAGAAACAAACCCAATAACCAAAGAAGCTCCAGCAGTGGTTAAACAAGCTGGAGTGCTAACAGTTCCTGAGCTGATAATCTTTTTTATTTCCTCATGTTCAAGATGCTGATGGCTTGTCATCTGCATCAGGAACAAAAAAAATTACCAAGCCAAAAATAAAAATAAAAATTGCGTACCCAATCCTAGAGAAGTTTAAAAATTCACAAAATGAATGCAATGAATTTTGTTTCTATGAAATTGAGATGTGATGAGGCGAAATTAAGGACGACATAAAGTATTCAAAACCTACCACATTACATAAATGGTGCAAATTGAAAGATAACCAAAGTTTTCCAAAAGCTCAAGCCCTTAGGAAGGGAAAATCCTTATTTATTTCTTTTATATTCTAACACGGTGCCTCATATGCAAAAGTCCATCAAGCACGGCACGTGGTATACAATTGGGGTATAAATACCTCCAACGAGACTTAAACCCAGGACATCCTAGAACCGAGAGCTTTGATACCATGTAAGATAACCAAGTTTCCCAAAAGCTCGAACTGTTAGGAAAGGAAAAGCTTATTTATTTCTTTTATATTATAACACAAATAGCATACCCATCCACCAAATTTACCAGAAAAATGACAACAGTAACAAATATCCAAAGTGGGATATATAATATTTCCAGATTTCAAGGAAAAATAAATTTCTACTGAAGCATGTGACTCATGTCCTCAAACTTGAAAATCAAGAAACCATTCCTCCAATGAGTCATTGTTATGACTCAAATTAGGATTCCTAGATTAGTCTTTAGTTTCCCAATTTAATTAAGTCTTTGTTCTATTATTGGTAGGATATTTAGATCTAATATTTGATTTAAGGTAGGATCATATTTTGATTAGTTTCCTTTGAATTAAGGGCTCTTAAGCTTATAAATTGTAAGACAACTCTCTTGTGTTCACTAGTCATATGACTCCCCTAGAAGGTAAGCTCCACCATTAAAATGAAAAATCAGAGATAAGCCGTCCATGGTGATGAACTTGCCAAGTATCCAATGTGGTCCACGGAAAAGGATCAAGCTGGCCATCAGGAAAAAAAAGGGGAGAAGTAGGGATCACAAATCCCACCTGCGGCATTAATACTAAAGACTGGGGAAATAGGAGCAAATGGAAGCAGCTCGAGTCGGTACGCCACCTTGCCGATATACTCCAACACCTAGAAAAGCCCAAAAATATAGAGATAACCTGGCATTAGCTAGATGGCCTACACTTGATTAGTGAGCGGATGCTAATAACCCAACACCACTTTCTGTTTGATAAAACCATTCACCAGGTTTTGATTAGACAGAAAAAAGTGGGCCTCACATGACAATAAGAGGACCCACTTTTCTCATCCTAATCAAAACCTGGTGTAAGGTTTTGTTGGATAGAAAGTGGTGGAGGAAAATCATTGTCCTTAGCTATAAGGCTGAAGATGGCACACTTTTCTCGCCCAATCAAAACCTGGTGTAAGGTTTTGTTGGATAGAAAGTGGTGGAGGAAAATCATTATCCTTAGCTACAAGGCTGAAGATTGCGATGAAAACGAGAAATTCACTTTCCTTATGATGATTGTCGGAACTGAGTTCATTTGTCCCTATGCCAAAAAACGAGTACAAACTAAAATCCAGAAGCATAGCATCCTGCTAAAATAACTGCTGATCAATGGTGGTGGAGAAAGCTGTGGCTAAAAAGTAAGCTGCAATAGCAAGCAGAGGCTGACTGTAAATAGATTTAAAAGGTGTAAAAAAAAATTCTTGGGGCTAAATGCAAACAAATGGCTTAGGTATTCAAGTGGCCACCCATACCTGATAAGCACTCAGGCAGGACACAACAGTGTCAATGGGGTACCAGGATTAGCGGGCTGCAATCCACCTTTTTTATCAAATAAGGCCCAGGTTTTTGGGCCATAGCAAACGGTATTCATGCCCAAAGTGACCAAAATATGCACAAAAGCTTTTTTTTACGCTAAATTCCAGGCAAGGTTGTACAATATTCATCATTTGCTACTTTTTCTTGTCAACTTTTACCCTTGAATCCTGTTACATATGTTTTCTTGTTAATTCTTTTATTAAAATAGGAGCAAATCCATATGTATACTACTTTAAAAGTAAAAAGGAGGGCGGGGACTTTTGCCAAAAATACTAAATAGCCAAAATATGCACAAAAGCTTTTTTTTACGCTAAATTCCAGGCAAGGTTGTACAATATTCATCATTTGCTACTTTTTCTTGTCAACTTTTACCCTTGAATCCTGTTACATATGTTTTCTTGTTAATTCTTTTATTAAAATAGGAGCAAATCCATATGTATACTACTTTAAAAGTAAAAAGGAGGGCGGGGACTTTTGCCAAAAATACTAAATAGCCCTTCCATTTCATTAGAATTACAACAAGACAAGTAATGAGGAATTTGAATTAATGAACCCATAGCAGCCTTCAATACATTAACGTGAACAAAGATACGTTTGAGCGCTGCTACTATTGTTATTATAAGGGGGTCATAAAAGCCAACTGGGTTTCGTGTGTTATAAGGGATATCTACCCAATCACCCTCTCTTCAAGGACTTGTTTTTGGAGGGTTATTGCTACCTAGTAGTTCAAATGTTTCCTCTGGGCTCTGGCCAGAAAGCAGTCAACACCTCCATCTTTGTTAAATAGGAAAAAGAAGCCTTCTTTGTTAATTTTCCTCTAACAAAGTCGATGCAAAAGAATATGGGGCTTCTCTCTCCTTCAGTAGAATTCCTCATGTCTCTCTTAGCACGTACATCCTTAGGGAAGTTTCACCTCTTACTATATTCTTCTATCCTGCTTTTTGATCCAAAGATTGGTCAGATTCTGCAAATCATTTAGCTAGTCTTCCATCAGGTGGAATAGATACCTCAAAAGATAAGGTAAAGGCGTCAATCTTACAAAAAGAATTTATTCAAAGAAAAAAGTTAGCATGACCCGGCACACCTAGCAGCCTTGTCACGGGCAGCTAAGCGTACTATCCATGACATGTGCTAAGGCACGCACACATGTGGGTGTTTTGTATGCTAGGTATGCATGAGTTGTGGGAACTGCCCTCAACGTTGCACACCTTGTATAATGTTGCATAGAATACATGCAACGATATGCACACATAGTTGGCCACATTGGGACATTTGGTCAATTAGCTTGTTGTTTGGAGTGTTGTTCACCCATTGCTTGTAAAGACATTGATAGTAAATGCAACCTAGTTTCTTGCTTGTGTTCATTCGTTTTTTTGTAATGTGTCACTCTCGTTCCCCCTACCTTTTGCTTTGTACGAGTGTCTACAAGTGACTTGGGAAATGCAAGCCAATTGTCCCACACAAAGGCTCGCTTGTTGGGCTCCAAGCCTGCAAGCTCCGCACAGTAAGCTGTCCAATAGGCACGTCCATGATAGTTGATATCAAAGCCAAGGTTTCATCTTGCTGGGAAACAAAGACAAATATTTGGACAAAGAGTTGAAAGTGCTAAATGTGATGTTCTTTGACCTCGGTGATGCGAGGCGGATGGACAAACGTACACAACACAAGATGATGGAAACATGTTGATGGGTCTGCAGCTAGTTATCTTTACAAGTGAAATAGGAAACTCCTTGATGCGAGGATGTGCTGAAAATGAACATTAAGTCGGGCGACCGTGTTGTGAATGGACGCGCAACCTGTTGGGAAAATGAAGCATCCAACCAAGGGCAGTCAAGTTCTTCTTGCTAACAAAGTATGGGACTCATTGGTTGGCAATTTCAGGCTGAACTTGGTCTAAAGAGAAAATACATGTTGGAGATAGTAGGCTCTGGGAACGGAACTTCCTAGGCCAAATAGTCAAATGTTGGACATAAGCATAGTAGAACCTATCGAGTCCAAGTGATGAAACTAAAGATAGTGACAAGTAAAAAATCCATAGAGCGTAAAGTATGGATAAGAGAAAAACAAAACAAAAAGAAAAAGAAACTGGCACATGATGGCGACAGAAAAAACGTGCCTTTCGTTGGGAGCTGTTGCAACAAGAGGCAACACATTTCTATGGGGTGAACAAGAGTAAAATATTCCCACCCTTGGGTTCTTTGGGTAAGCATGCAAGCGGCACATCCAAAGCATGTTTGATCAAGGTGAACAAGAACAAGGCATCCCACCTTCGGGTTGATAAACATGGTTGTGTATGTCACACTTAGTTGGCAGGGCAGCACCCGTGGTACTTTGCTACTTCTAAGCATTGGCTTAACTAGCTCAGCGAAGTGGCCCTCATTCGCGGGCAGGCAGCATACGCAAAAGGGAATGTTGCATCAAGAGTGTAGTAGTTTGGTGACCATATCAGTTGTGCAAACCTTGAGCAAAGTTATTGCTCCCATGGTAGACCTCTAGAGGGGATCACGATAGAAAACTTGACTAAATCCGATGGTCGAAACTTTGTAATCAGTAGAGACCAGAAGTTACTGGACATGGCGAGGACGTCGTTTTGCTAGACTCTTGGTCGGTAAAGGTCGAGTCCAAGGCTAAAACTGCAATACAATAACAAGCTTTGGTATAAGTGGGGGTGGCATTAGATTCTTAGGAGACATCGATGGGACCTTACAAGAATGTTGAAGCCCGACATCATGGTATCAACTTGTCAGTGGGAGCTGCAAGGTATAGCCAAAGTATAGGAAAAAAATTGTCCAAAGTGTAAGCAACTTGCTAGTGTCTCGAGGGCAAGGCCAGCTTCGGGAGAGGAAGTTGGGCATCATTTGGTTTATCCTTTCCAAATCGATGTTCAACACCAACTCAAATGGAGCAGCTGGGCGCACCTTATTGAAGCAACCTTTATAGCATAGTATTTTTGCCTTTGCCAATGTGGGCAAGGCACATTGAGCAAACGAATTTCATCATGCAATGGTTTAACCACGGCAAGTGCTCAACAGGTGGAAGTTGGTTTTGCAAAACATGTAATTCATGGGATTATCCAAGCCAAGAGTAAGACATAAGTCAAAAAATTGTCGCAATCACATGCCATGTTTGGAGACAAGAGTAAGACCCCCTAGAGGCACTGCGTCAACAAATTGAGTGGGAAAGAGTTCTATGGGGCAACGAAGCATACTACCCATGACACGTGTTGGGGCACACACATGTGTGGCTATTGTATACTAGGTGTGTATGTTTTGCGGGAACTGCCCACAACGTTGCACACCCTGTATGCATGCGTTGTGGGGAAGGCCCGCAACATTACATTATGCAGAATGCACACAATGATGCGCACACATAGTTGGCCATGTTGGGACACTTGGTCGGCTAGCTTGTTGTTTGGAGTATTAACATATCCCCTCCCCCTAAGATAGGCTTGGAGAGTCTTGCGGAACATTTGGCGGCCGTTTGGAAAACTTTGAAAGGACCATGCCCGTACAACCACTTTGGCTGCCACTCCAGCAATATGAAAGAAATCTCTTATGCCATCGAGGGGGACTTAGTGAGATAAAATATATTGAGTTGTTGGTATGATGTTTAGCCATACAGTTGGCTACCGAAAATGCAACAAAGTGTTGGTTTTGTTGCTAGCCATCATGCCAAGAGCTCCGTCGACCGGGAGATGGGGGCTATCTAACCCAAGGTTATCTGACTTTATGGCCTTGTTGAAAAGAATGGCCTTTTTGTGCACTTGGTTGAGATGGAGTATTTAGACGTCCAAGTTGCCTAAGTTAGATTTTGTGCATCATAAGGCTATGTCCCCCTCCAACTTGCTCACTCGGGAAATATCCCAACACGTTTGCATGTCTGCCTTGGGATAGGTTCATTGCTTGGGCTCACGGGCTAGATGCTTGGTTGAATGGCACAAGGCCATGACCATGACGAAGAAGGTTGACTCGCTTGGTGGAGGGAACAAATTAATACTCAAAACAAGATAGCCAACCAAGTGTCCCAACATGGCCAACTGTATTCAACCCAATGTTGTGGGCCTTTCCCGCAATGCATGCGTATAAGGTGTGCAACGTTACAAGCAGTTCCCACAACGCATGCACACCTAGTATACAACACCCACACGTGTGTGCGCCGTAGCATGTGTTACAAATAGCACGCTTCGTTGCCCCGTGACAATGTGTGACCAGGTGCATCATGAGCCGTCGGATCGAGATTAGACTGTAGGAGAAAAATAGGGCAGTGAGCGGGTGATTTAAACCCTCCTGTTCCTTGTTTTACACACGCCAAAAGATCTTGATCAGACAGCTCGTTATGCACTTGAGTCATGACACATTTTGACCATGTTATGTCAAAATAATATATAAGGCTGCCCAAGGTTACTCAAAAATATATTTGATGGCTTTCTTTTTTCTTACAAGTTTTATACTTGTATTGCCATGTCTAGAAACAAACATGTGAAACATAGACGTAGCATCAATTCTTATATTTAGATAGTTTACATGGTTTGTTAACTTGTTTGCTTTCTTCACAAGTGATGCAAAACAAGTTAAAAGTTGAATTATCATTGCATGGCTTCAATGTTATCATAATAGGACGTGGTATGTAAAGAATGGCTATGAAGTTAAAAATAATATGTAATCTTTGTTGCTTCTTTTATAATTTATTTACTATTTTGACACAAAAAAAGGCAATTATTTCATTAAGTGCCACGTGTTGCACTTTTGTCCTGGTAGATTCAAAAGGTGTCATGCAGGTGGTGGAATGAAAGAAAGAGTTGTATGACCAGTCAGCCCATGGTAGGAACCGAACCCATTACCATGGCTGGTTACTACAACACATTTTGGGCCTGCATTGCCATATGCACACGGGGCTAGAGCCATGCAATGATCACCTTGAAAGGTGGGACAGGGCTCTTTTTTCAGGCACATGTCCTGAGTCCCACATGACTTAAAGATTAAAATTTGATGCCACGTGGGGCGTCCTGTGCAGAAAAGTTAGCCCGCACACGTGGCTGCCTTTCTCCTATACATGTGTAAAAAGAAGCGGGAATGCTAGATTTTGGAGATGTGGGACCTACCGATATTCGTAAAGGATGGTACCAAGGGAGGTTGAAGAGGAACATAAAAAATAAGGGTCCACAAATTTTGGGCACAATTGGACATTTGGGCTTGATCATCACACCATTTTAATCTCAGCCTTTATCAACAACTAAGGTTGTGTTTCCTAAGTTGGGGAGGGGACTACCAAATTTGGGATCTTTCAATATGTAACCCTAAATTTGTAATATATGCAGGTATTACATAATATTAGAATGTAATATAACATTAAGTTTGGCAGAAAATATGTTTACATGAATATTTTCCTAAAAATGTATGATTTTTAAAGACAGATATCCAGTCACTCTAAGATCCCATCAATATCTTTTTTTGGTCCATCAAAAAACAAAATGCCTTGTCTCAAGGCTTGAGGTGCCCCTGAAGCATGTACCTCTCTGCTTCCAAGAGGTTCGTGATGCCCAGAGCTCAAGGGCCTGTGAAGCACCTTAAAGGGCTCTTGAAACATCTCATCTTGAAGTGAGTCCCAAGGTAGAGCACTTTTAAAACACTGCTCTTCTCAGATCCAACTTATGGCAAATACTAGAAGCAATCAAAGAATTTCTAGTTCATGAATCTAGAACATTTACCTCCACTCTTTTTAAAGAGTGAGAAGCCAGTTTTCAATCATTTCCAATGATGATCAGTTAATTTTCTGTCAATGAAAGCTTTGAGAATTTTCCCCCATTTAATAACCATTAGTTCCTTTAGGCCAATTCCTCCATAGCTAAACCTCCTAACAGTACCCTGGATGGTCATAAACTTATAATGAATAGGAGCCAACAATTTGTACATAATCTTTGCCCACAAACAGAGCTAAATGACATGGGTTCTAGCTAAATAGCTGTTCCAATTATTTGCTTGCATGGCACCCCGATTTTCATAGTAGATCTAGTAAAGAGCCTTAGAAAAGAAACTGAAGAAACGGGTTCACGCCCTTGCCACTACAGAGACTTGAACCATGAAAAGAGATCCATATGCCTCCAACATTTGCCAATAGGGAAAGATGCGCTTTGCCTGATTTTCAAATTCTTACCCATTCTGAAATCGATTAATAACTTTCCCTTAAAACTCTTCCCTTCAACCAGGAATTCCCCTCTGCATGCTGATAAATCCTCTCCAGCACTCTTCCTTGAGAAATAACCTTTTAAATGCAGAGGCAAGAACAATCTCATCTTGTCTCCATTTGCTGCTTAATTATTCCAGAAAATCCATGGCACTTAAACCACTCACTACCATTATGAGAGGTGTTGTCGCTAGGAAGAGAAAACACCACTTATGCGCTCTCCAATAAACCTCCCACCATCTCCCTAAACTTTGAACCAGACATACCTTTGTACTTAGTATAATTATTATTTGTAAGTGTTTGATGTAAACTAAAACTCAGAAGCAGTCACAGTTCAAGTATTTCCTTCCTACACTTTTTTCTTCTTTATCACTTTTGAAAAATTAGTGAATGCCATATGATCAGCATAGTCCTTTTGAAAAAGTAGTGATTGCCATATGGTCAGCATAGTTATTAATTTTAGAGCAGTTCTATTCCTACTGCAACTTTCACAATGCATAACCCAATGCATATATTGCTACCATGGGCCCCACAAATCAATGGAGATGTACGCAGGGGGTTATGCAATGTGAAAGTTGTAATAGAAATAGAACTGCTCTAAAACTAATAAAGGCCATGTTGACCATATGGAAATCACTACTTTTTCAAAAGGACTATGCTGATCATATGGCAATCACTAATTTTTCAAGTGTGAGATGCAATAGGTCTATCATGCATACTTACGAACACATCAATATCATCGTTTTCCTATTATGAAAAGAAAATAGATATGGAAAAAAAATGTTTCAAACTACCTACCAACTAATATTTAAAAAAAACTATGTACCAACTAATAACAAAAATTATTGATTCCAATTTAAAAATAAAAATAGAGTTTATTTTTAGAGAAAACACTCACAGCTTTCTCAATCGAGTCAAGCCTATGCTCCACTTTTGTTTGATGAAGGTACCGTAAAGAATATCCTGTAGAATTACAAAGATGATATGAGACAAAAGTGTTACAAAGTTAGATACACCACAGTGTGTATGCAGTGGGAGAGGCGGACAAATGCGTTAAAGATACAGAGTATCTAGGGGTGCTAACAAGCCAAACCGAGTCAAGCTTTAGGCTGATTCGGCTTGAGCTTGAAATTTCAACTTTGAGTTCAAGTCGAACTTGAGTCAAATTGAGTCGATTTGTTTTAGCATGCGAGCTAGCTTGATTTTGTAATCATTATTTATAATATCATTATATAATCAATTATTTAGTAGAGAAATATAAATATTGTGACTCCTAACACATCAACCCAATTTATACCCTGCTCATATTCAAGGTATGGATTAAAAAATCAAATAAACTAAATTTAATTTATTTCAATTTTCTAATCCCACACTATTGAAATAGTATTATATGTATGTTTTAATTAGTTTGAATTTATAGAACTAAAAAAATGGTCCTAATTCTCATGTGATATATTTTACTTATTTTATACATGAAAAAAGAAAAAAATGATACATGTTATGAAAGGAGTTGATATGTGGAAGACATAATCTATATATAAATACTGCGAATGCAATCTTTTCTCGAGCTTCTAGTGGAACGAACATAGGTATAATTGAGCTTGGCTTGACAAATTTCGAGCTCGAGCTACCATGCGAGCAGCTGCGTCTAACACAAGTCGAGTCAAGCTTATGAGCTTGCTTTAGCACCTTGTCAGTATCAAGTAAATACATTATAATTGTCGCAAGTAAAAAAAGTGCGTACAAAGAGCAACTCACCTGCCCAAGCTGTCGCAAGTGATGCTACCGAAGTAGAAATTGTGAAGACAACTCTATGCCTTTCAAAGACGTTCTGAGAGACCAGTCGATTCAGTAAGCACAGAAAGGAGTAAAGAGAATAGAAATTAGCAAACCATTGCCAACGAAATCACCCGTGCTTGGGAGGGGGTGGGGGGGATCACCGTACACGTACATAAAAGCAGCTAAGGAATTTAGCAATGTGCAAAGAAAAATTCAAAAAACAAAATAAAGGGTACCTTGGTGGACAGGTAAGTGTCCTGAATGGCAGAGCATGTATTCAAAGCCTTTCTCTTCAAGTCAGGAAGTGAGATGGAGCGAAAAAGCGAGGTTCCGAAGCGTTTCAAACTTCCCATCTTCAATTGCCGAAACCAACCGCTTGATTGCTCTTTTATTATCAAACCATGCTTCTCCTCCGTCGAACCCTGATTTGCAGTTCGCCGACGAAAATTTGCCTTGACGAACAAGGGAACAGCGTCCCATTACCCGTTCCAAAATATTTTGGTGCTCAAAACACGTCGGCGCAGCTTTGTGGGCCACTTAGTGGGACCCGTTTATATGCGCCATTGCCACAGTCATACAGTGCCGCGACACTCTGCTGGTAGGGCCAAGCACGCCACGCGTCTCTCATCCTCTTACTTTCTATCTACGAAAGAAAAAGTGAGGTTTTAAGATTAATAAATAATAATTAAAAAAATATTTATTAAATAAAATTATTTTAAAAAATATTTTTTAAAGTGATATTCTTTTTTGTCATACTGCATGATTTTTTTTTAATTTTTAAGTTAATTTCATCGTTTAGAAGGACGAAATTAGGTTTAAGATGATTTCATTATTCTAAATGACGAAATCGGTTTAAGGTGACTCGGTTTCATCGTTCTGAATGATGAAACCAACTTAAGTTGATTTCATCGTTCTAAAAAACGAAACTGCCACACTTCTCCCATTTCAGCGTTCGGTTGGCAAGAATGTTGATTTCATCCTTCTAAAGGACAAAATCAAAATAATTTTTTTAAAAAAACTATTTGAAACTAACTTTATCACATGTCCCTGTTCATTCATTCAAAACATACACAATACATACACAATTGCATTTATTCCACCTATTCCATGCATAACAAATATAACATTAAAGTACATCATAGACGAGTATCAAATATATTACATCACAAGTCGAAAAAATATTTAGTTTCACATAAACATATAAAAAAAGTAATGTCATAATCTCCTACGCCCTCGACCCCTTCCTCGACAGTGGTGTACGAGCTCCTCATGATCTGCCTCTAGCTCTGGTTGTGGCTCTGGCTCCAGCTTGGGCTGTAGCTCCAAGTCCGGCTCCAACTCTGGCTGCGGCTCTGGCTCCGCATAAGTAATAGATGGTACAACACGAGCTGGCCGATGTCATTTATAATATAAAATTGAATCTGGCTAAGCTACATGTGTAGTGTTCGGAAATGATGAACCTAGAGGAAAGCTATACGTTGCTGATGATGATGGAATATCAGGGAATGAAGAGTGCATTGGCTGCGTCTGAACGGCCTCGTCAACAGGATAATCTCTATAAACATCCGTAATTACCGAATGAAGTAGTGGCAAGCTACGAAGGACATCGTCAAACTCTCTAATCACCGACTAACATGCTGCTGATAAGTCCTCGCGCGAAGTAAAGGTGTTAAGTGCATCATTCAAATGCGCATGCATACGTCGAACTAGACGAAGCTATAAAAAATAAATTAAATATTAGATAAATAATTAAAACGAAATAAGAAAATAATATATGTCTTAATTAACAAAGTTGTACTTATTAGAACTGCCTCAGACGCTCCCATAGGCTTATATGTCATCTCCTCTACATCATCGCGCGATAAAATATATCGTCGTGTAATCGGTAAATGCCACTGCATATAAGCACTACGAACATCTCGCAATGTCATAGCCATCTCCCCTCTGATAACAGTGGCTCTCCTATCCTCCCATCGAGCAATATACGATGCATGATGTATAGCCCAATCGGTAATATGGCGGCCCTGTCGAGTGATGCGATGGACAAACTCGACGGTAGAAGGTGGGACCCCTTGCTCCAGGTTAAACTAGAGCATTACACGATCCGGCACATACATCTCTATAATCTCGTAACATATCAATGGAGTTCCAGATAGCCACACCTCTCGACCGTCTGTGCATAGGGGAGGTAACACAGCCAACACATCCTCTGAGTACGGCTGCCAAATAATCTATACAATATATATAGATAATTTAGTTTAAATAACAATGAAATTTTTTAAAATCATTACATAAAAAGTTCAACACAACAATAAAATTACCTGGTATGACCGCTGGTGGTCTAACTCCCCTCTGTATAATCGGAGTACTCCTTGTGGATTTTCGGTTCTCTTTTTCCAAACATTCCACCTTAAGGAGTTAAATTTAAAAAATAAGTTTAGCATATGTACATAAAATGTTACTGAAAAAAGTAAGTGTTAAACATAAATACAACCTACCTTGCCCCTAATGGAGCACCCTCGACCAAGCGACCCATCTCAGCACTTGGTCGTCCAACGCGTAAGTGTTCCCACGACCATAACTATATCAAAAAATATGATAACAAATATTACAATTATAGAATTATACATGACTTAAACACCAAGTAAAGTTACACAATTAATTACCTGAAGAAGGGTCAGATAGCCCGCAATCCTCGAGGTCATGGCCTAGCATTCTTTCCCTAACTCTCGGTATAAAAATGCGAGAGTAGCACTGCCCCATGAATAAATACCAGCCATGTCAAAGTCCGCAAGGAGGGAGAGATATGAAACATGCACGTGGCTGCTCGTAGTATTCGCAAATATTGTGGCTCCAAGTAAATGTAATAGATATGCTCGTGCATGCTACTCGATAACTATCTCTGTAGCATCAGTTGGGAGCTCGCGAAACTCCTGTAAGAGCCATCGTAGGCTCACTCGGCTACCACGCATCACTGTAGTAGGAGGAGCTCTACCAAGAAGTCTAACTAATATATCCACATGAGCTCCTCCTGTCGTGCCTGTCACAGGATGTCCATCGATACGAAGTCCTAATAGAACTGCCACATCCATGAGAGTGATGGACATCTCTCCATATGACAAATGAAATATCTGTGTCTCCCTCCTCCATCTCTCAATGAGAGCTGTCAATAAAGGCCGATCGAGATGGACATACTGTAGATGAATGAAATGGCCGAATCCCGCTCACTCGATATAAGGTAAAATACGCTCATCTATGGGCCAATGGCGGAGATATTTAAAATGTTCGGTGCACTCAAGGCACCCGGGGTCCTATAATAAATTTTAAAATCATAACATAGCATACTATATCATCCCAAAAAATAAAACAAATTTTTAAAAAAGATATCATACCTCTCCTCTCCAAATAGCAGCAAACCTATGTAACTCCTACTGTACGAGTATGGAAGTGTCACTCGGGCCTCGCCCGTAACAAGGCTCTGCATGATCCATATTATCTACGGAAAATTAAGATCATATCATTAATCAAAATTAATATCAACTTAAAAACTAAAAAAAAAGCCACGCATGCGCCAGCCGCTTGGCTAGCGCCTGCGTGGCAAAAAGGAACACCACTTTGGGAAATATTTCCCAAAGTGGTTTAAAATGGCAAATATTTTTTATTATTATTTATATAATTTTTCCTATATTTTACTCTTCAACTTTTTTAGTTAAATAATTTTCTAAATATACATAATTTAAAGTTGAGACTACAAATCAAAGTTCAGGGAGATACGATTATTTAAAATTAAATGTCATATATGAAAATGGGTTATTTCATGGGCTCTGGAGGCACTGTTAATTAAAATGACAAGAATTGGGTTTAGAAGACCTGATTGGGGTGCTCAATCAAGGTATTTTGGTCGAAAGTCCTTAGGGGCTTAGAATCTACAATCTCAATAAACTATAAATAGCAGCTTATAGTTTATTAGAATGGAATTTTTTGGCTTTTAGGGAGAGAGAGGAACCGCCAAATAAAAGAGTTTTTTAGTGAGTTAGGCCGGCATGGAGGCAGAGAGGAGCATGCACAAACGTTGGAGGACATAGATGTAGAAAACCTAGCCAAAAGTTTATTAATTTGAATCATGCTTTAATTAATGATTGTATTATTGTGATTTCTCTTTGGAGGGTTACCAATGGCATAAGTGCATGCCACAACCACCATCATGCACCTTGTGCACTTTGGCTGATTGCCATGTGCACATGAAAAGGGGAGGCTTTTGGCAGTCGACACCTCCACTTGGCACTATTGTCGTGCTATTACAGCATGTGGGTATTGCCGCAGGTTGGCTTTTGAACATTCTAGCAAAGAAGAGGATCTCGTTGGTCCCAAGTCTGGCTTGGAAAGCACCTCAATGTTGGGCAATCCCACCCTCTTGAGGGTGGAGGCATGAATGATCTGACAACATCAAAGCGGGGCTGCTGGCGTAGGTCTGTGACAAAGCCGATGGGGTACTATAACTTAAAATGTGTTACCCAAGCATAGGTAGCACATTAATAAAATGCTCGGTGAATCCGACGTCGATCCCACTAGGAATTCTAATTCTTAGGAAAAATAATCAAAAACTAAAATCAGTAGGTGTTACTTCTAAGCTATCAAAATCATATTTCAAATAATTCTTGCTTGAAAATCTAAAGAAACAAAACTAAAAACTTCAAAGAAAATCATACGGATGGTTAAACCAAGGCATTGAATCCATACTAAATCCACATGTATCATCAACCCTAGTCCAAATTCATATAAAACCAAAGGAAACCTCGACTTTAATTAATTGTCTAAGTGTTACATGTATCCAGAGGGCACGAGTAATATGCAAAAAACAAGTTAATAAAATAAATAAGAAACATAAAAGAATCAAATTTTAGATGTGTAGCAATAATAAAAATTAGGATTGATTCAAATACACACCTAAACTACAAATATCATCCAAATTAACTAATAATTAAACTACTAATTTCTATCATAACACTAATAAACCATAATTAACCCTAAATAAACCTAATCATATACTAGCAAATAAGGTAAAAAGGTTGTAAAATGAGTAAAATTCACATTTATCATGGGGCAAAGCACCAGTGGGCTTTGTCCAGTAAGTTTTGGTGCATAAGAGAATGTTTGGGAAGGAGAGGGCAGCGTCACAAGTTCCATGACCGCCAAACAATCAACTCCGACAGAAATATGAATCACTAAAGGTTCGTTTTTGGTAGGACTGATCATTGAGGAAAGGTTTCTAGCGGCTCTAACTAGAAAGAAATAGAGATATTTTCCTAGGAGAAGAGGGTAGGCGCATAGCAGCATCCACCACTGCCCCCTAGTCATCACCATCAGCAATTTTAGTCTTTGACAGCGAGGTTTTCTACTAGGGAGGGCTAGGTTCGGCACTGCCAGAGGCAATTGTCACGCCTGATGTTTTTCCTTACATTTACTTTAAAATTTTACTAATATTTTATTTTAAAATACAGATGTAAATCAAATAAAACAACAAAATTCAAAACATGTGAAAATAATTTTTATAAATTAAACTATCTTACAACAAACCGACATTCTCAAGCATGACCTAAAACAAAAACATAAAAACAAAATTTGCCATGGCCATGGGCTTTAAAAATAAATACATCCCAGACATCTCCAAGTACAAGTTCTTCAACAGTCCAAGTTTTATTTTATACATATATGCACAAGTCTAGTAGAATAACACATTAACTATCACCTTAATTAATACATGAGATTGTAGCACCAAAATTTGCATAGCCTCACTACGAGTCCGCAGTACTCAAGGTCGAGGAAGAACGGTCCACCATGGGGAATAGTCTAATCCAAGAAGCTATCGATCGACTTGAAAAAGCCTCTAGACGAATGGGCTAAAAATAGGGTAAGTGAGTATTTTCATACTCAATAGGAAAATACCTAGTAAGGGAAACAAATTAATGAACTTTGTAAGTTCATACATAGATGCATTTATGCAACCACACACGAAGTAAGAAGTACATGCAGCATAAATAAAGTGTCTTACACACATACGGTCACACTAGCTAAACTTACACTTACTCTTATAGCATACTCTTACACTTACACTCTCAATCAGAGTCTTACCAACTTACTCATATAATCATACGCTTACACATACAACATACATGTACTAGTATGACCTTATTCATACGAACTTACTTATACAACCATACTCGTACAATCTTACTCTTACTCATAAGCTTACTCTTACTATCTTCCTTAGAAGCTCACACTTACACTTACTCTGAATCTTACACATATAACTTACTCAAAATCAGATACATACCACTTACTCTTACTGTTGTACACATACTATCAACAACTAAACTCATTACAATTAATAAGCTTTGGTGTCAAAAAAGAAAGGAATGTCATTGGGGTGTCACCTTAACCTTCGGGGAGCAACTAGACGCCATAGACTTTTCCAAAGGCAAGGCACACCTATGCTCATAGGGCACAAGATCAAACAAGTAAGAGTAGGTCCATGATACTACTTACCTAAGTGCGCAAATGGCCACTCTTTAGGGTCATACGGTGTCGACTAAGGGTCATACAATGCCAACTAAGGGCGGAAATCATACAGTGTCATTCTTGGGAAGGAATCTTACAGTGCCACTCTTGGGCATAACATACAGTGTCGTCTATAGGTAGAAGGTCATACAATGCCCACGAAAGGCGAAAACTTACAACACTCTCAACAGAGCATCAAACGTCTGGGTTGAAATATAGCACCAACACCAGATCCCATAGGATAACACCATGGCTATACTAGGAAGGACACTCAGTCGAATACTTATTGACTGACTCAAACATGGAACTTAATCCATCGAAACCCTCAGTCTCAACCACAATGTTATCAAATTAGGGTTACTAACAATTCAAGTTCATATAAGTAACTTATGCATGTATAATTATGCTCAGAACTACTTATGTCTTACATTCTTCAGCCAAAATGCTAAAACTGCACCCATTCTAAAGCTCTAATCCACAAAGGTAACATTCTTTACTTAGCTCATCCCCCACCCTTACACTTACAGTCTTACGAATCTCTGCATAGCCTTATGATGCACTGAAATAATGTCCAATTAAATATTTTTAAATTTCAAATTAAAATCCTATTTTGTGTTAATTCATTACTTATTTGGGCTATTTATGTTTTGAATAGGTTAGTTGGACCTTAGTTAAGTTTGCATGACTAACTAGGCTTCAACAGGATCCAAGTAGAAGAGGAAGTGAAGCCCAACTACCCAAAGCTATTTAAAAGTCAAGAATGAGCTCATAATGATCTAAACATGCATGGAATGGTCGAGCACAATATTTTGGACCCGTTGGATTTCATATTTGCATCAAGAAAACTAAATTCGGGAAGAAGCTGATTTGGACAGATTGATACAACCTTATTATTTCATCCATATCTTGCTATGTATAATTTGGATTGATATGATTATAGTGGCAATGGAAAGAAGACTTCCGTGGATACAATTTCTATTTCAAGATAAAATTCATAATTTCGAAGATATTTAGGTCAAATCTGGTATACAAATGGACAGCTAGTCAACTAACCCGAGGCCAACACATGGAGAATCTTTTCATTGGTTGTGATTGATATACATAAGGAAAGATAATGAGGCTGATTAGATAACTAAAGGAAGACTCAAAAATACTTATTTGATCAATAATTATTAATTTATTTGATTGATTTAGAATCTAATCATTGCCAAAGAAGTAACTAATTAAGCAATCAATTAAGATGCAATCAAGGGATATGATTGGACCTTCCCCTTTGAAGTAACCCGTTCTACTCCTATAAATAGAGGAGTGGACGTGGTAGAGGCATTATTCTCTCCTCTTTGGAGCTCTCTTCTCCTATTGTTCTCATCTTATTTTATACTTTTTGTTTTTAGTTTTGTATAATGGCTTTCTAAGTTCTTGGTTAAGGCTAGGGATGAAGCTTGTACTTGATGTTTAATGGCTATTATGATTCAAGTAAGTTCTTTATCATTTTAAATTAATGTTTCATATTTAAGGAGTTTATAATCTATATTTGATTTGGCGTTGACGAAAGGCATGCCAAATACTTATAATTCTCTGTGATTATATACTTAATGCTTTCACATAGTAAACAATCAATTATTATTGTTCTATTTCAAAGTTCTTTAAGAGTTAAATTTTCCAATTGAGATGAATTTTCACTCGATCTTAATTGAGTTATCATTTGAATTAAATATACATTAGAGATTTATTACAAGTGGATTTTTGATGCCTTAGCACTTTCTCTTTGATTGCCTCATATTTTCTCTTTTACCTTCATTCTCTATTCTATTTTTTTCATAATTATTTTCCTTGTCACACAAGGCTTTCCCTGTGGATCGACCTTGTTTAGTACAATTGACAAGTAAAAATAAATCTGAATTAGACTACTTCATGGTCTTGGTTTGGACGTAACAACACCTTACTTGTCAAACTCAAATTCCATACTAACACTCTTACCATCATATACTTACAGCCTTACATCTTACACCATCCACCTTAAAATCAAATCGTCTTACCCAAACTCCTCAAATGAAATCCTTTAGACCTAAGTCCCTTCATCAAACCCTTACTAACTCCTTACTCATTATTTTCTGTTACAATTCATATTAAGTACATTATGCATATACAATTATGTTGTCCACTTTTACTAATTCATAATCCCCAAAAGACGCTCAAAACCTTAAGTCTTCTAAATACATGCATTCCCTAAGTCTCTTGCTCATTACTCCAACATACCATCCAACTCAATCCAAACCAACCCTCCAATCTCATCAAGTCCAACCTTTGCCCGTCAATCATAAGTCTTCCCTCGCCCGGCAGACAATTGTAATTTCCACATCATAATCCTTAAAATACCCCTTTGATAAACTTACAATCAAATGCACATACTCATGCCCATCGACCACACACCACCAGCCCACAAAAGAAGATCTATCACATGCTCTGATCACATACACATAATTCATAACAACTTACTTCCATACCCTTAGTCTTCACTAACATATGCATAATTCACATACATAAAACATGCTCATTTAATCAACCTTTATCGTGCAAAGCATTAAGCTATCAACTCCTAACATGCTACTACTCAATCAAAGCATGATATCATGAAATTACGAGTTCAAGGTCCCCTACCTCATAATCTATGAGAGTTTGATGGCAAGCACTTGATGTTGGCGGCGTCGATGACAGAATAGGCGACCAAAAGCATCACACTGAGAGACTTATTGTCCCAAGGATTTTCAGAGACACCGAAATTCATCTCGACAAGGTGGGGGCTTATTTCACTCGAAGCAAAAGATTAGGTGAACTAGGGCGGCTGGACACAAGGTTGTGCCACTAGAAATGGCAAAAGGGACCACGGAATGGGAGGTGACTAATTGGAGGTCAGCCAACTACTAAAAACACTTTGTTGGCTAAATGTTGTTAAAATCGACTGTGGACCACATCCAACGGCAACAATTTCGTATTGTCAAAGCCTCACAATTGGGCAGAGGGTTTGGTTGAGTACTCATGGACATAGGAAAGACAAAAGAGGGCTTTAGCGCCCATATTGCCTAGTGGTGGTGTCGATCAATCATCATACGCCGCAAGGGGCCTAAACTGCATGTGCAACATATACATGCGCGGTAAAAGGGGAACCATAAGAGGGATAGGTTGTCGATGGTCAAACATGGAAGAGGTGGGGTTCGCGAGTGGCAGTCCCCCAAACAAGCTTGAGGGCATTAAGGGCTAGAGAAGGTGGCTGACAAAAGTGACAACATTTCTAATCGCTACCTACAACCAAATCATTATATGGGCAATTGTGCGTCAAGCACGGCTTATAGTGGAGAATATGGGCATGACAATGGTTGAGCTTTCGATGGCCTGAGGCTAATGGCTAACAATGTTACTTCCCCTTGGAAGGATCAGGATTCGGGGACTCTTTCTCCGCAATTTATGGGCCGTGCATAATAGAAAGTGGGGTGCATAGGTGAAATCGGGCCAAAAGTGCTGACCCTTGCTATCGCTAGGCCGGGGCAGAGCCCACGTCGGCTAGACATGCAACCCAAGTCCGCGTAATATCAAGCTCCACAGGTTGGAGCGGACCCATTAGCGGCAGTCAGAGATGTGCCCCAGAGTTTAGGGGCATCTGATGAGTGCGGAAGATGTGTAGAGGAGGCCGAGAGCGGTGGCCCCTTGTCAATTTTGGTCAAGCTGGCATCTGCAGCTGTCTGCTGGTCGACGTCGTTGGTAGCAGAACAGCCAGTCATAGATATAAAGAGACCTGATTTAGCCAAGGACGATAGTGTATCAAGCTGGGGTGGCAGACATGCTGTCGCCGAACCACAAACAGCTGGATAGAGCCAAGGGGCTAGACCTAGAAGACGGTGTTGACCCAGAAATCTGGACAGACACTGATCGAAGTTCATCTAGAGTCTAGCGGTGGCTAATGAATGCCACTAGACTGAGGAAAGTCTCTATTTTTGGACTAAGCAGAACAATAGGGCAGAGGAGAAGAGAATGGGCATGAGAATGGTGGCTACCTATCATCGACGACCTGAGATGAAGTAGGCGACGATGATCTAGAGCCCCTCCGCTGCTCACGGTCGCAGAACAATATAAGAAATCGAAAAGGAGGAGGATTGGTTCGAATTGGAATAGGGTAAAAGGAGGGGTCAGGGAAGGTAGTGGTCAGGGCTAGGGGCGGCCTTGCCATCATTGGTCTGCAGTAGGCCAAAGGCCAACCAGTGGCGGCCAGCCACTGACGGCATAGCAGGCGACTGCAACACATAGAGACAAAAAAACAAGAACAAGGGCTGGTGACATTTTACCTCATGACGGCGAAGGAGGGGCGGGGAGGCTGAAAGTCAGTCTGGCGATGGCGAAGCTGTGGCGGAAGGGTGGAGGTTATGTGGCTGGCAATGGTGGTGGATTGGGCAAAAAATGGAACACACAGCTCATTGGACTGGAATGGGGAAAGAGGAAGAGGGCAGTGTTGGTCGGCGTACGCCAAGGTCGATCGGGTGGAAGCCAGCGGTGGCAGCGGCTTCGACCTCACAAAGTGAAGGGGACTTCCCCCTTCACTATTCATACAATGGGTCAAGTGCGCTGAGGCATTCCCGATCAATTTTTATAATTTTTTTCTTTTTTTCCTCCTCTTTCTTTTCGTTTTTGTTCTCCTTCGTGCCTCATCCTTTTTTTCTCCCGTTTTCGTGCCAAAAGTTTTTGTGGTACATCGAGGCCCATGACCTGTGACTAAACACCACTCCCGACTCTTACGGTTATGAATATTGAGATCAATTACAAACACAGATACGCCAAAGTATCAAATTTCTTCATCGAAAATATGAACAAAAAATAGGAGAACATTGCATAATAATAACAAAAAAATCAGGGATGTTACAACAATGACTCACCATGGCCTCCTCCTAGTTTGTCTTGAGTGTATGTGAAAGAGACAACACCTAGATCAAGGATTTAATCCTTGGTGCGGTCTAGCCATAAAAAATGAAATAAAAGCATATACTGAGTTTGGTTCAGGGCCTTTTACCTGTCTGAAAAATTTGTAAAAATTATCATTGGACTTCATGAATGACACAAGTATCTTGAATAAGTTTTAGGCTCAGAAAAATCTCCTGGGCTATAAAATAACTATTTTACCCTTATAGCTGAATTATAGTAAAATATTTCATTATCTGACTTGGCCTCCTATTTAGAGGCCCATGAGTGGAGTTAGAAATTGGAAAAAAATATGTTTATAGGTGAGGGTTTACCCTAAATATAGATCAAGTTACATGGTAGGGAAAAATCCCAGTAAGTGGGTAATTAATCAATTTGCCCCTAGGTTGGGTTGTAAACCATTGAGTGAATCAAAGTCAGTTCAAGGGGTTGATGACCTTGTAAAATGCCACAAACATTATCATGGGTTCATGACATCAAGAAATAGTATTAGTTTCTGACCCCATTAGAGTTTGAAAAACCCTAAATAAAATGATAGAAATACCTATATTAATAGATTGACCCGCATTTACGTGAATCGAATCATGGGCCAATTGGAGAGTGAAACCTATTAAGAGGTCAAGAACTTGAAACCTGAAAAATGGAGAGGACTGTGTGTAATGCTCGAGATTTTTTCACATTTTCTTAAAGTTTCACAGAAATTTTTTGCAATATAACAGCTGTACATCGGGGAAAATGACCAAATACAAAACCTATGAAAACAATTTATAATTTAAAACACTAAACATCAATTTTCTCATCAAAACTTTCCCTCATTCAATCAAACATCGTATGGCCAAACCAAACATCCTCAGGTGTGTTGTGCCCGATGCAGGCACAAGCGATACCTTGAACAATCACATAGAGAAAGGGGAGAGAAGAAGAAGAAAGGGAAGGGAACTGGAATATTCAATCTACATAACTCCAACGAAGGAGAAGGGTCGACCCATATAGGGAGATGGCCACTCCCCTAGGGAGTCGCACCAGACACGACCCACTCTCTTAGGGAAGCGCGCCAACTAGTGGCCAAGCTATCTCGGGGCTAGTAGCTGGACCAATTACAATTCATCATCAATTACATAATAAAATACTAAGCTATTACATAAGAAAATAGCCCAGTGTCCTAGAATAACAAGGAAATAAATAGTCTGATAATTGTGCACAACACTCCACCACGCTTCCTCTATTCACCTTGTCCTCAAGGTGACCGAGCCGGATAATGAATCATGAACTCATCCTCAGGCATCCAGGTGGCATCATCAAGTGGCTGGCCCTACCAAGAAATCAAAATCTATGTAATGATGCGACCCGAATGGTGGACCCGCTGCTTATCAATGATTAAGGCCGGACCCAAATCTGGAGTAGAAATCGGTCCCATCAAAGGAGGTGGTGGAGCATCAGTAGCGAGAGAAGTGTCCCCCACGCAGTGATGAAGACGTGAGACATGGAACACCAGATGGATCAAAGAACCAGGCGGTATGGCAAGAGGATAAGTCACCGGACCAATATGTTCCGCCATAGCATAGGGACCATGAAAATGGGGGGCAAGCTTGGAGTGCTCAAGCTGAAACAAAGAAGTCTGACGCTGAGGAAGAATCGAAACATAAACCAAGTCACCCATCTCAAACTCCCGATCAGTGTGATGACCATCATAGATCTGCTTCATCCTTTTTTGAACAGAGGACAAGTTCGCCTTAAGCTAGCGAAGAACCTCATCCCTCGTCTGGAGCATGTAGTCCACCTCAGCTACAGAGGAGCGATGCGGAACATAAGACAATACGGTCAGTGGTGGTCGACCATATAACACCTCGAAAGGATTGAAACTAGCACGAGTGTGATAGGCAATATTATAGGACCACTCGGCCCATAGAAGAAGCTGAAGCCATCTGCGGGGCTGAGACATTGTGAAACAACAGAGATACTGCTCTAAACATCTGTTGACCACCTTGGTCTAGCCATCGGTCTAAGGATGGTAAGCAGTACTCATGTGGAGCGAAGTGCCCTATAATGTGAAGAACTCCTGCCAAAACTAAGATATAAAAATCCTGTCACAATCGGAGACAATAGTGCGGGGCATGCCATGTAGCTTAGCGACCTCCTGGACATAGAGCTTTGCCATTGTCTTGGCGGTCAAGGGGTGTCCTAGAGCACAAAAGTGAGTGTACTTGGACAACCATTCCACCACCACCATAATCACTGACTTGCTTTGCACCAAAGGCAAGGCCTCCACGAAATCCATTGAGACATCCTCCCAAACCTTATCAGGAATAGGTAAGGGCTGAAGCAACCCGACAGGAGAGGTGGTAGCGGCCTTAGCCCTCTAATAGACATCGCAAGTGGCCACATACTCCTGGACTGCATGTTAGAGACCATGCCACAAAAAACTCTGGCTGGCTTGCTTATAAGTGCAAAAAGCTCCCTCATGACCGGCTACTGGAGTGTCATGGAAGTGAGAAAGAACTCGCCTGCACACATCATCCACATATGGAACCCAAAGGTAGTCCTTCCAATAGAGGAGGTCATCCTGCCACACAAAGAAAGGATGGGCCGCTGAGTCGGCCTGGATAGCTATAATCAATGCCTGCATTTGGGAATCCTCCAAGTATGCCCGCCTCAGCTCATCAATGAAAGGGCAAGACAACGAAGAAATGGCTAGGCAGGATCCCGGGACAGAGTTGCGAGACAGTGTGTCGGTCACGGTGTTGTCTAGCACTTTCTTGTACATGTCCTCATAGTCATAACCAAGTAGCTTACTGACCCATTACTGCTGAGAGGGAGTAGACACCCGCTGTTCTAGGAAGTACTTCAGAGGTTGGTGGTCAGTGCGAATCAAGAACCGACGGCCAAGTAAATTGGGTCTCCATTTGTCAACGGCAAGGACAATAGCTAACATCTCCTTTTTGTAAATGGACAAGGACAAAGATCGGCTTGCCAAAGCTTTGCTGAAGTAGGCAATGGGGTGCTCGTTCTGTAACAGCACCACCCCGAGCCCCGTCTCTGAAGCATCGGTTTCCACCATGAAGGGCCAGCTAAAATCAGGTAAGATGAGCACAGGGGCCGACACCATAGCCTATTTCAATTATTCAAACGCCGCCTAAGCCATTTCAATTCTAGGCAAACTCCCCCTTCTTGAGAAGTGCTATAAGAGGTCAAGCCATCTCTCCATATTTACTGATGAATCGTCTATAATAGCTTGTAGGGACTAGGAATCCCCTCATCGCCCGCACATTAGTGGGCTACAGCCAAGAGAGCATGGCAGCCACCTTTGATGGGGTCTGTGGTGACGCCATCGCGCGAGATGATATGTCCCAAATAACCCACCTGTGGGCTGCCAAAGGAACACTTCGAACGCTTAAGAAATAAGGAATTAGCTTGCAGAATAGAGAACACCGACCTGAGATGCTCCAGATGCTCCACCCATGAATTACTGTATACAAGGATGTCGTCAAAGAATACCAATATGTAGCAGCAGAGGTAAGACCTAAAGAGATCGTTCATGAGGCTCTGGAAAGTGGAGGAGGCGTTGGTCACCCCGAACAACATGACGAGAAACTCAAAATGGCCGTCATGAGTCTGGAAGGCAGTCTAGTGCACATCGGTTGGCTGCACCCGAATCTGATGGTAACCTGAACATAGGTCGAGTTTACTAAAAACTTGTGCACCAGCCAACTCATCTAGGAGTTCCTAGATCACGGGTATTGGGCACTTGTCTTTGATGGTGATGGCATTCAAGGCGTGGTAGTCCACACAGAATTGCCACATACCATCTTTCTTTCAAACCAGCAACACCAGGGACAAGTAGGAACTTGCTCTAGGGTGGATGATACCGGCCTGGAGCATGTCAGCCATGAGACGCTCTATCTTTGACTTCTGAATATGAGGATAGCGGTATGGGCGGACATTGGTTGGTGCGGCTCCTGGAATAATGGCAATATGGTGGTCATGCAGACGCACTGGAGGAAGGCCCGTCGGCTCAGCAAACACGTCCATATGCTCCTCCAATAACTCAAGAAGATCTGGAGGTGGCTCATCTTGACGCACTTCGACTGTTGCCCATTGCTGCAAGAGGAACCCTTGGGGCGCAAACTTGAAGAAGGAGCTCACCGATTGGGCTGAAAGGAGGCGCCCGGCCGGGATCCTTCGAGACGAACCCGCTGCCCCTAAATGTCAAAGTCCATCACTATGTCTTTAAAGTTCCAGACCATGTCCCCAAGCTCTTGGAGCCACTGGATCCCTAGTACCACATCTGCCCCCTTCGTAAGTAGCAAGAAGAGGTCGGTGACAAATGTGTGGCCTTGGATGGAGAGCGTGGCATGCGCACAAACCCCAATGCTCTAAAGATGTTTGTTGTCACCAATCAACAAGTCAAACAGCTTCGAATCCAACACGAAGCAGCCTAGTTGTTGGGCCACCTTGTCGGTGATAAAATTGTGAGTGGAACTACTACTGATCAAGATTGCCACTTGCTATTGCTTGAGATGGCCTTGAACCTGCATGGTACGTCAAGTAAACATCCCAGAGAAGGCATGGATAGAGATCTCGGGCAGCACGTCATCCTGGTGGGATGAGTCACCCATAGTTGCCTCCTCATCTTCTTCGTCTACCTCCTCCAAGAGGAGGCTGCCCTTAACGGAACAGCGGTGACCTGGGACAAATTTCTCATTGCAACGGAAGCACAGACCCTTAGATCGGCATTCCTCCATCTGTGCAAGTGTAAGTTGATGAACCACACTGTTGGCCTGAGCGCGCTGTTGGCTAGGGTGGCCAGCCACAAGGCTTGTCCGAAACGACAGTAGAGTTAGCGCCAACCGCAGATTGGGGAAAGGGCCTAAGCCGCTGCCTAGCCAACTTTTCCTCCTCAATTCATGCATGGCGCATGATGTCCCGCATGCTGGAGCAGGGAAAGTGGCGCATCTCCTCCAAAATCTCAGGCTTGAGGCCGCGCTTGAAGGTGCCCACCAAGGCGGCCACTGGCTAGTATGGGAGGCGGTTGGCCACCTTCATAAACTCCGTATAATAGGCACGAACTATGGTAATCTGGCATAGTGTGGAGAGCATCTCATTAAAGTCATGGAATTTGTTCGGCCCAAACTGACGCAAAGCTCATCAGAGAAGGCAGCCCATGTTGGGTAGTGCACCTCCATCTCGAAGCTTTGGAACCACACCGATGCATCCCCGTCCAAGTGGAAAGCCGCTATGCGCAGCTGTTCTGCTTCAGAATGCATGCCCTAATAGGAGAAAAACTTCTCCGCCCTATACAACCATTCCTCTAGATCGTCGTCCCCACTGTAGCGGGGAAATTGCAGGCGGGCCAAACGAGGCTCTGCTCCTCCCCGCGGTCCTCCACAAGGTCCCGAGTACTCCTCCCAGTCATCCTCCACCTATAGAAACAGGTTCCTGGGGGGCAGCACCATTGGGGCATTTTCCTGAACACATGGTGGACCTTGCATATCCCAGGTTTGGCGTCTCCCTTCACTAGCGTGCTCATGGGTGCCAAAGCGCAGGGGTGCCTAAGGGACACGCATCTCTCTGTCCACCGTTGCCTGATGGCCTGGACAACGCTATTCTGCAGCCTGCGATGCTTCCCCCTTCTCCATGTTCGTGACCGGGGGTCTGGCGAGAAGTGGCACTAAAGGTCCTGCTTGGAGCTGCACAACGGCCATGGTCAGAGACTCGAGCTTGGTCATAATATGTGCCAGAGTAGAAGCACTGACAGTCTTTGAGGCTGATCAGGGACTGTCTGCTGGAGCATTGACCTCCTTCTTGGGCTGCGATTCTAGGGCCGTGGTAGGTTGCTTGCCTCGCGCCATGGCCGGTGATCGTGATTGCTCCGATACCAATCTTGTGCCCGATGCAGGCACAAGCGGTACCTTGAATGATCACACAGAGAAAGGGGAGAGAAGAAGAAGAAAGGGAAGGGAACTTGAATATTCAATCTGCATAACTCCAACAAAGGAGAAGGGTCGGCCCATATAGGGAGACGACCACCCCCATAGGGAGTCGAGCCAGGCACAACCCACTCTCCTAGGGAAGCATGCCAACTAGAGGCCAGGCTATCCCGGGGCCACTAGCTGGACCAATTATAATTCCTCATCCAATTACATAATAAAATACTAAGCTATTACATAAGAAAATAGCCTAATGTCCTAGAATAACAAGGAAATAAAGGAAACAAATAGTCTGATATTCGTGCACAACATACTCTGATAATCGTGCACAACAAGGCGCTACTCGAAAACAAATGTACGAATAATTTACCATGATCATGGATTTTAAATGCAAATTTATCCCAGGCATCCCTGAGTGCAAGTCCCAAAAATAGTCCATTGTGTAATCCAAATCAAATGTCCAAAAACTATAAACACCTTCAATCTCATCTCACCCAATACATCAAATCATGGCACAAAATAATACTCGTAGTGAATCAAATATACTTGAGTCCAAGGGAAATAATCCATCATAGAAACGAACATCCATCTCCAAGAGCTCTCCATCACAAACCTGCAAAAGCCTCCCAAACAACTGGGGTAAAAAATTGGGTAATGAGTATTTTCATACTCAGTAAGAAAATACCCAGTAGGGGAGTTCTAAATAGTGAACTCAGTAAGTCTATAAATAGATACATTCATGCAACTCAAACATGAATCGGGAAAATATACCATAATTATGCACATATGCATATAATCACACATAACACACCATCAAACCAAACTTACACAAACACCCTTATTCAGGGTCTTACAAACTTACTCGGACAATCGTATTCTTACTCATATAACTACACATACTTGTATGACCTTACTCGTACAATCTTACACTTACTCGTAAAATCTTACTCATAAACATATGCTTACTGTCTTGCTCAGAATCATACTCTTACAGTATTACTCAAAAATATACTCTTACAGTCGTGGACATACTCATACTCTTACAGTCATACACATACTATCGATCACTGAAGCTCATTACAACTAATAAGCTCTAGCATCGAAATGGAAAAGAATGCCACTGGGGCATCACCTTAACCCCTAGGGAGTGACTAGACACCATGGACTTTTCAGAAGGCCAGTGTGCCTGGGGCACAAGATCAAACAGGTAAGAGGTAGATCCATGATACTATTTACCTGAGCGAGCAAACATAGAGACCCACACATAAGGGGTCATACAATTGCCCACACTCTAGGGGTCTTATAGTGTCGGTGCCACTCTTGGGCAGAAATCATATAGTGTCACTCTTGGGCAGAAATCATATAGTGTCACTCTTGGGCGGAATCATACAATGCTACTCTTAGGCAGAATCATATAGTACCACTCTTGGGCAAGAATAATATAGCACTCTCAATAGAGCATCAAACATATGGGCTTAGTTAAGCACACAGACCAAATAGAAAACATGCATTGCTCTCAATAGAGCATCAGATGTCTAGTTCTCCATACAGCACATAGACAACATCCTGTATGATAAACACCATATCAAGACACAAGAAATGCTCAGCTGACTCATTATGGCTAGCTCAAACACGAAACTTTATCTGCCAAATCCTCAGGTCTCAAACTCACAATGCTATCATTAGCTTTTCTTATAATTTAAGTTTAAATTAAGTACATTATGTTGTACAATTATGCCACCAAAAACTCTCTAACATATAGTCCTCCATTAATCAAATTGAAGTTGAACCCGATCCGAAACCCTAGTTCGTCAAGGTAGCAAACTTCACTTAACCTGTCCATATCATGATCATAACTCACCATACATCAAATCCTTACATAATCATATAGTCTTGTTCATCCACCTTACAACCAAAACATCTTACTCGGCATTGTCAAACTGAGCTCCTCATAGCAGATCCCCATTATCACCCTCTTATTTAATACCTCACTTATTATGCTTACTTTTCACTTCATAATTTGTACGTTATGCATGTACAATTATGTAGCACTCTTACTGTCTAATAAACCCCCATAAGGCTCCAAGCCTCAGTCCTCTTACTTACCAAACCAAACCAATCCTCATCCATCAAACTTGCATCCTCCATTTTTCATCACAAGCTTACCCTTCCACATGCAACTCCATATAAAACCCTCTATCACCTCTTACCATTCATTGCCCAAACTTCTGCCCACACACATAGTCCACATACGTAACTTACCAACATACTCGCTAGTCATCACTAAAACATACATAATATATATATGTAGCATACTAACATACACGCTAGCCATCACTAGCACATACAAATTCCACGTCCATAAAACATATGTACAACTCATACATATCATATGTATTTCAACGTGGCATAATTCATTCTCTTACATCATGCAAATGGATCATGATTTAACATCCAAAGCATTGTGTCATACAATCCTAGCATTCTACTACACATTCAAAGCATGGTATCATGAAATTACGAGTTCAAAGCTCCCCTACCTCATAATCATGACGTTTGATGGTGAGCACCCGATGGTGGCGGCGTCGCTAGCCAAGTTGGTGGCCAAAAGCATTGCCAAGTAGATAGAGCTATTGTCCTGAGGGTTTAGGAAGTGCTGAAAGCACTCATGACCAAATGGGGTATCAGAAGTCAATGCAGAAAATCCACGATCCACAGCCGAACACTAGGGGTGGCCGAGGGAAAGTTTGTTCGACATAAGGGGTAATGAGACCAGAAGTCGCAACTGGTCATAAGACTTTGAAATTGGCCGCAAACAGCACCCAGTGGCGTCGATTTCGTGTTTACAAGGGCCCAAATGAGGGCGGAGGGAGTGGAGCGACATTCAAGGACAGAGGAGAGATGGAGGAGCTCTAATGGACAAATTGTGATGATGGAAATGCTATCAGACGGTCAGGCGGCACAAAAGCATCACCTTAACCCTAACTCGCATGCGCAGCTACATGCACATGCGGCCAAAGGCAACTCAAGGGGAGATGGGTTGGACAGTGACTATCCAAAACCCGCAAAAGGGCAGCAGGACTAAGGTCCTAGTGGTGGTCAATCGAAGCAGCAACATCGCCGATCACCCACAACCAAAACAATTGGTGCGGGAAGCTGTGCATCTAGCACGTTTGAGGGCGGAGGGGTAGGAGCATGACGGACTAAAGCCGATAAAACCATTGTCGCTAAGGCCAATAGAGATAGAATTGAGCTAGATGGGGCTAGCCCTCACCGTCACTGGGCTAGGCTGAGCCCATAGTGGCCGGATGGCTCACGACTCATTGGGAATGGTGGCCAAACGCAGCCAGAGGTGTATGTCTGGCTAGGGCAAAAGGAAAGAGCGGAAGGGAGGTAGAGAAGCTAAAATCAGGTCGGGAGGCCTAGCCCTTACCTTTGCTACGCCAGGGGAAAACCCATAGTGACCGAGTGGCCCTCGCTGGCGAACAACAATGACAGTAACTCAAAATCAAATAGGGGCAGGAGACCGTAAGGTGGGAGGAAGGCAGATCGAAGAGGGTTGGCCAAGGTGAACAAGTGGCCAGACTGGGAAGGTGGCGGTGGTCCAGCCTTCACTAGTCACGATGAGTCAAATATATGCATGCCAGAGTCTATCCAGTGCATAGCGGCAGTGGATGGACATCACCCAACTGAAATAGGGAAGGGGTTCAAACCTGAGCAGAGGAGAGACGGAGGGGAAGGATGAGGAACCGGGCTAGGTGGGGTGGTCCATAGCCTTTGTCGAACCAAGGAGGTCCAAATTGAGTTTGGTTGGGCCGTCCAATGGCGGCTGAAGGTAGCCGGCAAGCTCTACTGAAGGGGGTGGGAAAACAGGGGCATAGGGGTAAAAGAGGATGGCGTGGTGGAGGAGAGGCCCACTGCAGCTGGGAGGAGCAACCTCCCACCATCGCCAAGCTGGGGCAGAGCTGTGGGCGGCTAGCCTGACCTTGCCGGCCCATGGCGGCGGCAATACAATCAAAACAGAGAGGGGAGAGGATAACCGAGGAGGAGCTCACTGGGGTCGAATCAGGCTGGAGCAGCGCTGGGAAGGCGGCCTCGTTATCACCTCGCCATGGCCAGGCTGAGGTTGGCTGGTATTTAGCCGGTGGCGCCTCTCTAACTCATCCAAAACGAGAGAGAGCTTTGGGTGGTTCTGGGCAATTGTAGAACAGACTTGCCCAAGCCCGACATTTTTTTTACTTTTCTCTCCCTTATCCTTTGCACTTTCATTCACTTTCAATTTTTTGCACCGTAACCGTGCATTGAGGCCCGCAGACTAAAACTGACCACACACCTGACTCTATGGGTATGAATACCAAGGCCAAATATGCCAAAGCGTCACATTTTCTCACCAAAAATGATAAAAAAAATAGTAAAACATTTTTAGGAAATTGTAGAAAAATCAGGGACATTACACCGTGTCCCATGGGGGAAATTTATATTATTGCCCTTAGGGGTTGTAACACCCCTTGTCCTCAGGCACCTTAAATGTAAGGGAAAAATTAGAATAACATGATAAAAATTATTTTAATCTACATGATCCTCCTTTGTGTACGAGAGTTGTAACAGTCCTCTGGCACCAAAATGCTTTCCAAATAATAAAAAGAATTATTAATATTTTTGTGGATTGAGCCAACATAGCTAGAATGTCATTGCCTACGTACTTATTAGATAACGTCTCCAATGGTACTCTAATAAAATTAGATCCAGACATAGTTTTGCCTAAACTTAAGGTCATTTAATGAACATAACATTTTACATGTAATACTTAAGTATTTCAACTAAATATATAGTCATATATCAAAGTAGACGCAGACAAATAATTCATTCACAAAATTTGATGACTCATTCATAGAATTGAATAAATAATTTAGTTACATAATCTAATAAATATGATAAATCATTCATTCACATAAACCAATAAACATTCTCAAAATTGGATAAATCATTCATTCATAGAATGTTGCGATACCAAACGACTTACACCCATGAGCAGCAACAGGAGACAAAAGGAAAGAGACAAGCATTCACGTCAATAAGCATTCAACAAAGTCATAAAGCCATAAATGTTTACTCCCGTGATATTTTTGAAGGTGATGGACAAAATTTCCCTTTTCTCTAGGACCTTCCCTTTGGAACTCTATTTCTCTCATACTTTTCTAGGACTTTCCTTCTCCCTAAGATTTTTCCCTCTTTAGGATGCTCAACTCACTGAACTAACTCTCCTATGACATAGAAAACATTTGAGTTAGCTAGGAACACAATTTGAATGAGCTAAATCAGGTTTAAAATGATATTGAAATGGGAAAAATAAGGTTTAGAGATGGGTAAAGGTGAGAAAAAAATAAGTGGAGTGGGGGTCCAGAATCCAATGACCGTCCCCTTTTTATATGCAAGCCAGCCAAAGCAACATGCACTATGTGGCTCAACATGTGTTGCACGGCAATGTCGGTGGTGCTTGAATGATAAAATTTGTTTAAGAATATATGAATCTTTTATGCCTAAAAAGTTTTTAAAAGGATGGGGGTCCAACCTTGGCTTCAAGACTCCAAATCCCTCCCATGATTTTTTTGTTGAGATTGTGTAGTCGACTTAGCAAAGCGTTGTGATTGCATAGTAGACACAATGGGTTCTACTGGCACATAATCAGTGGAAGTAATAATTCAATTGAATGAGATTCAATTATTGTTACTATTACATGTAAATGATAATTGAATTAAATGGGGTTCAATGATACTTATTATTACATAGAAATTGTATTGAATTATATATGCATTGTTGATTGATTTATTTTCTCATGTTGCTCATGAGTATTTATAAATATATGTGATGATGATTATTTCCTAACTAGGCTTTGCTCACCCATTTTCTTTCTTTATTTTGAAAAACTTTTCTTAGGGTTTCATGTATGTCTTTTATGCAAGTAGTGTCACAAAGGAATTTTGGTGAATGGAGCAATTTTTGAACTATTTTCCTTACACTTGGCGATCTTGGATGGTTTAATGGTCGGGTTAAGGTACTTGACTCACACCTCAGATTAAGTAGGATTGTTTTATTAGGTCTAAATTTTAGGGGTGTGACACAATAATCCGCTCGCCATGGCTAGAGTACCCCATGGTCAGAGCCTCTTTAACTAACTAGTCATGGCGGGAGGTGGGGCAATGTTGGGGCATGGTTGGTGCCATCAGCAAACAAAGAGAAGCCAAAGGGGTAATATGTAGATAATAGGAAGAGATATATAGGAGAAGAAAGAAGAAAAAAATAATTAATTGTTTGGAGTTTGGGGAAAGTACATAATCTTGTGAGCTAAATAGTACTCCCTCTGTCCAATATTAAGAATTATATTTGAAAAAATAGTTATTTTTATTGAATAATAAAACTCACATCAAGAAAAGGAAAAATAAACTTATGATAGTCTCTTATAAGTACTCAACTACTTAAATTAAACAAAACAAAGTTATTAATATGAAATAAATTATTTTACTAAATAAAGTTATTAATATAAAACAAAGAGAGTATTACTTTTCACATCCTTTAAAAAAAAAGTAGAGAACTGTTTCGTAGTTGTTCCTCTTTACCAGTTATGTAGTACAAAGATCACGAGCACCACGGTACGACGGACACACACAAAGCACACACCTACATGCGGGCATACACGAAATGAAACAAGACCTAATAAACAGAGGAGGGGTTTTCTTAGGCAGTAGCAATGGGTCCCACATTGACAGTTTCCAAGGCCTTCATGGCCTCAAATCGGGGCTCCTTAGCTTGGAACTTTTGACGTGCGTAAACTTCTGCCCACACACATAGTCCACATACGTAACTTAACAACATATTCGCTGGCCATCACTAAAACATACATAATATACATATGTAGCATACTAACATACACGCTAGCCATCATTAGCACATACAAATTCCATATCCATAAAACATATGTACAACTCATACATACCATATGATTTCAACGTGGCATAATTCATTCTCTTACATCATGTAAATGGATCATGATTTAACATCCAAAGCATTGAATCATACCATCCTAGCATGTTACTACACATTCAAAGCATGGTATCATGAAATTACGAGTTCAAAGCTCCCCTACCTCATAATCATGACGTTTGATGGTGAGCACCCGATGGTAGTAGCGTCGATGGCCGAGTTGGCGGCCAAAAGCATTGCCAAGTAGATAGAGCTATTGTCCTGAGGGTTTAGGAAGCGTCAAAAGCACTCACGGCCAAATGGGGTGTCAAAAGCCAATGCAAAAAATTCACGATCCACAGCGGAACATTGGGGGTGGCCGAGAGAAAGTTTGTCTGACATAAAGGGCGGTGAGACCAGAAGTCGAGGGTGTACACACTAAAATTTGACCGACGGTTGAAAAATACTCAACCGGTCACAAGACGTCAAAATCGGCCGCAGACAGCACCCAACGGCGTCGATTTTGCATTTACAAGGGCCCAAATAAGGGCGGAGGGCGTAGGGCGACATTCAAGGACAAAGAGATGGAGGAGCTCTAATGGACAAATCGTGATGATGGCAAAGCCATCAGATGGTCAGGCAACACAAAAGTGGCACCTTAACCCTAACTCGCATGTGCGGCTACATGCATATGTGGCCAAAGGCAACTCAAGGGGAAATGGGTTGGACGGTGGTTGTCCAAAGCCCGCAAAAGGGTAGAAAGACTAAGGTCCTATTGGTGGTCAATCGAAGCAGCAACATCGCTATCACCCACAACCAAAACAATTGGTGCAGGCAATTGTTCATCTAGCACGTTTGAGGGCAGAGGGGTAGGAGCATGACGGACTAAAGCCAATAAAGCCATTGTTGCTAAGGCCAATAGAGATAGAATTGAGCTAGATGGGGCTAGCCCTCACCATCACCAGGCTAGGCAGAACCCATAGTGGCCGGATGGCTCACGACTCATCAGGAACGGTGGCCAAACGCAACCAAAGGCGTATGTCTGGCTTAGGCGAAAGGAAAGAGTGGAAGGGAGGTGGAGGAGCTAAAATTAGGCCGGGAGGCATAGCCCTTACCTTTGCCAGCCAAGGCAAAACCAACAATGACCAAGTGGCCCTTGCTAGGCAACAACAATGGTAGTAACTCAAAATCAAATAGGGGCAGGAGACCATAAGGTGGGAGGAAGGTAGATCGAAGAGTCAAACTTGGAAGGCGGCAGCGGTCCAGCTTTCACTAGTCACAACGAGTCAAACATATGTGTCACGCCCCGGCGATGCCCGACCCGAGCCGAACCCGGTCCAAGGGCCAGTCAAGCGCGCGGGGGCGACGAAGTGAAATTGAGAAATGATTTAGTAGAATACTTAACCCTAACCACGAGCGATTAACAGAAATACGGAGTATGCACAATCCTTTGAACAAGAGTAAATAAAAAGGGAAGAAAGAGTGTTGCTTATCACAAAGTAAACAGCTAATCTCAAACCCACATGCTTAGTTAATTAAAGCCCACACTGGCTCAAAATAAGTCTTAAGCAAACATAACTGTAAAATGTGACATAAATCCAAAACAACAAAGAACCCTACACAAAGGTTCTAAACATAAAGCATAAAACCAAAGAAGATAAGTCACACAACGATCTCCATGATCACATCCAAGCCATCTCCGACCTTTCCTCAAAGAAGAGATCCCGTCCGTCTACGTGTTGCACCACGCAGCCCCAAATAAAAATACAAGAAAGAGGGGTGAGTTTAACAAACTCAGCAATGGTTTTTAATATCTCTATCAACATCGAAAATACGATAGCATAGCAATAAGATCATTCAGATCAAAGATTTACATGGTGCATCATTTTCTGATCACACATACACATCACCTAACACTGCATCATAGTGCATAATCCACATAATTCCATTCCATCATAACCACCCTGCATGAAATGTATCTCTAACATACATATTCCCACATGCATCACATCAAAATCAACTTGCATGGATGTATCTCTAACATACATATTCCCACATGCATCACATCAAAGTCAACCTGCATAGATGTATCTCAAACATACATATTCCATCATGCATTATATCATAATCAACCTGCATGGATGTATCTCTAACAAACATATTCCCACATGCATCATATCATAATCAACCTGCATTGATGTATCTCTAACATACATATTCCCACATACATCATATAAAAATCAACCTGCATTGATATATCTCTAACATACATATTCCCACATGCATCATATCATAACAACCTGCATAGATGTATCTCTAACATACATATTCCATCATGCATCATATCATAACATCCTCCATCAAGGAGTAATCACAAATTTGGTGTCACACAGATGGGACATAGACAAGGCCACGAAGGCGTGTCATGGTCCAAAATTATACACAAAAATTAAAGAAAGATCAGGGTTGTCAATCCCTAAAAATCTGCTCACCCTAGACGATCCTGGCCAAGGATGTCCCATTCTCACACAGAGAATCTAGAGCAGGGGTGTTCACCTAGGGACATCTCCTGCGGAGGGAAGAGCCCGAGTTCTCACACAGAGAACCCTAGAACACGTGGTAGCGGGTGCACATGGCATACCACACTGGATTCTCAGGGTCCAGATGACACTCATATTAACATTCTCACAATCCGCAAGACAAGTACACAACCGTCCCCACATAATTCCATTCAACTAGACTCAACCCGGGGAGTGCACTCGTTCCACACAGGAACTCAAATCAAAACATGTCCTTTCGGACCAATCAACTTACGATTAATCCACGACCGATCAATCCAGCATACAATTTCACCACATTACATCAAATCGGTCAAATTCGATTAACCTCGATGAAGCCTCAATTGGAAATCCATTTTCATGATGCGTGCAGCATGGTACATACGTGGGCAAGGCATACATGAATCCTAATCCATGATAAGTGCTCTCATCAGCCCCTAATGCATCATTCATAATCACAATATCAAGCTTCAACATCATCATTTAACCCCCACATGTGTGTGTAACTAGTAGAAGCACTCCACACAATGCATGACAACATGCTTGAAATTAAACACACTACCACACTACACATGTGAATTACCATTTAATCATGAATTCCAGTGGAAATCATAGGAGAAGAATAGTTGAAATCATAACTCAAATCAAAACTCAACCACAAAGGTTAAACGCATATAAGATCATTCATTTCATCCTTGAGTCATGGTATTCACCAACATCCACACATCAACTAACTACATTCTATCATGACAAATCAGTCCATTAATAGGTTGTAGTTCTACTGAAAATATGTTTAATCAAAGGAAATCAACCATTCATAATTTCAAGATGACAATTCCAACATCATGCCACAAAACATAAGTCATTCCACAAATCTCTAAGTATATATATCAACTCCATAACCTCAATATCATGCCCTTCCAGTGGCATAATATAGCTTAAAACACTCCACATTCATATGAAATTGGCAAGTTAAAGTGGAATCATAGAAATAAACATCATATGCACAACATACAATTTTACTGTGTAGCCATTCGAACGCCCTTCAGGCCGTTCGATCGGCTGAACTGGAAAACTATCATTCTGGCAATGTTGCCGTTCGAATGCCCAGAAGGGCCGTTCGAACGCCAACAAGGCAGAACTGAACTATCTTCTTCCTTTCGCAAATCCAAACCGAAACACCATTGATAACACTTCAAATCCACATCTAATACCTTAATCATCATCAAAAGTCCTTCATGACTTCCATAATGTTAAATCATACCATAATAATACAAAACCCTAAGAAATCGGGATTAAATATTTCCATTTTCTAATCATGCCATTAACACACCAAATCAAGTAACTCCATTCGAAATAAGCCAAAAATCAAGAGTTTTACCATGGATAAACTGAAGTTTTCGAAGATCCATTACCTTAGCACTTGATTAAGCTCAGATTGGAGGGTCACCCTTCTTGAAAACCTTAAAAACACATTGAGTTTGAATTAAACTCCATTAAAAATCGATTTACCAAAGAAATCCCTAATTAAAACTTAGATCTAGGGCTAGTTGATAATAAAAATCAAAATTTGAAAGTTAGGGTTTGTAGTAAAACACAAATTAGTAGTTTTTGATGTCCAAAAATGAATTGAAACAAAAGGGAAATGGTAGATTTAGAAGAGATTAAGAAGAAAACTAGGGTTTAGTGCTTAATTAGAGTAGGCTTACCTTAAACAACCTCTAATTCGGGCCTAATTGGGGATTAGGCCTGACCACCCTCCTTAGCCTATTCCCAAAAATGGAAATGACTCAGGTTTGCCCTTTTATAGTAAGGGTTGGGGTATGTATGGGTAAGTTATGGGGTGTAAATAGGAAAAGTAGGCTAAAAATTGGTATTTTATAAATTTAAGCATTAATTAAGTCTAAGAAAATTCTGAAAATTTTTGTATAACCTTAGGTAGATGTCTGGGTCCATTTGACACAAAAAATCAAAATTTCGACGGTGGGGCCCACAGGGGTCCCGCCAAAACCTTAATTTTTGAAAAAATAGTGAAAATTCATAAAAATCCCAAAAATTCACATTTATTTTAAAATCACTTAAAACCACTAATCTTAAAGTTGATTTTGGTTAAAACCATCTTAAATACTATTTATTCATGAAATCACTGAATAAATCAGAAAATGCGTTAATCTCACGATAACCAATAATTAAAGAAACAAAAAAAAACCGGTTTAGAGATGAGGGTCCTTACAATATTCATGCCATAGTCTATCCGGTGCATAGCGGCAGTGGATGGACATCTCCCAACCGAAATAGGGAAGGGGTTCAGACCTGAGCAGAGGAGAGACGGAGGGGGAGGATGAGGAACCGGGCTGGGTGGGGTGGTCCATAACCTTCGCTTAACCAAGGAGGTCTGAACTGAGTCTGGTCGGGCCATCCAATGACTATCAAAAGTAGCCGGTGAGCTCTACTAAAGGGGGTGGGAAAATAGGGGCAGAGGGGGAAAAGAGGATGGGATGGCGGAGGAGAGGCCCACTGCGGCTGGGAGGAGCAGCCTCCCACCATCGCCAAGCCGGGGCGGAGCTGTGGGCGGCTAGCCAAACCTTGCGGCCCATGGCGGCGGCAGTACAATCAAAACAGAGAGGGGAGAGGATAACCGGGGAGGAGCTCACGGGGGTCGAATCAGGCTAGGGCAGCACCGGGAAGGTGGCCTTGCCATGGCCAGGCTGAGGCCGGCTAGTATTCAGCCAATGGCGCCTCTCTGACTCATCCAGAACGAGAGAGAGCTTTGGACAGTTCTGGGCAATTGGATAACAGACTTGCCCGAGCCCGACATTTTCTATTTTTTTTACTTTTCTCTCCCTTATCCTCTGCACTTTCATTCTCTTTAAATTTTTTGCACCGTAATTATGCATTGAGGCCCGCAGCCTAAAACTGACCACACACCTGACTCTATGGGTATGAATACCGAGGACAAATATGCCAAAGCGTCACATTTTCTGGCCGAAAATGATAAAAAAAATAGTAGAAAAATTATAGGAAATCGTAGAAAAATCAGGGACATTACACTGTGTCCCATGGGGGAAATTTATATTATTGCCCTTAGTGGTTGTAACACCCCTTGTCCTCAGGCACCTTAAATGTAAGGGAAAAACTTGAATAACATAATAAAAATTATTTTAATCTACATGATCCTCCTTTGTGTACGAGAGTTGTAATAGTCCTCTGGCACCGGAATGCTTTCAAAATAATGAAAATAATTATTAATATTTTTTGTGGATTGAGCCAACATAGCTAGAATGTCATTGCCTCCATACTTATTAGATAACGTCTCTAATGGTACTCCAATAAAATTAGATCCAGACATAGTTTTTCCTAAACTTAAGGTCATTTAATAAACATAACATCTTACATGTAATACTTAAGTATTTCAACTAAATATATAGTCATATATCAAAGTAGACGCAGAATATAACTAATGAGAAATCAGACAAATAATTCATTCACAAAATTTGATGACTCATTCATAGAATTGAATAAATAATTTAGTTGCATAATCTAATAAATATTATAAATCATTCATTCACATAAACCAATAAACATTTTCAAAATTGGATAAATCATTCATTCATAGAATGTTGCGATACCAAATGACTTACACCCATAAGCAGCAACAGGAAACAGAAGGAAAGAGATTTTTCCATTATATCTCAATTCTTGTGCGTGTTAGAGTTAAGTATGATAGGTATCTAACATTGATAGTTTTTGGGCTTTGTACCGAAGAACTATTTTTAAAACAAACATAACATGCATTCGTGCATAATTTTGAAACTATTGTAGTCAAGGAAAATATGCATTTCAGACAAACATTCACGTCAGTAAGCATTCAACAAAGTCATAAAGCCATAAATGTTTACTCCTATGATATTTTCGAAGGTGACGGACAAAATTTCCCTTTTCTCTAAGACCTTCCCTTCGGAGCTCTATTTCCCTCATACTTTTCTATGGACTTTCCTTCTCCCTAAGATTTTTCCCTCTTTAGGATGCTCAACTCACTGAACTAACTCTGCTATGACATAGAACACATTTGAATTAGCTAGGAACACAATTTGAATGAGCTAAATCGGGTTTAAAATGATATTGAAATGGGAAAAATAAGGTTTGGAGATGGGTAAAGGTGAGAAAAAAATAAGTGGAGTGGGGGTCCAGAATCCAATGACCGTCCCCTTTTTATATGCAAGCCAACCAAAGCAACATGCACTATGTGGCTCAACATGTGTTGCATGGCACTGTCGGTGGTGCTTGAATGATAAAATTTTGTTTAAGAATATATGAATCTTTTATGCCTAAAAAGTTTTTAAAAGGATGGGGGTCCAACCTTGGCTTCAAGACTCCAAATCCCTCCCACAATTTTTTTGTTGAGATTGTGTAGTCAACTTAGCAAAGCATTGTGATTACATAGTAGACACAATGGGTTCTACTGACACATAATCAATGGAAGTAATAATTCAATTGAATGAGATTCAATTATTGTTACTATTACATGTAAATGATAATTGAATTAAATGGGGTTCAATGATACTTATTATTACATAGAAATTGTATTGAATTATATATGCATTGTTGATTGATTTATTTTCTCATGTTGTTCATGAGTATTTATAAATATATGTGATGATGATTATTTCCTAACTAGGCTCTGCTCACCCATTTTCTTTCTTTATTTTGAAAATCTTTTCTTGGGGTTTCATGTATGTCTTTTATGCAGGTAGTATCACAAAGGAATTTTGGTGAATGGAGCAATTTTTGAACTATTTTTCTTACACTTGACGATCTTGGATGGTTTAATGGTCAGGTTAAGGTACTTGACTCACACCTCATATTATAGTAGGATTTGTTTTATTAGGTCTAAATTTTAGGGGTGTGACACAATAATTTGCTCACCATGGCTAGAGTACCCTGTGGTCAGAGCCTCTTTAACTAACTAGTCATGGCGGGAGGTGGGGCAATGTCGGGGCATGGTTGGTGCCATCAGCAAACAAAGAGAAGGCCAAAGGGGTAATATGTACATAATAAGAAGAGATATATAGGAGAAGAAAGAATAAAAAAATAATTAATTTTTTGGGGTTTGGGGAAAATACATAATCTTGTGAACGAAATAGTACTCCCTCCGTCTAATGTTAAGAATTATATTTAAAAAAATAGTTATTTTTATTGAATAATAAAACTCACATCAAGAAAAGGAGAAATAAACTTATAATAACCTCTTATAAGTATTCAACTACTTAAATTAAACAAAATAACTTTACCAGTTATGTAGTACAAAGATCACGAGCACCACGGTACGACGGACACACACAAAGCACACACCTACATGCGGGTATACACGAAATGAAACAAGACCTAATAAACAGAGGAGGGGGGTATTCTTAGGCAGTAGCAATGGGTCCCACATTGACAGTTTCCAAGGCCTTCATGGTCTCAAATCGGGGCTCCTTAGCTTGGAACTTTTGACGTGCGTAGAGCTTCATGTAGTCCTCAAACACGAATTTGGGATACGCTTGGGAATCCTTCTCCACCAACTCCGGCGCGGGGAAAATAACAGCATCACTTCCCGGGTTGTAAAATGACGCAATTGACATCCGACTTCCGTCGGTCTGAGCCACCACTCTGTGCATTACGCTTTTGTATTTACCATTTGTGATCACCTGAAGACCATTTTAGTTGGCAAAGAAATTAATGTGATTGTCACCCGGCCGGCACTCGAGTCTATATGCCACAGAGTATTATTTAATAAAAGAGATGAACCCAGAGGTACGATTATTGGTTAGTCCGAAATGAAAACGTTTTCGTAGCTAGAGAGCCTCTGACCATGTTACATATATATGGCTTTCGTGTTGGCCACTATGTACTTGAGTTTAGGAGCTTTATGTGTTTAGGGCTGGCTCTGGTCGCTGGAGCCCTGTCAAAATGGAAGCGTCCAGTTCGAATCGTATATACTTCTTACTATACATATAGCATACCTCAAGCTGGTCGCCAATGTTGATGACGATAGAGTGACGCATGGGCGGCACGTCCACCCATTTGCCGTCCTTAAGGAGCTGCAGGCCACTGACTTGGTCGTCCTGGAAAAGCAGGATGATTCCACCCGCGTCCGTGTGGGCTCGCAGCCCGCTGATCAGCTCGGGACGGGGGCAGACCGGGTAGTTGCTCACCTTGGTCCCAAAGGTCGGGCCCTTGTCACTACAAAATGCCTTCTTCAGGTAACCCTTCTCGAGCCCCAGGTTCTCACAGAACAGGTCCAGCAGGCCTTCTGCCAGTTTCTCCAGTTTCACAACAAACTCCTTCATAGTTGTCCTGCACATGCCAAGCTATAGTTTGTTAATTGCTGACTGTAAATCAATGGATGTTCTTGTTTACTCAGGCGATAAGTAACAGAGCATCATCAAGTTTCCAAACCACCACCTATATTCTTCTGTTAGATCTGGAATATCGTTCATGTTGGAGACCGGAAGGTGGCGCAAGAAGAATGTGCTCTCCCAGTCGATGTCTTTAACTTCCGTTTCTGCTCCTTGCAGTATTTTGTTCGCTTCCGATTCCTTGAACCTATGCTCCATGCATTTCTGGTAGTGTTCCTTCGTTAGTCGCTGCACCTCATCCATCATCGTGGTTGGAATTCCGTGATTCACTACCTTCGACCATGAACCAAATCCTTGTTAGAAAGCCTGTCACATGCTACATACTAGTGGAGGGGTGGCCACCAATATTCCAGAAAAGAGAGAGAGAGAGAGAGAGAGAGAGAGAGAGAGAGAGAGAGAGAGAGAGAGCAATGGTTCAATATTGTGTGTATACCTCAAAGAAGCCCCAGTTTTCACAAGCATCTCTGATGTGCTCCATGGTGGCTCCTCTCTCTCCTCCCTCGAGCTTCTGCATGTTAATTACTGGGAACGCTTCCATGATGATATGTATCTCCTCTCTCTCGAGCAAAAGATTAATATCCAATGAGTGAACCGGAACTAGCTATCAGATTTACTGGGGCTCTGGAGGCAGCTTTGCAATTTATAGGCGTTCAATGAGTGAAAGTTGCATAAGAGATAAGACCGTGTGGGCTGTCTCACGGACGGCGAGGCATATGGAGGCGGCGTACGTGACTGGCGTCTTCAGACTTAATGACCCACCAAGGGTCCTCCTTCTATCCTGGATGGCAAATTCCCCTTTCCTTCTTTTTTCTAAAAGAGGACCACTTTGGCTGCTGTTGACTTCTTTTCCCTTATCCTACACGGAAGTATCACGAGTCGGTGTCAAGATGGCCCGAATTTTCTCTTTTAGAATGCATAATTGAAACATTAGCCTGCTCCAATAATTGACCTCTCGTCACAACATGCGGCTTCAAAGTTAAAACGGTTGAAAGTAACTTCTTATGAGAAGCTGAGTTTTTTGTCCCCCCCCCCCACCTAGTTTCGGTTTTCCAAGCGGCTCTCAGTTAGGTTGCTAGGCTGAGCTGATGCTGCTTTCCCCCTCCAACATATGATCAGTCCCCTAGCTCAAAAAAGAAAAAAGTTAATATTGTTTTATTGCACGCGTAACCTATTATGGTTCCCTACTATTTTGCTATTGGTATATAAGAGGGCTTCATGAATTTAATTCCTATGTACAGCTGCCCTATGTGAGTTAATCAGAGAAACATTTTCGGTGAAAACTCTATGCTAATGTAGTAGGAGAAAATTTTACAGTAATAGACTTGATAGTAGGCTGAAATATAAATATAGGTGGGAAATTTTAAAATTACAAAAATATATTTGCGCACATGTAAAGATATACACTAAATATGCCCCTGAAAGCTTCCTTACTAAAAATGGACAACTAAGTTGGCGGTTTTGATGAAATATTTTTAAATATTTATTTATAGATATAAATTATAAATATTTAAAATAACTACTTAATTTTTATAAATCTATGTTATTTATAATAAATGATTACAAGGATAATGAGAAGGTACACTTCTAAACATCCGACATAACTAGATTATATGAAAGACTGACCCCTCAGCCCAAGGCCTACATACAAAAGCTTCAGGATCATTTTCATATATATAAAATGCAATACAACATGTTCAAAGACTTGTTGAAATGTGTAACATAAACTTGCGCATCTTAACTGGTGCCTATGTGTTAAATAATATATATTTTACTCCACACTCATATAGTAGATATATGATAGTATTTGTTATTATATTCTTCAACCACGACATCTTGTACTATGTTATCTATTGTGACATCGACTACACTAATTTAAATTAATGTGTACTTAACTACAAAATATGTTCTACAGGTAAATTTAATATCGTGTAGTCAAGTACACATTAATTTAAATTATAGTGTAATCAATGTCATGATAGATAACATAGTATAAGATATCGTGGTAGAAGAATACAATAGGAAATATTGTTGTGTATGTAATCAACTACATAATATAATGTAGAGTAAAATGTATATCATGTAATGCGTGTTGTTAGTTTGCAATGGAAACATGAACATGCTAATATAAATTTCCAAAAATCTACCAACACAAAAGTTTTTGAACATGTTGTTCTCACTATTGTCCTTCCGAAAATGATCCTAAAACTTTCATATGTAGGCATATGTGAACTTAGGCTGGGGGTGTCCCTTATATGACCTAGCCATGTAAGATGTTTGAAAGTGCACCTTCTTCTTCTCCTTCTCTTTATCTATGCAACCATTTATTATAAGTAACATAAAGTACTCATCAAAATCAAGTAGTTATGACAGACATTCATAACTTGTATTTATAAATGAATATTAAAAAATATTTTATCAAAACAGCTAACTTATAATTAGCCATTGCCCATTTCAGTTAGAAAGTTTCTAAGAGCATAGTTATCTTTTTAGTGGCCTCTCAATTATGCGAAAGTATATTTTTATAGTTTTTTAATTATTTTTATATTTTGGCCCATTATTAAGTATTTTTATAAAAAAAAATTAATATAAGAAAACCGTAGAACGTAATTATAACTTATGCATTGTGCTCTGAACTTGCGTGACTTTCAATGTATAGTAGCTTTGTGTGTAAAAAAAATAAAAAGACGAAAATGGTAGCTTTGGATGCACTTCTCATTTTTATCAAAGCAAACGCCGCTTAGTTGTATGAGAACAACTCTTCTTCCCTAGCAGCCCACACGTTAAAAGGGAATATCCTATACCAGATCGAGGAATGAAAGGACAAAGATTAGAGTAGTGCTATTTTGACATGAAGATTTTCACGTTAAAATGCTACTTTATTTTTTTTACACCATTAATAAGTGGGGCCTACAAAAGTGGGCTCCACTCATTAATAATGTGGGAGAGATGAAATAGTGTTTTAACGTATAAATCTTAACGTCAAAAAAATATTTTTTCAAAGATTAATCAGTAGTTAAGACGGAAATTTACGTGGCAACCAGGAGGAGATTTTGCCTGCTGCACTTATCGTCGATCTGGTCCCCCGCAGTCGTCTGCTCGTCGTCCATCTTCGTTCACATGACCAAGATAAACCGATTGGCTGCCTTGGCCTCTCCCATGATCAGCAGCAGCCGACTAGGAAAGTTAGAAACAGCACATGCTTTAAGTGCAAGTGGTACCTAAGCAGCCATGTACTGACGTGATCTCTTGCGGTGTTTGGCGAGGCCGTCACTTGTGCTCTGATTTGACGAATTTTGGACTATAGTGACCAGCCTCCCCAGCCATCCGCATCTTTTGATAACTTTATATTCTAAAGTTGGAAGGCCCTTTATAAACAACTCACATGCGGTGTTCCCGGGCGTGTGGAATTTTCTGCGAAACCTTACGCTCTTTTCTTTTTTTGACGAAATATAGTCCAGTTGGTAGTAGACGCTCGATGATGCATTTTGAGGCGTGTATACCATGAGAAACCTTTCAGTATGCATCGCACATTATATCTGCTACTTATTTTACTATTTTACAAAAACACTCATAAGCATAGATGTGAAATATAAAGTCACTAAGCAGCTGTTACAAATGCTGATAGTCGTGCCTTGATTAATATAATACACCTCTAATACAGTTTGTAATATACACCTAAATTTTTTTCATATACTATATACATGGTGGCCATGCAATTTTAATCATATGACCCACAATGCTCATAGGCACGTAGATTTAATTATCTGCCTCTTTATCTGACGGCAACAATTAAATCATGATTTGTAGCTCATATCACACCGGGCACATATTTTCTTAATAGGAAAAAATTTATATGAGCCCGGGCTCATATAAATCTATGTGAGCCCGGGTTCTATGGACAATCGAATTTACATCCGGCGGCCCATAATACTCATGGGTTTAATTAATGAGTATACTAATGAGTATTATGAGTCACTAGATGTAAATCCGACGGCCCATAGAGCCCGGGCTCACGTAAGTTTATATGAACCTGGGCTCATATAAACAAGTCTCTTCTTAATATGCTACCCGACACATATAAACTTTATCCTAATATATATATATATATATATATATATACACACACGGAGAAAGTTAGAACAAATATCCGCATTACCAGTTCTGTGCGTCAAGTCAAACAAGGGCCATTAGATCACATCCAAATGGCCCCGACATATTACCCCATTTTGAAGAGATTATTGAATACTTTTCGATATGGACATATCTTAAAAATTTATGGTACATACGCTTAGTATATGTTGATTCTCAAGACTTATAGCTCATAAAGTAGAGTAAATCTTGCGTGGTACTCCCGGAGTGCCCAATAAATTTTCCTGTTTTGAGAGCCCTTTCTCCCCACTACTTCCCAGCTCCCACTTCCACGTCCCCTACCTCTTGTCTCTACCGGGGAAGGCAGATTAACATGGCCCTCCTCTGGCCTCCCTGCTGCGTCGTGGCAGGCCGATATCGGCACTGAGAAGAGGAAAGTATGGAAAGGGTGGAAGCCACATGATGTGGCTGAAGTATAACAATGCCGAGGACTCCCGACCAAACAAAAGCCTGCAAAGTTACAAGGTGATTTATGAAGCCAGAACAAACTGAGAGTATCAATCCCTGGAATTGTTTCATGAGAGAACATTGTTGTCATGGTTGTTATAATTGGAATACAGCGAAGATGGACATGTAGTGAAAGATTTCACATAATTTACTCACCACACATAATCGTTCATTTTTCCATTCAATTGGGTTATGTACAGAAGAATTTATCTTTTTATTTAGGTTAATCTCTATTACAAGGCATGTATTTTTGAGCAATAAATCAATTGAATAGAAAATTTCAGAACTCTAACTTGATAATAGTTGTGTAAATTGACAGATACAAACTTAGACATGCCATGTTCGTATTTGTCCGTTGTAAATATGGTGTCCATATGTCATATGCCTGTATGTATTTGTCCGTTGCAAACATGGATATGGACAATAGACAAATGGAAAAGAGGAAGGTAGCAAACCAGGCTGTGGCTGTTGTTGGGTGGAGGTAGAGGAAGGCAAAAGAAGGTAAAAAGGAAGAGAGGAGGTGAAAGGAAGAGAAAGGAAAAAAAGAAAGAAAGAAAGAGTTAGTTATATGCTGACACACAAACACATTATGTCGATGTGTCTACTGAACGAGTTGACAAAAAAAGTCATCTGCATCCGTGCTTGTGATTGACAAAAAAAGTGCTCGTCTTGAGTATAAATGGATGCAAACTAATAATTTGATAAAATATGTTTCTTATTTAAGTGCAACACTATTATGAACCTTAGACTTCAAATAAAAATTAAAATAACAAACATATCTCATAAGTACACAAAGTTTTATATGGAAAACCTATCGAAAAAAACTACGAGAACTTTTTCCATGCAAATTTTTCACTATGAAAAATGAATTTACAAGGGTAATAATTTTATATAATGGAATCCACCCAATGTATTGTAATGATACCAAAGTGTCCACTTATCTAAGTATTTTTTATAAGAATATATGAGTCATATGTTAAGTTTATTAGCTGATTTTTTAAAAATTATGTTTAGAAACTTTGTGTATGTATTGAGTCTTAAAATATGATTTGAGGTTGTTGTGTTTGAGTCAAATTTAGATTTAACATACTTAAAAAATAGGATTAGACGTATTCTTATAGATTAAGACAAAAGACAGAAGAATATTGAAGTTTTTTGAAGCTTATTCAGCTGACATTTGCATACTAAAATTACTTTGACAAGTTTTAAACGTGATTTCGGAGGTGATTTCAAATATTTTAGGGTAAAAGTAGCAAAATAGTAAAAATATAGATATAATGATTGACTGCTTGTGTCACAACCTAGATTTTTAAAACCCATTTTAAATAAAAGACACACGATAAATTACGAAATTTTTTTTCCTTTCTTAAATACAAAACAAATCAATTGATTAATTATCTAGGTCGTAATAACTGAGGTTCACAAATATGAATATCAAAATATATGATATAACTATACGTGTCAAAATTTAATAAATAGCAGGTTAACCTTCTAAGTACAAGTTTATTATCTATTCGAAAATAAATAACCAAGTAAAGTTTGCTCTCATGCCAGTAATTACAATTACTTACAAAACTGCAGAAGAAAGAGACTAGATCCCACTAGCGCAATGTCGTCCTCAATCGCCTATTAACGTTCTAATCTTGCTATGTCATTATTTAAAGAACCTGCAAGCAAACAATACCAAACAACAACTAAGCATCTCCTCCCCCTGGAGAAGTGTTTCAAAAGAATAAAAGTATTAATTAAAATTTTTTAGATAGGGCCAACATCACCGATGTTAGTTGCATACGTACTCATCAGACAACATCTCCAATATTTCCAACAAGATAGGATCTAGACGTAGTTCTGCTTAAAACTACACTATACTAAGAAGCACAACGTCACACATGCAATGCTTAAGTATTTTAAAGCAACATACATTTTATGCAAGTTCTTTAATCGTTCCACTTATTCTAATTAAATAAGCAATAACAAACAATGTTATTAATTATCTCTCGAACCATTGTTCGATAATTAATATTCCCGTATAATCCCAAAGACAGACAGACTTATCAAATATCAACCTAAGTGACAAATGATACATTCACCATAGACCACCCTCAAAGGTAAATCCATGACGAAAACCCTAAAATTCACCAGGCCCCTAAAATCCACTAGGAAGTACCATCACCCATCCTATCTCATAAAGGACCTCACTGGAGTGGAAGGACATGACCCACAACTACACCTGAACAAAAGTGGCGGGAAAAGCAGACTAAGCAGGATGCCAACTAATCCAAATGCGTGTACACTAAATGATCTTTAATAGATCGAAAGTGAGCCCGGCTCACGTAGAGCACCCTCCAACGGGGAGGTGCAACTACCTGGTTAAATTAGCAGCTCCTCAATAGAGCTAAAACTTAGGAATCCATTTTGAACCCTATCTTGCTCATCAATAAGCCAAGATTTTGAAGAACTATCCCAAACCCTATTAATCCCTTCTAGATTGGGGTTGAAACTCGAAACTACCATCAGTTCATCAACCAAGGAAAATCATTAGGTCAAAGGCTTTGTTCACTCTATGAACTAGTCTCAGACCCTCTGAGGTATTTTAGTCTTTATCTTGATTAGGTGTTCTTGCCGAATCCAAAGCTATCTAACCCTATTGATTAATCCTTCATTATTTTTAAACTAGTAATAAATTACTATCACAAAATTAATAGCAAACATTAGAACAACGAACAACATAATCAATATTGATGAACTTAGGTCCAAGTAAATCATAACATCAAGAATCAAACTTGATAATGATATTAAAAATGTTCAAGCTTACGTGCCCTAACCCTCTTTAGGTTAACTTATTAAACTTTTATGAAAATAGGTCAAAATGCACCTAAGGGCATTAAAATAATTATCCCACATTGGATATGGTCATCTATGCTCTTGAGTAAGTCTTTAACCTCTCAAAAGGTTTCAGTATCACCTTGGCCTATTAATTTCATTCACGTGAATGCGGGCCAGTCTGCATAGGGGTATTTTTGTCTTTTTGTTCAAGGCTTCCCTAAACGTTGATGGGTCCAAAACTAACCCAAGAGTACATCATGACGTTATGAATCCAAGGTAATTTTCTTGCTGTTTAAGGAGTTGTAAACCCCTATTCATTTAATTATTTTATATTAACCCTAGGGGTAAAATAGTTAATTATCTAATTACTCGGATTTTTTCCTAGCTTGTGGTTTTTTCCAAATTTAGGATACACATGAATCTCTCACTGATATTTTTCTCAAATTTTAAATCAACTCATAGGGCCCTGAACCGAATCCCCTAAATCTGGTAATTAACCACCATTATTCTATACTTCAACTCACAAGGGTTAATTGGTCATTTCAAAGACTTTGAGATTTTTCCCCAGTCTGAAAATTAGTCAAGATACTCTACATGCCCTCTCGGTCATTGATAAATTTTTTTGAATTTTTCTGATCATATTAACTCATTGGACCGGACCCGGTTCAGTTAATTATTTTTAACTAAACCGAATCGGGTCAGCTAACCCGACCCAGTCCAGGGCCGGACGATGACCTATATAGTGGGTCATCTTCTCTGTGGACTGCCAGAGGCCTATCAGCCTCTAGCGGTGCCGCCTCTAGCCACCATGGCGGGGTGATGCCCAAACATAATCGAATAGCTACCTTGCGGCGATTTTGATAGTCATGGCCTAGCTGTGGACTAGTGGCCAGCCGGGGCCAAAGGTTTTGTCTTTTTCTCTACAATTTCCTTTTTCCACCATGGATGGCGGCTACCCATCATGTCCTGGTGACGGGCTGGCTCCACCGAACCGCCGTCACATGGTGAGTTTTTGGGAGTCTACAGCATGTCGTCGGCCTTGATCAGACCTGCAATGCGGGAGTTTATCTCAACATACAAGCAAGAGGTTTCTGACCTCTGCCCAGTGCAACGGCCGTCTGTCACGGCCTGGTGATGGGTGGTTCAAGTGGACGGCCATTGCTTGACGAGTCTGGGGCTCCTGTCCCGTCACCGGTCGGAAGAACACCGTCCACGTCTCTCCCTGGTTCTCTTAACTCTTTTTCCGGCTAGAACATAACACTGACATGGGCAGAACAGAACTCCGATAAAACAAAAGGCTGGTGATTCACAACTAGCCGAAAAAAGGAGAATACCGACTGGCTGTCTCCTCAAAAACCCAGTCGTCGTCTTTATTAATAAATTAATAAAGAATCTATTTACTTAATTTCATATTAGGGCATCCCTAATTATACTATTTCATGAAAAACTTAAGGTATTTGATGATCCTTCCTCAAACATTGGATTGTCGTCGATCCATCGCTATCGGAACATTGTCGGAGCCTTGCCAGAAAATTCCATCAGCGACTCCTCCTCCTTCCTTTAACGGTCAAGCCCCCCACCATTAGCCCTAATTAGCCTATTTATAGGCATGATGATTAGGGTTCCTAATCCCCTTCAAAGTTAGGCCAAACCTCCTCACTTAGGCCACCTAATTGGGCATCTAAAACTTAATTTTGGAATTGTAAATAACCGGTCCTGTAAAATGACTTAAACGGCCCAAATACACGTTTAAATCGGGTAAACGGGCCCTATTCGATATATTCAACTTCGAATAGTCGTATCTCCGTCATCCGAACTTTGATTCGTGCGTTCTCGATGGCGTTTCAAAGCTCTTTCTGTCTAATTTCTAACTATATAGGTTTTAGCCCATTTTCAACTATTGATTAAGTTATTTTCATGATAAGGTCAATGGATCAAACAACCTAATTTCCACATATTTAATTTTCAAAATGTAGGAAAAATTCGGGATGTTACAGCTTGAAATAAAGTTAATCAGAATGATTGATTGACACTTAATTTTGTTGTGTGTTAAACAAAGCTGAGAGTTATCGTTCAATCGTTCTCGTGAATTGATCAATTATTTGAAGTATCATGACAAAACAAATAGTGAACGATTGATCACTTCAAGGAAGGTTTCCCTCATTAAGCCATTCTGATTTTAATTTCTTTCCTTATTTTAAACTGACTTAAGGAGCTATATAAGGGTTAAAATGCTAAATTTAAGAGAGGAAAACCTAGAGGAGATTAGATAAAAAAGGGTTTATAAATTTTGCACATTATTTTCTAAGGATGATTCACATGAAGCTTTGAGTTGAAAACCAATAGTTAATTTATAAAGTTATTCCACAACTAAAAGGAGATTTCACATAGAGATTTAAAAGATGGGAGATTGAAGATTTTCAAGGAGGCCAAAGTCAATACAACAAGAGGTGCTTGTTGAAGGCTAGAAGAAGACAATGACAAATTAAGGAGGAAGAAGAAATTTTAATTGCTTGAGAGAAAAGACTTGAAATCCAGCAATAACAAAGATTTGTAGAGATCTAAACAAGAGGAACTTGTTTTAGTGTCAAACCATAAGTTGGTGGTTGCTTGTGTCAATGCAAATTGTCTTACTTTTTAGTAGTGCATTGATTTGGTCCCGGTGTGGAACTGCATAGTTTTTTTTATCCTAGATTGGGTTTTTCATGTTAAATTATTTTGTTTCATGTGTGGATTGATTGTTTATGGTTTGAATGATTGATACAACATGAGTGAGTTTTGAGAGAATATTTACTTGATTCCTCTACGTATAAAAACTATACGCAAAGAGGCTAGAACACATAGTCTTTATCTTGATAGATAATCAGACTAGGGACATTCTAGTAATTTTTTATACTCATCTAGATGGATATGAAACTCATAAGTGGTAGTTGAGGTTTAAATATTGAAAATTTGATTTTGCTCCATGATATAAATCTGATTTGGCATGTTAGTAACTTAGTGTTTCATAACCTTGCTTCATTTTCCATAGTTTGATTTCGTTTGCTAAATTTCTTATGGTAGGGTTTGAATTCTAAATTTTGCTTAAGTTTACTTATTTTTCTTTTAGAAATACTTGATTAAACTTGCTGATTTTTGTACCATAGTTGGCTAGTTTCTTCTCTTATAAGTTTCCTTAATTTAAGTGTTTTTTGTTGGATTAGAATCAATGACCAGTTTGAATAACTCAATGAATAAACATGGGGACTTCGGTTGTAAGGACTCTCATTTTTGAACCAATTTTATTTTAATGTTATTTATCAGTTAATGTGTGGTTTACGCATTTTATGATCTAAATTCTGTAGTTTTCTAAGATAAATGGGATTTCTGAAGGTTTTAAGCAAAACTAACTCTACATTTATAACTTTTAAGTGATTTTTAGTAAATTCTAAATTTTTGGGATTTTTTTGATTTTTTACTAATTTTCCAAAAAATTAGGGTTTGGCGGGATCCCTGTGGGCCCCACCGATGAAATTAAAATTTTTGGACCAAAATGCCCCAGACATCAACTTAAGCTCATACAAAAATTTTTATAATTTTCTCAGATTTAATTAGTGCTCAAATTTGTAAAATACCCAATTTTAGCCCAAAATTCTACTTACACCTCATTAGTTCATTTAGTGCAATCCAAACCCTATTATAAAAGGGAAAGGGCTGAGCCATTTTCATTTTGGGAATAGGCTGAGAGGAGGTGATTAGGGCTAAGTTCCCCAATTAGGCTCGGATTAGTGGAGATTAAGGTATGTTATTCCTTAATTAAGCTTAAACCCTAGATTTTCTCTTAATCCTTTCTTAATCCAATATTTCCCCTTTGATTTGATTTGATTTCAAGCATCAAAGTCACTGATTTACTCCCTTACTTCAAACCCTACTTATCAAAAATTCATTTTTTATGCTTAACAAACCCTAGATCTAAGATTTCTTCAAGGTTTTTAATGTTAAATCGATTTTTAATGGAGTTTAACTTAGACACTACGTTTTTGGAAGGTTTCCAAGAAGGGTGAAGGTCAAATCTGAATCTAAACAAGTGACAAGGTAATGGGTCTTCAAATCTCAGTTTTTTTATGGTAAAATCTCGATTTTTATGGTTTATTTGGAATGGATTTGTTTGATTTAGTGCTTTAATGGTGGGATTAGTAAATGTTAATTTCTTGATCCGATTTCTTAGGGCTTTGTTTTATAATGGTATAGATTAGTGTTCTAGAAGGTTTTATGAGTTTTTGATAATGTTTGGTACCATGGATGAAGATTTGAAGGTGTTTTTATGGTGTTTCGGTTTCAAAATTCGAAATAAAGAAGAAGGTCAAAACTGTTGTGTTGGCGTTAGAACGGCCTGCCAGGGCGTTAGAATGGTAACACTACATTTTTGACTGATTTGCAGTATAGCCGCTCGAACGGCCATGCAGGGCGTTCGAACGGCTACATGGTAGTTTTTGCCATTTTTGAAACTTATGCACATTTCAATGTTTTACTTCATTTGATGATTCTAATGGTTATGAGAGGAGTTATATAATGATATTAGGCTACTGGAGGTGTAGAATTGATGATGAAAAAATTATGAAATGTGTTTAAGTATAGTCTTGTGGCATGATATGAGGTTGATAATTATGCATATTGATATTGAAGTACCTTGAAGTTTTGAATGTTTGCAATTCTTGTGATTGGAATATGTTTCCAGCAGGGATGTTATGAGAAAAAAATGGTGGGATGAGTTCTCCTATAATGAGTATGATTTATGGGTGATGGATGTGCTCATGTCGTAGTTTAATATGTGAAAAAATCATGGTTGTGGATGAGAATGCTCAATTTCACATGGATAGATTTAAGCTTTGTGGTGGATTTTGCTTGTGATTTCAGTTAGAATTTATTATTTTGAATGGGTTAAGCATGCATAGGTTGCCTTATGAGTTTATATCAAAGCATTGATTGTATGCTTAGATATGCATGATCACACATGTATGGGGAATTTACTATGACATTGTAGTTAATTATGAGGTGATTATGATGCATGAGGGGACTGATTAGGACCACGTTCCATGTGTTGGAACTCACGTAGGTCTTGCTCACGGATGTATCATGTTAGCATGCATCATAGATCGTTATTCATGGATGAAGTTTTACTGATGTTTAACCGGAATTAACCGATTATATGCAATGTTTGAGATATAAATGCATGATTATGAATGGTGTGATTAAGACACTATTATGCAGGTTTGTGTGATATGAATGCAAGATCAGAAAGTGATATAACATGTTAATCTTAGATTTGATTTGCTTTATTGCCATGCCGTTGGGTTTTCTAGTGATTATAATTATATGCAAACCATTATTGAGTTTTTATACTCACTCCACTTTCTTGTTTTGTTTTGGGGCTGCGTGGCGTGACACGCAGATGGACATGATCCTCTATATGAGGAAAGGTCGGAGAGAGCTTAGGAGTAGTCGTGGAGGCTCCTAGTTTTGCATGTCTCTTCGTTTATCTTATTTTGATGTTAGAACCTTGTGGATGATCCTTGTCTTAGATTTGTTAGATACTATGTTTTAGTTTTTTTTAGACTTGTTTTGGAGCCAAGTGTGTGGCTATGAATTATTAGTATGTGGGTTTGAAATTATTAGAGTTTAACTCTTTGGTTCTACGTATTTACTCTTGCTCAAAGTAGTGCGTAGACTCCGTAAATTAGATTGCCTGTAGTTGGGGCACAAGTCTTCTGCTATTTTTCCTCAATCGTTTCAATATGTCGCCCCTGTGCATTGGTTTAGCCCTTGGACTGGGTTCAGCTCGGGTTGGGCAGTGCCGGGGTGTGACATAGGTAATCTAATGAATAAACCTCCCTTATTTGATGACCAAAATTTCTCATTTTGGAAATGTAACGCCCCGACCCGGATCGGGGGTTAGTTCGGAAGATCAAATCGGAGTGTATAAAATAAGCAAAAAAATTAAAACCGACTGACCAGGAGTTACAGACTCTGAGTGCAAGAGTCATAACGTTCTTCTATGCGCTACGGAGGTATAGTGTTCCGTTGCACGTAGATCAGAACGAACCTAATTTTATAACCAACTTGGATCGGGCCAACGTCATCATTCCATTGGTTGCCTACGTACGTATTGGATATCATCTCAGATATTATTCCAATATGATTGGATCCGAACATAGTTTGGCCTAACGGCTTATACATTCATCAGACATCAAAAAATTATATACGATAAAATACATATACTTTATATCTGAATAATTCATTCATAATTAGATAGAAATCTTCTAAATCATTAGAGTCAAACGAAAGCCAATAAATCAGCAAAATACACATCTCACATAGGTGAGAAGAATACTAACAAAACCACACATCCCACTCTATCATAAAACGGAGCAAAACACGTAACAGAGCATGTTGGTTCATATCAAATCCTATCAGATAATATCAGATTTCATCCTACCATACTGATCATATCAGATCAGATCGGAGTATATTAGATCACAATAGAGCATTTTAGTGTAATTCAGATCACCACAGAATATATCAAAGTAGATCGAATAGGAACATATCATCATATATCAGATCATAGAAAATTATATATATCTTAATTAGTATATTACTAATTAAGATGTGCATTCATATAAATCATATTAAATTAGAAGGTTAGAAAAGCATACTCCCCTGCAGTTATAGAAGTGGCAACGTTTGAAGTTGCTCAATTTCTTAGGGTGTCTTTGTAAGGACTCTCATTTTGAGCCAATTTATTTTGATGATTATTTATCAGTTATTGTGTGGTTTAAGCATTTTTTGATTAAATTTAGTTGTTTTCACATATAAATGGGGTTTTAAAGGTTTTAAGCAAAACTAACTCTACATTTATAAGTTTTAAGTAGTTTTTGGTCAATTTTGAATTTTTGGGATTTTTTTTGATTTTTTCACTAAATTTCCAAAAATTAGCGGCAGGACCCCCCTGTGGGCCCCACAGATAAAATTAAGGTTTTTGGATAAAATGCCCCAGACATCAATGGAAGACACTATAAAAAATTTTAGAATTTTTCTAAACTTAATTTTGGGTTAAATTGTCAAAATTTCTAATTTTAGTTAAAAACTTTATTTCTACCCTACATTTCTATTAGGTATAGCCCAACCCCTCCTATAAAAGGAAATGATTGTGTCATTTCCCATTTGGGAATAGGCTTATCCAGGAGATTTGGAGCCTAATCCCTAATTAGGCTTGGAAAGGAAATGATTAGAGGTGAGTTTAGCTTAATCTTGGCTTAATCTCTATGTTTTTCTTAAACTCTTCTTAATCTCGACTTGCCCCCATCATTTCAATCCATTTTAAAAGCATAAAAATATTGTTTTACCTTTCTTCTCCAAGCCTTAATCTTCAAAATCTCATTTTTAGGCTTCTAAAACCCTAGATCTAATGTTTACTTTTGTTTTTTCAAAGCTAAATTGAGATTAGTTGTAGGTTAACTTAAAATTGTATTTTTGGAAGGTGTTGGAGGAGATTGAAGGTTCATTCTGACCCAAATCAAGAAGGAAAGGTAATAGGTTCTTCAATCTTAACTTTGGGTAGCAAAAATCTCGGTTTTTATGATGTTATTTGAAGTGGATTTGCTTGATTTAGGATCTAATGGTGGGTTTAATAAATGTTAATCTTTTACTTTGATTTCTTAGGGTTTTGTCTTATAAAGGTTTAAATTAGTGTTCTGGTAGGTTTGATGGGGTTTTGATAGTGTATGAGACCATGGGTGATGATTTTAAGGTGTTTTCATAGTGTCTGAGTTTTGATTTTTGAAATAATGAAGGTCAAAACTACTTTGTTGGTGATCAAATGGCCTACTAGACCGATCTATTGGCAACACTTTATTTTTAGAACATATCTTACCACCTTGAAAAACACAAATTCTTCATGCCCAAATAAAAAACACAAGTTGTATAAATTTAACAAATAAAAAGCAAAAATAAGTGCACAAATAAAAAATTTGACAATAGTTTAGAATCAAATATGATTCCCAACTTTAACAATAAATATTTTAGCATTGAGAACAACATGGGCAAAAATAAAATACAAACAGTATAAATATTGAAAATTTTATATTGCCCTATCTTGAAGCCATTAGTAACCAGCCCCAGAGAATACGAAAACAATTATAACTGAGCCTAAATCAGAATTAGATTCACCACCTTTTTTGAGAATCTCTACCAAATAACTTGGCTATCTTTTTTACGAACTCGATTCCAAAGATTAGATTCAATACAAACAGTTGCAAAACCCCCTCATATGCTAATGAAGGCAGAGAAAAACCGGTTGTGGACCTTTTAGTCCTCAGCAATCGTGCATATTGTATAGTGGTTTGAGATCCAACAACATATACAATAATTTATAAATTTTCTAAACTAAGGAGATCAAAAGCTATTGAATTATTAAAGAAAAAATATCACATTATAAATTTGATATACGCAGAATTCATTCCATAGACAAATGATTTGAATGTCAATATATTGAAGGTATTATGATATACAAAATGCAAGACTAACAAGATTCAGGAGAAGTACTTAAACACAAATATACAATAACATATAGCTCTACAAACATGAAACATATTACCATTGTTTGCCACCAAAACATCAAGCACATATTCCTTTTTATTCAATTCTCCACAACCCCTCTGAAAATAACTATCCAACCTTCAAAATTCATAGATGCAAAGTATAGTCAAACTGCACATATAAAAGGAATTAAACTAACAATATAGTAGCATCATCCATGAAAAATTACCTCATCTCTGTAGCAAATCGTATAAATTGTCTTCAACCTTCCAAGATTACATATAACATGACTTAACAAAATGGTACAAAATGTCATCAACCTTCTGCTATAGCATATAACCTCACTTAGCAAAATTTGACAAAATGTTTTAAACATTCTATGATTGCATATAGCATCGCTTAGCAAAATGGAAAAAAATGTTTTCAACCTCCTGCATTAAACATCACTTGTAATTTTAATCAGTCAAACCTTATAAAAACTTAAATAAAACTTCATGATCAATTAATAATATTAAATTAATATATACTTTTACCTAAATTGGCTTCAGCTGAACCTCAATTGAGGTTCAGGAATCTTCAAATGGCTTGATTGTATGGGAGACATACTGACTTGCTGCTACACAATCTAATTAACTTTACAACATCATATTTTGCTAAAACTATCAAAGAAAATGCTAGAGTTAAAGCAAATGGTTAAACTTACCTCAACTAAGATGGAAAAATTTTCGATACCTCTAGGATTATCTTCGCAAAAAAATGAATCCTACAATACATGCAAATAATTTAGAATTATATAGAATAGAAAAAGACATGTGATAGTATCTATAATAGTGAATAAATATATTTCCTTGAGGTGGTTGAAACATTTGGATATGAGGTCCAAGCTGCAATTGAGGCAATTGAGTAAATGGGGCAGGAGACAGCTGAGTGATTGGACTTGATTACTTTTTTTGCTTTCGATGTTGCTCAAGGCAACCCCTCTTCCTCTCAACTGCTTTACCACCACAAGCACGTTTCTCCTGTATTTTTATCCTTAATGCAGCTACCTCAATATTTTTTTCATTGATATCCTTTTCTACTTGGGTCTCATGCATATTTGTGGCATTAGCTTGAAGCTCATTTTGATGAGTCTGCTTCAATTCCTCATCTATTACTTGGGACATAATTTTAGCTTGATTCATTGTTGCCTTATATGCCGCTTCAAATTCAGTACGCCATGTTGCTATGGCAATCAATATGCGTGACAACTCCATGAAGCGTGTTCCCATAGTCTTATGTGGGTTAGTGTCACTAGTTGTTGAAGTTGAATTTATTAAGACCTGAACTTTTGCATCTCTTGACCACCGTTTGATTATGTATTGAGGAGGGTGCATCTTCTAACATCTATTATCAAACACTTTCAATGAATGGTTGCATAGTATACCTGAAAATTCAAACTTCTTACAACTGCAAACAATTGTGTGATCTTGTAAATCAAATGTGACATTGTGTTGACCATGTTTTCCTACAACTTTGAACTCCATTGTTGTTCCTTTATATATTCATGAATTTCACAATCCAAGTGATCTTGATACTCAATTAAAAATATTTCAAAAGCTGTTAGGGTATATATTTTTGCTGTTTGTGCTAACATTTTTGAAAACATGAGTAATCTAGGAGTTCTATCCAACATTTTAAAATCAGCTTGTAACTCTTGAAATCGTCAATCATCTTCTAATCTATCAAAATGATGAAGAAACTCCATGGGGTTTATTTTAGAAGTTACATACCTCCTCAAAATACCGTTCATAGATTCACTGCACTATGTGGCCTTCATTCCCGCACAAAAATGATGTCGACCCTATGCCATAGCCCATTTATCCTTCTCACGAAACAACTGAAGCAACCAAGGATGCTCTTGAAGTGTATATTTTTCAATCATCATATTCCATCTCTCTAGGAACTCCTTTGTTTTAAACTCAAATATACATTGTTTTAGATCTCTTGCAAATGGCTGAAACTTTTCAAAACATGGCTAAGATGTTTAGCTGCATTCTAATATATATGCCATATACATAAGCGATGATGGGTTTCTGGCATAACAACTCGAATAGCTTTAGCCATTGCTTCACATTGGTATGTAATGATAGTAACCGGTTTCTTACCAGACATTGCCACAAGAAAAGTCTCAAGTAACCAAATAAAAGAATCAGCAGTCTCATCATATAGCAAGGCAGCCTCAGACATGGTATTTTGTTGATGATGATTTACACCAGTGAACAATGCACACGTCAAATTTACATTATTAGTTCTATACGTAATATCAAGCTGATCACACCCCAAAATTCTCATAGTCTACTATCTTATTAGAAGAAAGATGGATTATCCTTTTGTTTTCTTTTGAAGTATTCTAACAAAGTTGTTGCTTCTCCTTTTTCCATCACCCTTTGATGCTTAGTATATAAATAATTTTTCAGATCTAATGCAAGAAACCCTACATTTTGTTGACCACTAGCTTGGCTTGCTTGCAAAGCTATAGAATCTTTCAGCAGAATGCCTACACTTGCCGCTGAATCAGCCAACACAGATTGAGACATACTCATGCGCCTATGTGAATTCAAGAATGGAACCTTTGTTGGGGTCACAACCATGTGATTATGACTTGGCTCAAATTCAACGATTTTATACATGTCACCTACAAGCTTGATAACCATCAAAGCTAAACAACCAATTCTTGTTTCTGGACGAGGATTCTTCACCATTCTTTTTCTTTTATCTTCAACTCTTTTACCTTCTTTTGAACAACAAAAGCTTCGCATTCTAATTATGCCATCCTTTTTCCTTTTCCATTCTCTTCAAATGCTGAATCCAATTTTTGTACTATAATCATTGTAGAATTCGTAAGCCATCTCCTCTGTTGCAAAACTCCATTCCAATATTTGGTACTCTTTCTTCTACTTCATGAAAATCTAATTTCTGACAAGCAAAGTTTACTTGGGTCCCTATTTGAATGTCATTTTGTCCATCACCTTCATTATGCCCATCACATCGAACAGTTGACCCCTCTCTTGCCATTGCCCTACACAAGTCCATAAAAAGAATATGAAGAAAAGAAGAAAATATTTTGAAAATTTTGAAACTAAGACATTTTATTAGTGTGTAACAAAATACTATATGGCAAGGTTGTAGCAATAATGCTCCAACAATGTAGCAATATGTTGCGATGTTTAAGCAATAATGCTCTAACAGTATAGCAATATTGTTGCAAGGTTGTAGCAATATTGCTCCAACAGTATGGCAATATTGCTCCAATAGTGTAGCAATATTGTAGCATGGTTGGAGCAATTTTGTTCCATCTGTAAATTATCACTTGAAAATACTTAATATAAAACAAATTAATCCTTTTCAAAAGGTACAATATGACTATTGCTATACCAACCATTTTAATGCGCTGACTTCCACTATTGAAATTGTAAATATATGAAACAAATTAATAGTGAGGAACATCAATTATATTTGTCATTTATTACACTGAATTTAATAATTAAAATTGTAAAATAATTCTACATTGTTGGAGCATTATTGCTCCAACATTGGAGCAATGTTGCGGCAAGGTTAAAGCAATATTGCTGCAATGTTGGAGCAATATTGCTCCGTGGTCCCCTGATCGGCAAAAGTCTTTGGTCATGATCAGAAGAGTTGGATGCCTCTGGTTAGAGGAAGCTTTAAGCCGGAGCTTCTAGTCACAATGGGGAGGACCTTGAGTCGGGTGGATGCTGATTTCTCTGGTCACCGATCGACAGAAGAGTAGCCTGAAAAATTTCTGGATTCCACCTGCATCATCTGGAGAAAGTTGTTGCCTGAGAAATTTGCTCTAGCATCGATCACCTCACCTTTGGTCAGCAAAGAGGATTGGGAATTTAGGCCTGGGTTCCGTGAAGCATTCTCCACTCGATCGGCTCTGATAAAATAGCTTCGCCCGGTCGCCCGACAAATGCGAACAAGATCGGAAGCGCACTTTGATCGTTTATAATTAAACCCTTTGCAAGCGTACAAGGTAATTGTACTAGGATAAGTATTTAAGGGTTGTCGAACCTCAAGGACGGATGAATTATTACTAAATCTAAAGAGGAATTTGCTGATTGAAAACTAAAATAAACTTAAACTTTAATTAAGTAAAGAAAGGAATCAACTATATTAAAAGCAAGAGATTAATATGATGGAATTTACTTAGGAAATTGAATCTACTATAGAACCATAACAATTCCTTAACTCTTAATCTAAATCTAGTGTGAATATGAACAAGTATTCTCAGCTACAAGTTAGAATTACTTTAGAAAGAATCATTAATTAAATTCCATGGCATGAACTATCTTCGACAATAGCACGAATCATCTACACTAAACTAGTTATAGGCATGACCCGTCTTATCTTAATATAACTCATCCAAGTCATTAATTATCTGAACATTAAAACTATTGTATGACCATCTCATCTAAATCATAGAAATTAGAATTGATGCAAATATCAAAACCACATCAATCTATCATCTACAAGACAATAAATCAACATAGACTTGAATAAACATTAAAAGCTCTTCCATTAAAAAGGAAATCCATATCATACAATTGTCATCATTCACAACTGAGATCTAAATTAAAAAGAAAAGAAACTGAAACTTATCTATAGCTTCATCAACTCCTAAGTAAAAGAAAAGTCTAGCCTTCTATGGTAGAAGAAAGCACTTAAATCTCCATTAAAAGCTTTGAGTTCTCTTCCATCTTCTTCTTCCTTTTTTTCTTTATAAAATCTACTGGAATCCTCCAATTTTGAGCCAAATATGTCTTTTTATAGGCATAAGTTCCGTAGGAAGAAGTCCAATATGAAAAGGATTGAAATTTGGGTCAAACAAGGAAACTGCGCGTTATGCCGTTCGAACGCCCTGCATGCCCGTTCGAACGCTTAAACTGAGTTTTGCTTCAAAATCACGTTATCCCGTTCTAACGCCCTGGATGCCCGTTCGAACGGATACAGTGTTTCTGCAATCTGGACAGTTTTTTTGGACAGTCCATATTCTGTTCATTAAGTTTTCCTTCATGTCCATATTAATTTCCAACTTGTTTATAACTCTGAAAAGTTGTCCAAATCACTTTAAAGCATATTTTGAACTATTCCAAATATCGTCCAAGTACCTCGATAAGCGCACTTTACCTACAAAACATAAAATATCATATTTTAGACATGTAGAATATAATTAAAATTCCAACTTGATTTAAATACATATCTAAACTACTAATAACTACAAAATTAATTAATAATTAAACTAAAGTACTAATATCTATCTTAATCTAAATAAACTATAACTAACTCTAAATTAACCTAATCTATACTAGCAAATAAGGTAAAAAGGCATATAAAATAGATATATATTTTATACTTATCACACTTCACCCGGGTTGCATGTTAACTCGGTCTCCTCAAATCTATAGTGATTGTTTTCATTGGGCACTCCCACCCGATTGGGTGGGAGTGCTTCACAGCCGATCCAAAGCGGCTGCACATTGGCACCTCTGAAAGGAGATTGTATGGTCGTGGTCTCTCTATAAGTGCGTCTATCCTAGGAAACTTGAGCTGCGATTGAACTCGGAGGGCCAACCTAATTGGGATAAGAACGAAGCTGATCCCAAACGTATTTTGGGTTTGAATTAAAGTTGCGCACCCTGTAATTGGCACGACAGCGGGCGGAGGAGGAAAAATGAAGAGAGGGGAACAGAGGAGAGCGTGCACGAAGGCGAGATGTTTTTCTCGCGATTTATTTTTCAGTGCATATGTGCATGGTTAGGTGCAAGTCTTATCTACTACCTAAAAAAAAGGTGAAGTCTTCTCCTGATGCTTTACTTTTTCAGTTTGATTGCTCTAGGAGAAGAATCATACCACCTAAATATATTCCTCAAAAAAACGAAAACAAAAAAGAACAGGCATGCAGAAGAGTATATGTTATGATGAGTTATATATTGCATGATTTCAAACAATATCTTTGGCTGGATATATATCTCCTCTATATCATACTGTATTCTCTGTGCAAGGTTTATATTTAGGTGTTGGCTGCTTATCATCCTTCTTGGTAGATTGTAAATATAGTGGGAGCCATGATAACCAAGTTTTCATGTCGTCGACTGTTTCTGCAGATGTGATGTCGGTGGAGGACAATGATCCGTTGATGTGGTCAACAGCCATGTCAAGAAGCTCTTGGCAGTCACACATGGCTGCCTGAGACATCTTGTCGAGAAGAAGCTCACCTCCTAGGTTCGTAACGAGTTGGGAAGCTTTGGAAATGATGTCCATGGCAATTTGGAGGGACAAATGGAAGAGCTCCTGTGGGTCCAAGCGACTGGAGTTGGCGGCGTGTGAGAGGCTATTGTAGTAGGAGTTTGGGTACCGGGTGACATCGGAGACGACTTTGATCGAGTTGGACAAGGACGAGGGCCCGGAGTCACTGGCGGATTTCGTTTCCAATGACGGTGGCGACGATGACTACAACAAGGACAATGAACGACATTCTAATTGTAGAGTGGTGTTGTTACATCTGAAACAAGACTATGAAGAAGTCAAATCTAGATTTGTTTTACTTGCCAATTGTAGTAGACAAGGTCGATCCACAAGGAAAGCCTTGTGCAACAAAAAAGATTGTTACGAAAAAATAGAGGAAAGAAAAATTAAGAAAGAAAGAGTAGAAGAATATTGAAGGAATAACAAGTTAAGAAATCAAGATGAGAAAACATTAAGGCATTAAGGATCATTGTAACATCTAATGAAGTTTTTTATGTATCATGTTATCTCAGTTAGAATCGAATGAAAATTCTATCTAACCGGAAGATATGAACATTAAAATTGAAATTAAAGATAGAGAATACTTTGGATAGATGAAGGATAAAAATAATTGTCTCTTAACGATTTCTATGTATCCAAATCACAAAAGATCAAAAAAGAGAGCCTTCAAGCATCTTATATATCCAAATCACAAAGAAACAAGAAGAAGAACAATATTAAATAAACATCACTTCAAATAAACTATACTTACTTGAAACAATTGATGAAACATGAATAGAACTCCATTAGATTGTTACAAATCACCTCTAGCCTTAGCTTGAGAGCTTAGAAAGCCATTACAATAAAACTAAAAATAAAAATACAAAAGAAGAAGAGAAAAAATAGGAGAAGAGAACTCCAAAGAGGAGGGGATTATTCATCTATTACGTCCACCCCTCTATTTATAGGAATAGAAGGGGTTGCTTCAAAGAGGAAAATGAAATCATATCTCTAGATTGCATCCTGATTGATTGCATGATTGGTTACTTCTTTGGCAATGATTAGATACTAAATAAATCAAATAAATCCATGATTTATTTAGCAAATAAGTATTTTTAATCTTCCTTTAGATATCTAATCAGCCTCATTGTCTTTCCTTATGTGTATCAATCATTATCAATGAAAATATTCTCTATGTGCTGGCCTCGGGTTAGTTTACTAGATGTCTGATTGCATGCCGGATTCGACCCATATATCTTCCGAATTTGGAATTTCTTCTTGAAATAACACTTATATCTACGGAAGTCTTCTTTCCAATGCCACTAAAATTGTATCAATCTAAATTATACAGAGAAAGATATAGTCAAAATACTACAGCTGTATCAATCTGTCCGAATCAGCTTCTTTCATAATTTAGTTCAAACACAACAGGCGCGGGCTCTGTCACACAAAGCCCGCGAAGGCCTGGACCCCTTGCACATGGCCAACCCCGCGATAGGGTCAACCCCTCGCTAAACACGTGTCCTACCCCCAACACCTAATTCGCATGACTGGGCCCCACAATGCGTAAATGTACACTTAGATGTAATGAGGGAACATGTAGTGTTGGCATGTCCGCCCCCACCACCCTTGGACCACGTGACCTATACCGGTTCACCTGGACCGTGACACGTTGGACCAAACCGGGCCCGAGCCCATACCATGGTCTAACACTAATGATGAGGATTCTCTTTCTCGTTTTCCTACGAGTTGCAAGTCTTGCTTGCTCAGTTTCTTCCAGCTTCCCATAGGCTTTGAGCGAAGACATGGTGCGGATAGTGAGTTTTGCCGGAGAATGTTTGGGTTGAGCGTTGGGGTTTCTAATCAACAAATATTTATACAAGATCATTGTAATGACTTGGCCTGCCCTCATCAGAGCTATATGGCGATTTTGGCTTTAAAAGGATGAAATTGTTTTAAGCTGATTTAATCATTCAGCTTAATTTTTTTTAACATGAAAGACGAAATTAAGTTTAAAATTAACTTAAACTTTATTTCGTCTTTCTAAATGATGAAGTTATATAATTTTTTTTTAAAAAAGTCACATAGGCGTCAGCAAAACTAAGCACCTACGTGGCAAAAACTAATACTATTTTATAAAATATTTTCCAAAACAGATTCGTTTAATAATTGTTATTTTTTAATTATTATTTAAACAATTTTCCTTTTTCCTAAAATAGAATTACAATGGGTCAAAGGTGAAAAAATAATATACGAGTAGATTTCTAGGTAAGGTAAGAAAAAGATGGGGTAAAAGTAGAGGCATTCATAGAAATGTCAGCCCGTTTCGGGCGGGCAAATGTTGAAGGGATTGCAGCAGGCGCCACGGAGAACATCAACTCCGCCCGCTCTGACCTCTGAAACAAGATGAACCATCGGCGCCGGTTCTCCTCAACCAAATTCCAGGGTGTTGGCTGCATCTTCAGGTCACCATCTCGTTCCTTCCATCCACCTCCTCCTCGTCCCCTACGCCGAGTCGTTGTCACTGGTACCCATATCAACTTCTTTTGTCACTTTTTTTCCTCCTCCTCCTTTACCACGGCCTTGTTCTCTGTTTCCTTGTTGCTGTGCTTGTGTTTTCATTTTATTAATCTTATATTATTTAGGGTTAGTAATCGATTTCCCTTCTCAAAGGCCTGGGAATGGTCACTCCGCTTGGATGCGGAGTGGAAACCACATGGAAGCGACTCATTGAGGGGGGCTGCGGAATTCGCCGGCTGACCCCTGGAGATCTGAAAATGGAACACTTCCACAAAGAGACTGTCAATCATACGTTCGAGCAACTTACATCCAGAGTTGCTGGCATCGTGCCTTGCGGCTCTGGCGTCGGGCAATTCGATGAACTGCTTTGGCTGAAGTCCAAGGTACTTCTTCTATTGCACAAGCAGTCCGGTAGACTTGCATAGACTAGTGGTGACTCTCTCTCTCTCTCTCTCTGTCACACACACACACACCCACCCCGGGACCCAACTTTCAAACACGCGTGCTTGTGCGTGCATCACAACATTAGTATCTTCATTAACAAGATGATTTCTCATGGTGCTAGACAAGTGCCAACATTTAAAATACTCTTTTGATGCCAAGCGGTGGAAATAACAGATTTTTTTGTGTATCTGATTTTTTCTTTTCTTAGTATCTTACAGTTCCTCTGTTGTCAGGACCATAGGTCCATTGCTAGATTTATCGCTTATGCATTGTGTGCTACTGAGGAGGCTCTTACAGATGCAAACTGGCTGCCAAATGAACTTGACAGCAAGGAAGCAACTGTAATATCTGGAATTTATTTATTAATTTACTTATTATGGATAACTCCATTTCTCATATCTCATTCTAGAATCGTCTTATAAGGTTTCAAAAACCTTGTTGGATACCTGCAGGGTGTTTCTATTGGAGGTGGTACCGGGAGCATAAGTGATATTCTGGATGCAGCCCGAATGATTTGTGATAAGGTAGCCTAAACATTTCACTGGAATTATTGTTATTAGATTACCCTGCATATTGCACTTAATGCAGCATATGATGGCCTCACAGCAGTTTCAAAATGTCCAGAGATATCATGTGTGCTGTGTGATCTGTTCTGGCTTTTCTCCTTGGTACTGAAGTATTGTCTTATACTTATATCTTTATCCAAATTATCTGTCCCAAGATTTTCTGATTGTGAAATCGTTTACCAGCGGTCAGTTTTAGCAGATGCACATGTTATGTACCCGAATATGAAGGGAAAAGGAAGACAAGAGAGAAGGGAAATTAGAGGAACGAGGGAAGAGATTGGGAGAAGAATGGAGGGACACACTTGCAGTTTGCAAGTGCGATCCTGGGATTGAATAGCAAGTCGAGAGAGAGAGAGAATGACAGAGAGAAGAAGGAAAGGCTAATTCTTCATTAATCTCTGATTACAACGATCCAACCTATTTAAGGCTGACCTAAGCCATCAGGCTACATAAAGAAAACTAACTAACTACATGGACTGAACTGACTAATAACTAATTAAAAACAAAGCAATGTGCACACTAACATAACTACCTACATGCACATTATTATAACTGCCTAACTACTGCAGAATACAACATTTAACTGCAGAATATAACATCCCTCCACCCATGAAAGACGACTTGTCCTCGAGGTGACCAATTAGGAAATTGACTCAGAAAATCTTCTTCGAGAACCCAGGTGGCGTCCTCTAAATACTGATCTTTCCATGCAACAAGGACCTTAGTGACGAGACGACCCTGACGACGAATTCTCCGAGTGGCCTGAATAGAAGTAAGAGTCAAAGTCGGTGTGGGAGCTGACTGTGGAGCAGGTGGTGGTGGAATGGGCGTCAAAGCAGATGGATCTCCCACGAACCGACAAATGCGGGGACATGGAACATGGGATGTATGCGTGCTGTAGGAGGCAGCTGGAGCTTATAAGCTACTTTGCCCACCTTTTCCTCAATTAAGTATGGACCATAAAAATGGGGCAACAACTTGTGGTGGCTGGAAGGACATGCTGACACTTGTTGATATGGCTGAAGTCGCACACATGGAAGGCCATATCGATATGCATGAGAGTATCGATGACTGTGGATACGGGTACGCGCCGAAACGGACATAAACCCTTTTATAAATATAAAAAAATATTATAACGAATAATATATCATTATAATATTTCTTTTAGAGCATAATAAAACTGTATAATGCCGTATCAATCGATACGGGTATTCTAAAATTAGTTCATTCAGAACCATACACTATTATGCTCTTCGTCTTATACAAATTTTTTGTCATTCTTTCCCATATTAAGTGCTTTAAAATTAATTTATTTTAAAAATAAATAATATACTTAATATGAGTCGTTTAAATAAATGTATATTTGTGGAGCACTATATGTAAAAAAAATAATTATGTAAATTGCATGAACCTATCGTATTGATCTCATATAACTTTAAAAATATTATTTTTAATATAAAAAAACTTTAAATTTTAAAAAATTTGGGTTCAAATTGTGTTTTCATTTTTAAGAAAAAAAATCAAAATTATTTTTTTTCGAAAAAAATAATATTTTTTTTAATTAAAAAATAATTTTTTAAATAAAAAAATATTTTTTTAATACAGTATCGATACGTATCGGCCGTATCGATACGGTACGGGCGATACGGGCGATACGCATCGCAATTCGCTGTGGGGGGCGTACCACCCCCCGTACCCGTATCGGTCTCCACCGATACGGGGCTGTATCGACCGATACGGCCTTCCATGGTCGCACATAAACCCAATCACCCATGCAGAACTCCCTGTTTGTATGAGAACGATCATAAACCTGTTTCATTCTATTTTTGGGCTGCTTTCAAGTTTCTTTTGAGAGAGCGAAGGACGTCATCTCGCTCCTATAACGATTGGTCAACAGCCACATTTGAACGGTGTGGCACATAGGAGAGAATGGTAGGAGGCCACCCATAAACCACCTGAAATGCTGTCGATCCAAGTGACGTGTGGTAAGCGGTATTATATGACTATTCAGCCCAAGGGAGAAGAGTGAGCCACCTGCGGGGATAATCTCCTGTAAAACAACGCAAATACTGCTCAAGGTAGCGGTTAAGAACCTCCGTTCGACTGTTTGAGGATGATAGGATGTGCTCATCTTTAAAGCAGTACCCTGTTGCTCAAAGAAAGAACTCCAAAATTTGGAGAGGAACACGGGGTCGCAGTAGGAGACAATGGAACGTGGCATGCCATGAAGCCGCGCAATATCTCTAACGAAAACTTCTGCTACGTGGCTAGCAGTGTAAGGATGACCCAAGGACAAAAAATGTGTATATTTTGATAAACAATCAATGACAAGAAAAATGACACTTTTGCCCTGAACTAGGGGTAAACCCTCAATGAAATCCATAAATATGTCTTCCCAAATGTGCTCTGGAATAGGCCGTGGCTGGAGTAATCCTGTGGGAGAGGAAGTAAAGGCCTTAGCTCGTTGACATATATCACAAGAGGCCATACCTGGGGGACAACAGGTATCCATAAGCGATCCCGCCAAAGTAGATCACCTTGCAGAACAAAAGGCGGGGAACATAATGGGTCATCACACAACCTAACGATGAGTGAAGTTGTCTCCGTCTCCTGGTCATAGGTGTGAAGCAAATTAGCCATAAATGGGAAGGTTGGCATGGACAAAGTAGCAAGATAAGAACCCTTAGACTGGCGAGAAAGTGTATCAGCAGCTTGGTTGTCACTTCCTTTTCGATAAGTCAACTCATAATCATATTCGAGAAGTTTTGAAACCCATCTCTGTTGAGAAGGAGAGGCCACCCTCTGATCTAAAAAATAACGCAAGCTGTGACGATCAGTCCGGATTAGGAATTTCCGCCCCAAGAGATGAGGCCGCCACTTCATTACTGCATGAACAATGGCTAACATTTCCAACTCATAGGTGGATTGCTGTGCAGTACACCCAGAGATTGCCTTAGAGAAATAAGCAATGGGTCTGCCGCCCTGCATAAGCATCGCTCCCAATCCATATGAGGAGGCATCACTGGCAATAACAAACGGTTGGGAGAAGTTCGGAAGTGCAATCACAAGTGGTGATGACATAGCTAGCTTCATAGCATCAAAAGAGGCTTGTGCTTTTGAAGTCCAATGGAAAGCCCCCTCCTTGAGGAGGGCAGTGAGAGGGGCGGCTAAGGTTCCATAACCCTGAATAAAGCGCCTGTAATAACCTGTTAAGCCCATGAAACCCCAGAGCGCCGGAATAGTAGAGTTGGCCACTTGATAATGGCCTCAATCTTGGAAGGTTCCATAGACACCCCTGAAGCTGAGATGACATGGCCAAGATAATCAACTTGTGGTAAGCCAAATGCACACTTGGATTTCTTAAGAAACAAATCCTGACTAAGTAGGATAGATAAAACTACACAAATATGCTGCAGATGCTCCAACCATGAACAACTATAAATCAGGATATCATCAAAAAATACCAATACAAATCGTCTTAGATAAGGCCAGAAAATATCATTCATCAGACTCTAGAAAGTAGGTGCATTCGAGAGACCAAAGGGCATAACCCTAAATTCATAATGGCCATCATGTGTCCTGAAAGTTGTCTTATGGATGTCGGGTGGGTGCATCCAAATCTAGTGGTACCCCGAACGAAGATCCAGCTTAGTAAAGATAAGTCGCCCCGGCTAATTCATCTAACAGCTCTTCGATCATAGGTCTGGGGTACTTATCCTTAATAGTAATAGCATTCAAGGCACGATAATCCACACAAAAGTGCCATGATTCATCATTTTTATGAACAAGCAGCACTGGAGAAGAGTATTGGCTGGTGCTTGGTTGAATGAGCCCTAAAGTAAGCATTTCCTGTACCAACCTCTCAGTCTCATCTTTCTGCACCCGAGGGTATCGGTAGGGACGGACATTAGCTGGTGGACATCCTGGCTGAATATGAATTCGGTGATCGTGTTGGTGAGCCGGAGGTAAAACTATTGGTGCCTGAAAAATCCTATCATACTCGGCCAGTAGAGATCCCAAATCCTCCGGAACACTCACGGACTCCGGGGCCGGTTCAGTGCACAAGTGTAATAAAAGTCCCTTGGCAGCAAATTTAAAAAGGGAATTTATGGGCTGAACTGAATGTAGAGTACCTAGTTGTTGCCCACAGCTGAATTTGCGCATCCCCATAAAGAAAATTCATGTGCAGCTGCTTGAAATCCCTAGTGATGGGTCGAAATTCTTGGAGCCATTGAACCCCTAACACAATATCCGCCCCCTTGGTAGGAAGTAAGAACATATCTATATGAATGATGCACCCCAACCTTCATGCCAACGTGTCATTAATGAAATTATGTGTGCTGCCGCTGTCGATAAGAATGGGGACTACTTGCTGTTTGATAGATCCATCCACTCGAAAGGTGCGGGGTTCATAAGATCCATCAATTGCATGCATAGAAATTTTTGGAACATTTTCTTGCTCATCGGGCACTGAATGATCACCTGTGTCTAGTCCTCTTATTATCAATACAGAGCCTGGACGCTTGCATTTGTGACCCGGAACAAATTTCTCGTCACAGTTAAAACAGAGGCCACGAGAGTGATGGTCCTCCAACTGGGCAGGAGTAAGGCGTCGGAGGCGGATGTAGGATTTAGCCAGAGCATGTCGGATCCCTGGTAAGGATCGATTGCCCCTCCACAGGTGCTAGAGTCGCTCCTCTTGAATGCGGGCTAGGCGGATAGCCTGTTGAAGGTTGGCCGGTTCGAACCAACGCACTTCAGCCTGGATATCTTCTCGTAGCCTGCTAATAAACTTAGAAAGAAGGGCTGATGAGGTCCATTCCACTCGGGTGGCTAGTCGTGCAAAATTGGTCTGATAGGTCCTGATAGAAGTTTGGCAGAGACTATGCAGACGAGAGTCAAAGTCCTCATACTCATTGGGCCCGAAGCAAGCACAAAGTTTTGCCACTAAATAGTCCCATGTGATCGCGCCCTCTTGCTATTCAAGCTGCTGCAGCCACCACACTAGTGCATCCCCCTTAAGGTGGAAGGACGTCAAAAGCACATGCTGAACTAGGCGTGTGCCTTGATAGGAGAAGAAGTGCTCCGCTCGCGAAACCCATTCATTGAGGGTGTCTTCACATGAGCACTTTGGAAAATTAAGGCGGACAATGCTTGCCTTAGGGGTTGGTCCATATATTCCTTCATCTACTGCCTCATCCGAATAAAGGTCATTATCATGCCAGTGGTGACTTAGGGCTGGCTCATTGCCCACTATGGAAGCAGACGGTGCACGACTCGGCCCAGCGGCAGTGGCCGGCATCCTCATGTCACTGATGGAGGACGGAGGAAGAACAGAGGGTGCAGGTCGGCCAGTCCCTTGGGGAAACAGGGACGCAGGGGGTTGTTGGAGAATTCCTTTGCCATGGGGGCGGGCTGCCGTCGATGAAGGAGGTGCGACTGGAGGAGGAACAGGTGCTGAACCTGCTGTGAATGCGACCAAACAAGAGGCCTGGTCCTTTCGTATTTGGTCCAAGGTTGCTTGTTGACGGTCTGTAGATGCCCCAAGGTTGGCTTTCAACTCCTGGAGAAACAGGCACTGGGTCTTTGCTGTTTGAATCTAGAGAGCGGAGAGCGCAGCCAAAATTTGGTTCCATTCGCTTGGGGGCTGGCCTGCCCCAGCGGGCGACTGGGCAGCTGCGCCCTATGCAGTTTCTGCTGCTATATCTGGTAGCGGACCGGCGGCTGTGTACGGAAGGGCTGCAGCAGGGGACCGGCAGCTGTGTTCTCCTGGCCGGTGTTTTGGTTTCTCCTCTCGTATACCCTTCTGTTTGTCACGGGGAAGAAGGCCGGAGGAAAGAATGACTCTGATACCAATTGTTATGTACCCGAATATGAAGGGAAAAGGAAGATGAGAGAGAAGGGAAATTAGAGGAACGAGGGAAGAGATTGGGAGAAGAATGGAGGGACACACTTACAGTTTGCAAGTGCGATCCTGGGATTGAATAGCAAGTCGAGAGAGAGAGAGAATGACAGAGAGAAGAAGGAAAGGCTAATTCTTCATTAATCCCTGATTACAACGATCCAGCCTATTTAAGGCTGACCTAAGCCATCAGGCTACATAAAGAAAACTAACTAACTACATAGACAAAAACTGACTAATAACTAATTAAAAACAAAGCAATGTGCACACTAACATAACTACCTACGTGCACATTATTATAACTGCCTAACTACTGCAGAACACAACATTTAACTGCAGAACATAACAGCACGTCCACAGTTATTATGCGTGTGCATACTTCTTAAGTTCATACATGCCTATTGTTCCTGATCAGGCATAATGCTTTGTTATTTGCTTGTTTTTCCGGTATACTTACAGTTTCCGCGCATTCTCTGAACATAAATCTGGTATGAGTTGCAAGCTGAAACTTTGAAAATTACTGAATATAATTTCCAAATTTGTGATTGCAGAATATGCGCCATCTAAGTCCCTTTTTCATTCCAAGAATATTGATTAACATGGCTTCTGGCCATGTGAGCATGAAGTATGGCTTCAAGGTGCTTATCTGTTGATTGAAAATTAAAATTGTCAATCCTTTTTTTGATGTGCATGAAGATCTACGGTCTAAAAGAAATTTTATATTAAAGATGGCCTATTGGATAGGCCCACAAGCTAACCTCACTTTACGATGCTTATGACTTTTGCTCATTTACTACTATTGTTCAATAGTTTAAGAATTGTGACAAATTCTTATATAAGAGTTTAGGGGCCAAATCATGCTGCAGTAACGGCTTGTGCAACGGGTGCACATTCAATTGGAGATGCTGCAAGAATGATCCAGTTTGGAGATGCAGATGTTATGGTGGCTGGAGGCACGGAATCCAGTATTGATGCTCTCTCAATAGCAGGTTTTTGTAGGTAGAACTCGTCTTTTTCTTTTTTAGAATGTCAGTCATTTGGATATGTAGTTTAACATTTGTACTGTTGAAAATTTGTTACTGGTAGGATACATAGAAAAAAAGCAAGTGGAAAAATAATGGGAGGGTAAAATTATTCTTGCATGAGCCATTGAAAGCTGTGCCACTACCTTTCTTTTTAATATTTCACAAATTAAATAACTCTCCTGTAAAAATATTGCAGCACAGGGATTAAATGCAAACACCATCCTCGAGGGGTCCACATAAGTGGGACCCAGGTTATGGAAAGGAACCCGAAAAATGGGGGGGGACTAAATTTATGCCCATTCTGAACCCTTTTCATCTGCCCATTTGAAGAACTTGCAAGCTCCATTATTGAAGTTCAAATGTGCTGATGGCTAACATTTAGTGTTCCCTTGTTTTGATGGTCTCTTTGCATTCCTCTGGGTTCTGTCTATATGGAACATTTAAAGGAGGATGTTTACCTTATAGGCCTTGCTTCGTTTGAAATCTCCCAGTAACCATATATTGCAATCTTTGCTTCAAAATGATGGAGTTGAACCATCTTGAGCAAGGATTGCCATCTCAGTTCTATGTGATATCTCAAATGGTCAAAAGAAGAGATCCTAGTCATGGAAGGCTGTATCGATACGGATGAGAGTATCGATGACTATGGATACGGGTACGCGCCGATGATACGCTTAGTACATGCCGAAACGGGTATAAACCCTTTTATAAACTTAAAAAATATTATAACTAATAATATATCATTATAATACTTCTTTTAGAGCATAATAAGACCGTTTAATGCCGTATTAATCGATACGGGTATTCTAAAATTAATTCATTTCGAACCATACACTATTATGCTTTCCGTCCCATGCAAATTATTACTCATTCTTTCCCATATTAAGTACTTTAAAATTAATTTATTGTAAAAATAAATATTATACTTAATATGAGTCTAAGTTATATATTTAAATAAATGTATATTTGTGAAACACTATATGTAAAAAAATAATTATATAAATTGCATCGACCTACCCCTATTGATCTTATATAACTTTTAAAATATTAATTTTAATATAACAAAAATTTAAAATTTTAAAGAAGTTGGGTTTAAATTGTGTTTTTATTTTTAAGGAAAAAAATTAAAAAATTTTTTTTTCAAAAATTTTTTTTTTTTTTAAAATAGAAAATTAATTTTTAATAGAGTATCGATACGTATCGGCCGTATCGATATGGTACGGCCGATACGGCCGTTATGTATCGATTTTTTCTGTGGGGGGCGTATCGCCCCCCGTATCATACCGGTGTCCGGCCGATACGCACCCGTATCGGCCAATACGGCCTTCCATGATCCTAGTGAGGAATCTTGCAAAGGTATAGGATTATGTGGCAGTTTCAGAAAGAATTATTTTTTTTCCTGATTTGTCTTAACTTTTTTGTCATACTGTTGGCCTTTGAGAGGTTTATTACATTTCTGTCCATTTAGATTTTCTATTTATGGACTGATTTTCTTACATATGGCTCAAATACCTTGGATTATATCTATTTATAGGTCAAGGGCTTTGGCGACAAAGTACAACCATCTCCCAGAAGAGTCCTCTCGACCTTTTGACTCTGATCGAGATGGCTTTGTGTAAAAAAAAAGAACTGTTACTATTAAATCTTTCAGTTTTACATGGATTGTGACATCTTATTTGGGAGCACATTACCTAACTTCTGGAAATATAAATTTTACAGGATAGGTGAAGGTTCTGGTGTCATGGTGCTTGAGGTCAGTCTGAACAATCTTTTTTGAATTATAAAAATCTGATTTTCTAGTTCTTGATTTACTGTTGATTACTTGCAATATGCTTTTGTTCTTGGTACCCAATAAACTAAACAAATTGATTTTGAGGCACAAAAACCAATGGCATTGCCATCATCGTGATGAATCTCAATTATTCACAAATTTGCTTTGTCATCAATCCAAATTAACAAATTGGTTGCTAAACGCCCCCAAGTACGGATTAAATAACTGAAATTTTCAATTTTGATATTTCTCAACAGTCTTGTTTACTCTCCACCCCCTTCAGGATTACCAGAAATCTGGTTGTCCTTTTATTGTTATACATAACTAAAGCATGCATACTGTCTTTACTAGATTGAACACTTTGACACTTCCAATTATTTTATTCCTTTTCCACTTCTTTGTGAAATATTTGACTTGCTTTCTCAAAGCTTAGACTTGACTTGAACTCAGCTTATAAGCTTATCCAAGCATTTTGGTTTGAGTTAAACTACAATTCGCCTAGGATAAGCTTTGTGGAAAATCCCCTCCCAGAGGGGATTGTCCTCACAAAGCTGATTTAGGCAACAATAGATTTTGAGGCGCTTTGTAAAGGATTTGTGCAGGAAAAGCAAACTTTGTTTTGCCAAACAAGATTTGCTTCTTCCAATTCATGGACAATTAAAATTTGGTGTTGCCAGACACAATTTTGCCAAATCCTCCAGTCCTATCAGATTCCCCAACAAATCTGTTTCCAAACATCCCTTTAAAATACAACCCAACTTTCATTCCTTGTATAAGATCAACAAACACATTGAAGTGTTCTGGGAGTGTTCATGGTTCAAATTTAAGAATAACTCTAAAACAATGTCATTTTTTTAGTACACTTTATAATCCAACCTGTAATGATACACACTTGTGACCATTGTTGTTAATGCGACCATTGCATGCCTAAGGAGTGCCTGAATTTTTTTATTGTACGATTTAATAGTGCTGGATAATTAGTGTGTCTACATGTCTATTTGGGGCCGGTCAGGCTTGATATGCATTGTCGGCGGTTCCTTACTGCTCAAGCTTTTGAGGCAACTCGGTTTCTAACAAATAGGATAATATATTTGAAAGTTTTTTTATTGAACATTGATAAAATATTGAAAATCCCTGGAGGCATTCCTATGGACTGCTTGAAGTGCACCTAGGTAAGTGTGTAGTTGAGGTTGCCTGCCTGAAGTGCTTAGGTGTTGCCCTTTTGATGTGGGCTTGAGGCATTGCCATTACAAGGCTGCTTGCGATCTACATGAGTTTTCTCATATTACCTTTTGAAGCACCTCCAGTGAGTAAAAATTTTGCCATCCATCTCTCTTTTTATTCCTAAAAGAAACATCTCAGCTGAAAAATCGTTATTTATGATTCTTTGGTTCTACTGTTTGGAGGTTAGAAGAGTTGGCATTGTATGTGCATTTTTTCCCCTTCCTTCAAACTGACTATTCTAAATTTTAATTCGTTTGGATACTTATGTCATATATTTATTCCAACTTTAAAGGGCTTGTTAGGAGGGGCGTCCAACATTTACTCTTGTCCTTATGTTTACAATTGGATTTCATTTCAAACATTTTGACTAGAAAGAGTTGGATGGTGTACAAAATCCATGATGCTGACCCCATATAACTAGGATAACGTGTGGATGATGATATCTTTTTGGATGAAGCAGTTCTTAGTATTTGTCATAACTAGACAAAAAGCCTTGATAAGAATGTGTATGTACACATGCACATAGGGAGAAGCCTTATGTTCAAATCCTTGAGTCCTTTGCTTTTAATTGAATGATGATTCTTCTTTATGTTGTAGGAGCTCAAACATGCACAAAAACGGGGGGCAAGAATTTATGCTGAACTTCGGGGTTATGGCATGTCAGGTATTTCTTCTAAAGACTAATCATGGTCGTGATATTCCATCTCACTTTGTGGTTTGGTCATAGGCTCATAGTAGCCAGGTGGTGAGACAATTTCTACGTAGGGGTTTGGACCACTCCCTACAAATTTTTTCTTACAAATCGGTATATTTTTGTTTGTGATTAGAAAAATGTGTCCATATACAAGAGAAACTACTTAGATCTCTTATTTATGTGCGCAAGTTTATATGCACATTCACATAGACAAGGATGCTACTTGTGTAAGTTTGTGGGTTTCACATAGGTCATAAGAGGACAAGGGGGGCAGAAAAGGGATTGTTGAAACAGGAAACCACAAAAATTTGTTTCATTATGATGTGTTTTTATCTAGATGTTGGAGTGTTTGGCCTTCATGAACAAATGAGATTTACATGTTGAAATTGATAGATTCATTGAGAGCTAGGGTTCTTGGAGAGGAACTAGCCCTAGAATTAGGGTATTAACATAAGATCAAGATGTACAAGAAGTCAACCAACCTTTAATCAGGCTTTGGGGTTGCCAACCTAATGCAAAAGACTTAAATACCCTTACTTAAGTTAAGGGTTGACCAATCACAAAATGAGAATAAATATAAATGACTGAACTACTTCTAATACATAGAATACTACTAGACTTAGACAAATACAGAAACGAGAGCAAATGTACTAATCTAACACCCCCCCACAAACTCTAGATGGGGACACCATTTAAGGTTTGCTCAACAAGATTTGGAAGTGCGCAACTGTGTGAGACTTTGTAAAGATGTCAGCAATTTGAAGACAGGAGAGACGCAAGGAAGTGTCAAGGTCTCAACATGAAGATGATGGAGGACAAAGTGGTTTTCAATCTCTGTATGCTTTGTGCACTCATGAAAACAGGGTTGTGAGCTATTTGAATGGCACTCTTGTTGGTCACAGTGCAAGTAGGGCCAGTAAGAGTAACCTCCATGTCTTCGAGAAGCCACCAAAGTCAGACAATCTCCATTGCAGTAGCACCCATAGCCCTATACTCTTTGTAGTTGAACGAAATCTTGCTTGTTATTCTTGCAGACGATAAAAGAGTCCCATAAAAACACAATAGCCAGGAGTAGACTTCTGATTCACAGCATCACTAGCCCAATCTGCATAAGAGTAAGGACATAACTGAGATCAAATAAGCTGCGGTTCATGGCACATATTGCAAAATTTGAATATTTGCTGTCTAACGAGGAGTACGAGGTGCTTTATCGAACTGACTACCAATATGAATAACATGTTGTATATCGGGCTGAGTAACAATGAGAAAGACCAATAACCAACAAACTCCTGATAACAAGTGAGGTTATCTAGAAGAACTCCATTAGTAAGGTTCAACTTTAGGTTGTCCTCAATGGGTTGACATGGTTAGAGATAGTCAACTCAAAGCATGCGGTAATATTTGAATCTTACTTTGATTGATATAGAAGATAACCCTGAGGAGATTAAGCAACCTCAATAACCAGAAATTAGTGGAGATATCCCAAATCCTTCATATAAAAAAACTCTTGAAATTGAGCTTTGAGAGAAGCAATGCCAACATATTTTTTGCTAGTTATGATCATGTCATCCACATAGAGCCAATAAAAGAATATGATGAGCAGTAGAATCCTTGAAGAACATAGCAATCATGAGCACTAACAGTAAACCGCAATCGAGTCAGTGCAGTGGTGAATTTCTCAAACCAGGCCTGAGGTTCCTATATGAGACCATAAAGAGCACATGGTTTGCAAACCTGACCATGTTTGTGGGAAAGCCTACTCTTCTTCAAGTTCTCCATTGAGGAAAGCATTATTGGCATCCTTTTGAAAGAGGCCACTGACGGACGGAAGCATCATAGATTAGAGTAGGAACTATAGTCATCTTGAGCAAAAGTTTCGTCCAAATCAACCCCATATTCTTGAGCATAACATTTGGCAACCAACCTGGCCTTTTACTTTTCAAGAGAGCCATCAAACTTGATTTGGATTTTGTATGACCACTTTAACACACAATTGTAACCTTACCAGGAGGGATGAAAACTAGGTCCCAAGTACCAGTTTTATAGAGGGTATTAAGCTCCTGCATTGCCTTGTGCCAATGAGGATCAACAGAAGCCTCCTTATAGTACTAATAGTTTTATAGAGGGTGAAGAACAACCGAGAAAGAATGAAATTAAGAGGAATAAGAAGCACAAAAATTCATACAGGAGAGGATCCTACTGCTTGTGGGATAGGACCCTAACACAGGGAGGCAGAAGGTGCGGTCGACTGGTTGGGAGGCAATCCAGCCAGTCTAGCACTATGCTTAAGCAGAAGACCTGACAGGAGTTTTATTGTTAAATGAAAAAGCCTCTTGTGATTATGAAGTGCTTATCTTTCTACAGTAATAGACAATTCATAGATGGAGGTGTTGAAAGCAAATTTTACACATTATTAGACTAACTAAAATCCCTAGAGGCAGATGCAAGAAAAGGATCTATAAACACTAAATCAGACTGATGAACTATTGGAGCATTATGAGGTAGGGCATAATAAAATAAACGCTCCACGAAGATTTCATTACGAGACAAAAATAACCTATTGGAAATAGGGTCATGACACCAATAACCCTTCTGACCAATTCCATAACCCAAAAACACACAAACAAGATTTAGCAAAAATAATTTGTACGGTCCACCGCAAACTTCATATCCTCTCAGTGCAAGTAAAGTCTCCATATGAGTGTCTTTTTCAAAAGCTCCTTGAAAAAGATATGTAGAGAGCAATGCGTTGTCTCCATAATATGATGTTGTTTATGCTCAGCAACATTATTCTGTTCTGGCGTGTAGGGACAAGACATGATGAAGAGCACCCTCACGTGTCAGTACAACTTGAAAAGTACAAGACAGCACTAGAGTCAGAACAAAATGTCTTAATATTGGCTGAAAATTGAGTGTGAACCATGGAAATAAAATTTGTGTAAACAGACAACAATTCCGAAACAGTTGTCCATCAAATAAATCTAGCAAAAACACGTACAATCATCTTTAAACACGCCCATTGTCGGAAGACGTGGAGGTCCCCAAACATCAGAATGTATTAAATCATAAGGGTTTGTTGAAATAGTCACTTTTATTAAAAGGCTATGTAGTTAGTTTTGAAAGCTTACAACCATGACAAAAATCAAAATCCATAACATTCATAAAATCCAAAACACCTTTTGACACTAGAAACACTAATATAAACTTTGACAAATGGCCCAATGCCATAAATAAAACTTGGATAACTCATTTACTAAACTCAAGCCTTTGAGTAGAATGAACCAATGTCTTAAAATCTGGGCCTACCACTGATCCGGATTGGCCGCTAGTCTAGGTCAACCAGGTTCAACTGCAGGTCAACCACTGTTGACGACGTCAACAATTAAAATAAATCAACGCTCTCATAAATCTAATAATTTATAAATATTAGGTACTAAATGTGTCACAAAATCATTGCAACGCAGTTGGTAAAGACTCATGAAGTGTGTTGACAGGATCAAGTTCGAATCCCTCCTCGAACAAGGTTTTTGTTGTGTTTAGATCCCCATAAATTGTTATGACCCATTTAGAAGGGCGGTTAGGAATAGTTTATTTGTTTATTTTATTAATAGTTATGTAATTAGGGAGTTATTTGTAATTTTTATTTAATTAGTGTTAATGGGCTTTTAGATTAGTGTTTAGGCCCATTTAGGAGTTCTATTTAATGTAAGGGCTATGCCCTAATTTCAGCAGAGAATGAATTAGTCTTTCAATTAGTGTTATGGTTATCCTTCTTCCCATCGTCTGATCTAATCTATCGTCTTACTCCTTCCCTTTCGTTCAACCTCTTCTCTTATACCCTAATTCTTTCTTCTCTTCGTCTAACCTTTACTATCATCCCCTCTCAACTCTACAATTTCTTCTAATATTCACCCGTAGATTTAACGATCTACAACATCGGTATCAGAGCAGTTTCATCCTACGAATTGTATTTAAAAAAAAAACAAATGAAAGACTACAAAGGTATCATTTTTCTCAGTGCCAAGCAGGGGCGATCACTATTCTTCAATGTAGGACAACCGTGGTCTATTGGAAATCTCTCAGTTCTCTCTAAAAACCAGCGGGGACCTCAATTTTTCTGGCCAAGCTTCCCCTTTTCGGATCTTTATTAGAGCGGTAGTGATGGCTTGGTCGGCGACTAGGCAAAGGGCAATGTTGGTGCTTCGCCCACCTCTCAAACCACTGCTAGATTTCACTACCAACAGCCACGCGCAACAGCCTAAACTACCGCCTTTTTGTCGCAACCACCAAAGACAGCCTGTTGCGGAGGTTTTTGCAGGCGAACATCGTAGAAATCACAGCCTTAGTCGCTCTCACCGTGCACCTCTCGACGGTCACCAAAATAGATGTTCAAGAAACCAACTGCCGAGATGTCCGAGCAGCGAGTGGCAAGCTTGGTTGGCTGGGACGACCAATTTTTTGCCATGGTCATCGACTGCGGATTGAATTTGGGCGAAGAGAAATTATGAAGAAAAAGGGGAGGCGGCGTCAAAGTCGAAGAAGACATCGCGTCACTGAGGAAATCTCCGCCCTTGCTGGTGAGGGCTACCGGCCAGCGATGGGTTACTGCCTTATTCTTGAAACGACTCCACAGATTTTCCAGAGATTCTGCTCTCCCATACATATCCAAACATGGATCGCCAAAGGTGAGAATTCATGGCAAGATTTTCGGCCGATTGTGCACAGAATCCCTTATGGCGGCGCTAGGGCAACTGCTGGAAGACGAAAACCTCCAAAACGATGGTTCTGGAAACCGGGACATACAACAAATGTTGGCTGATGGTTTTGGTCAAACCAGTTTTAACAAATGAAACTGGGTTCTACAAATTGAAGTCCTTAAGACCACAAACCGGGTCTAGAGAATTCAAGTTTTTAAGTCCATAAACCGGGACCCATCCAACCATGTCTTGTAACGTCTGGGAATTTTTTAAATTCCCGAAGTTGACCACGGGAAATTAGGGTGTTGGACCCCTTGACCTTCTCGTTGGAAGAACTTAATCAATGCATAGAATTGGTGGCTGAAATCTATATGGATGAAAATTAGACAGAAATAGCTTCGAAATGTTACCAAGAACGCGTGCATCAAAGTTCGGATGAGGGAGATATAACTATTCGAAGTAAAACATATCATGCAGGGTCCGTTTACCCGAATTGGATGCGCGAATTGTCCGTTTAAGTCACTATATGGCCCCGATCAATTAGTATTTCGAAATTGTGTTTTTGGGCCCAATTTGGTTTATGAATTGAAGAGATTTTAGCTCAATTTCTCATGGGATCAGGAGCCCTTATCCCATGCCTATAAATATAAAGAATTAGGGCTTTTTTGGGGAGCTTTTGGATGGTGAAGGAAAGGAAGGAATTTTCTGGCGAGACTCCGGCGAAGCGTTCGCGATGGTGGATCGACGACAACTTGGCTTTCGAGGTAGGATTTTGAATCGAGATTAGAGATATTTTATTATTAAAATATAAATCTTTTTTGTAAATGATGTGAATAGTGATTTTTGCAATCACTGTTCACTTTCATTGTACTTTGTTTTTTGACTGCCGGCCAGTCACCAGCCGACTGCTGGTGGTTGGACCCATTGTGGGAGGGGCTCGCCGGCCTTGGCCCTAGCTACGGAGCTCTTGGATCCGGCGGCCTTAGCGGCGGCGGATCGGTTGCCGCCGGGTCGTCACAGTAGGTTAAAAGAAAGGGAACAGTCGGGGGCATGCTTCTTGGTCCTCAACGGCCTGTGATGGGATCTGGGCATCCGGACATGCTGTACGATGGCGGTCCTGTTGATCCAGCCCCTCGCTAGGCCGTGACTAGTGGTCGACAATCATTTTCTTTGATTTGAAGCAAAACAAAAAAAAGGGTGGCGCTTTACCGCCATGGCCAGCCACCGGGCGGCGGCTAGACTAGGTGTGTCAGAATTGCCACGTGATGGCGATCCCGTAGGGTCTACCGCTGGTCTCCCGCAGGTCTTCCCAGGACTATTTAGTACATACGAAAAGCGGAGTTGTATGAGCATCATGGAATACTTGTATTTCTTGCCAATCTGTGTCCATGAGCACAGTTGGGATCCTCTTCTCCAGATTCGTGGTAAGCTACAAATTTGATAGTATTAATTATCAAATAAGGGATGTGAGATACTTAATAACATTGTTAAATATTGTTTGTTAATTAGACAAGTGGAACGGTTAAAGGAGTTACTAAAATGTAGGTTGATTGAAAATACCTAAGCATTACATGTGTGATGTTATGCTTTTTAGTATAGTGTAATTTTAGGCAGAACTACATCTAGATCCGATTTTGTGGGAAACATTGAAGATGTCTGATGAGTACGTAGGCAACTAACATCGGGTGATGTTGGCCCGATCCGAAAAATATTAATAAAACCTTGTCCTTCGGAAGCTCTTTTCATGAAGGTGGAGAGATTCCATTGTTGGGGTTGCTTCGTTTGGTTGTGTGCAGATTCTCCAAGCGACACAAGTGAGACCAAGAAGGGTGACCTAGAAGAAGATTCTGTATTTCTGCAACTGTGGTACGTTAGTGTACCTTTAGCGTGAGAGTCAACTTGTTATTTATTTTTAGACAGGCGACAGACTTGTACTTAGATGGATGAGCTGTTGTTGAAATTTTGAGACATGTAAATATCATATGATTTAATATCCGTATTTGTGAACCCCAGTTATTATGGCCTGGATATTTAATCAAATGATTTGTTTTTCTCGCTACTTACCGTTTGTGCTATTTAAAAATACTTTTAAAAATCCGGGTCGTGACATGCCTCTTCAATTTAAGGATTACACCAAAGGCAGTGGAGCAACAGTGGGCCGTACACCATATTTTTAGGGATTTGTTTGCTCACATCTATGGTCCAAGTGTCGGTTATCACCTCGAGGACGAAGTGATGCAGAAGCAGTGTGGATTGTTATGACCCATTTAGAAGGGCGGTTAGGAATAGTTTATTTGTTTATTTTATTAATAGTTATGTAATTAGGGAGTTATTTGTAATTTCTATTTAATTAGTGTTAATGGGCTTTTAGGTTAGTGTTTAGGCCTGTTTAGGAGTTTTATTTAATGTAAGGGCTACGCCAAATTTCAGCATAGAATGAATTAGTCTTTCTATTAGTGTTATGGTTATCTTTCTTCCCATCGTCTGACCTAATCTATCGTCTTACTCCTTCCCTTTCGTCCAACCTCTTCTCTTATACCCTAATTCCTTCTCTTTGTCTAACCTTTACTATCATCCCCTCTCAACTTTACAATTTCTTCTAATATTTACCCATAGATTTAATGATCTACAACATAAATCTAATAATATATAAATTATTGGGTATTGAGTATAACGCAAACATGCTATAGCCTAGTTGCTAAAAGGTGCATGGAAGGTTGGGGGGGGGGAGTTGAGGTTTGAATCCCCATTGGATCAATGTTTTTTTGTGGTGTTCACCCCCATGCAGAATCTGAGCCAAATTGGCTTGACTCGGGTTGATGGGTCACAAGTTTGATTGGCTTGCCGGCATGACCGACTGGGTCAAACTAGCTAGCGACTCAGATGAACAGGCCTGTTTCGTGTGCAAGGTCAGGTTGAACTTGGCTGGTACATGTTTAAAACACTGGAATGAACAACAACCAAATGAGGAAGATGCAATTGCTCTAGAACATAAAGGCCACCCACTCTACTCCCAATCCCAATCTGATCTGTCCTAAGGTCTGATTCAACACAATTAGAATAAGACAAAATAGCACGATAACCAAGTTTTGTGAGTTGGCTAATGGAAAAAACACTCAAGGCTAATTGGGGAGCATGTAGAACATAAGAACCAACATAATAGAGACTATACTTCGCCTATGCCTGACAATGATTTAGTGAGCCATTAGGGACGGGAATCTAAGAAAATTCAAAAGTTAGGTTACAATCAACAAGATGGGTAGGGTCAACAGTCAAGTGATTGGAGGCTCTAGAATAAAAAACTAAGTTGAAGGTGCAATGATGACAAACTCATGTTGTGAAGGCAAACATGAATTAGTGACAAACATGGTAGAGGTAGTCGCAGGAATACTCAATAGCAGTTGCAGATGCGCTATGGTCGCCTAGATTTTAGAATTTGATCATATGTGTTAGCAGAGGAGTTAGAGATGACTTCCGGAAGAACCATGCCCACTCCTTTGTTAAAAAGGACAAGTAGGTTGGAATCAATGTTTTATAACCTAGACTGGCTCAACCAGTCCTACTGCATTCAACTGGACCTGACCCACAAAATGGACCTATTCATCTACGTTGTCGGGCCAGTTTGACATGGGTAGGTCATGCTGGCTTGGCTGATTGAACCGGTGACCGCTGACCTGGCCATTTTGGTTTGAACGATGCGAGGGAGGTGAAGTGGTGAGCACCACAAAAGTTTTTTGAGTGTGGGATATGGACCTTGATCCCCCCTTACACTTTGTCTTACCAACTGGGCTACTTGTGTTATTTGTAATACCCAATTATTTATAAATTTTTGGATTTATGGGGAGGAGCACTCAATCCAAGAGGAATTCAAACTTAGTCTTGTCAAAAGACTATATGTGTCTTTACCAATTGTGTTACAATTATTTTGTTACGCATTTAGTTTGTACTTGTTTATAAATTACTAGATTTGTGGGAGATGATTTAGGGACTTTGTGCAATGAATTTATGTAAGATTCCGTTGAATCCGCCTCAATTCTGGCTCGAATTATTGGAATCATGTTTGTATGTAGAAGCTGGGCTGAATTAAAGGAAGTTGATTCTAAGCCGTTTCAAATTAGAATCGGCCGGAATCATCTCACTAAGGAGATTTCGTCGATTCTGGATCCTAGCCCCCATTTCGAAAATTACAGATTCCATTATTTTTCAATAGTTACCTCATATTGATTTGAGCTTTGATAAATGTGTCATATAGGTGGGTCCCACTTTAAAACTTTAAAATTACCTACCCTTGTACGATCTTGTTTGATAAAACTCGAATTTAGGAGCAGAATAGTACCAAGAACGTGCACATCCGAGTTCAGAAGCGAGAGTTATATTAGTTTAAAGTTTTAAAATTGGATTAGACGCGACATCCAAATTTATTCAAAAAAATTTCATTACCAACTATAATTCACATTCGGCAGTGAATTTTTAGAATTAATTCAAAAAAATTTCACTTCCATTTCTAAAAAATCCCACACCCAAACAGCCCCTTATTTTAATTGCTAACAACATTAATGGGTCAACCCCAAGTTGACCTGCTGGGTTGACCCAACTTGGTGACCAATCCAGGTCATCGGCCAGGCAGGGTTTCAAAACATAGGTTGAAATGCAGCAGGGGGACTACGTGGTGGTGCTAAAGAATGCCTGGATTGTTGTAGGTGTTTGGAAAGTTCACCTTCTTGTGTCCCTTCTCATTGCAATAACTACACTCATCCTCTGCTACTTTTGGTATAGGCTTACCTTAAAATTGAACGGGGGAAGAAGTGGTAGCCAAGACACTAAGCAAAATTGTGGAAGGTGTAGTAGACATCTCCAAATGGATCCCTTCAACAATCAAGTGATTGATAATCGTGTCAACAGGAGGAAGAGGGGTTTGTTGCAATAACAACATGACACTTAAAACTAGGGCCGAAGCACAATACAAGAATAAGACGTCGCACACAGTAGCACAAAGTTCTGGATGAGTAGACAATTTCTCCGGCTCCATAAGGGATAAATGATCGTAGAAAAGACTCATTGGGCATAAAAATCCTGGATTGAATAATCGTTGAGTAGCTGAACAAATTTCCATCTCCAACTGGTAGCTGTGAGTGTAATTGGGTTGAACAGAAGAATTTTGTAAAAAACACCCATGCCTGTTTGGCCGACTTGAATTTGTCCACAAAAATTTGTTTCTCGTAGTCGCCCATCGCGTTCTTGAGATATTCATGTTTGACACCTGCTGTATGAGGCTCATAAACCCTACCCGTAATATAGTTTTGTAGACCATGCCCTTTAAAAAAATTCTGACATAATCTAGCTCCAATAGGAATAGTTAGTCTCATTCAAGGTTCATAATCTTAGATGTTGGTCTTGTCTTGGTCGACCAAAGAGAAGAGATCTCAGATATCTTGGATGGAACTTGGAGGAATCTTGGAGGGATCTCGGAGGAAACTCAGAGGGATCTTGGAGGGAAGTCAGAGATCTCGGAGGGACCTTGAAGGGAACTTGGAGAAATCATGTAAAATGTTCTCACCATCTCAGTCATTTTAAGAGAGGTTTTTCACATATAATTTTGACAACCTTAGTACATATCTACATATTCAAACACTAACATCATACATTTGACAGCCTAACAGAAATGTCTAGGGCTCACATGTTGGATAGGCACCAAAATTTACCATCCAAGTGATTTGCTTTTGATACTTCATCCTTCTCCCGATGGCCGCTAAGGGACCCACAAATGGATGGGCAAGCAGCCACTTTAGTATCTCCTAGCCATTGCGTACACATCCATGTACGGATAGAACATAAACTTTGCAACAGATTGACATAGATAATGTATATATGTGTCTATGACATCAATTACATATTCTTATCATGCTTTTTACCTTAGTTTGAAGGTATTAAATATGTAAACATTCATGGTTTCCCTTTGTATATGTGGTTTTTTAAGATTTGGAGAGATTCATCATCTCTTGAAATTTCTTCACTCTTTTTTGGCCTTTTGAGATGTGATATGGCATGCTTTGTCATGTTTGTAGATTTATAACTGATGCAGCAGAGAAATGAACCGAAATAGAGGAGCGGGAACCAAGTAGAGTAGTGAATCCAAACTGAGAAAACAGAAATCGAGGAGGAAGAGTAGTGCTTCTATTGATTTTTTGGATGAACAGAGAATTACGAGCTTGAATCTACAAGCTAAAATGCCTTCAAATCCATGAAGGGTTACACAGAACTGAATCCATAGTCCTTGCCCAAATCCATGAGCAGCAGAGAAGAAATTTCTGGAAAATTAATTTCAAAATCGATATTTGATTTCCCTTTCTCCTTCCCACTACTTATCCTCCCTGGAACTAACTGATTCTAACACCCCATAACTAACTGGTGGTCAGATTACAAAAATACCCTTTCCATTACAAATATCCGAAGGGCCTTTTAAAGGCTATGACACAATTATCCTTATTGACCCTTAACCAGAAAACAATATATTACTATGCTGAGAATATCTAAATGGTCTTTAAGCTGGGCCAGCTGTGCAAAAGATTAAAGTATGCCTCTACATCAGGCCCTCTATCCCAAAAGAATCTCGTCCTCAAGCAAGAAAGCTTGTGCACCTGCAGTCATAGGAGGAATTGGACCAAAATAAGTGGACAGATCTGAGACATTAAATGTCTTCCAATGTTGTAATTAGTAGGGAGATCGACCACATAGGCATTGTCATTCATGCATTGCAAAATCTGAAATGGACCCACTTTATGAGGTGTGAGGTTATTATGATAACAGCAGGGAGTTTCTCTCTCTCTACGTAGGAATACCATAACATAGTCTCCCACTTGAAATAGTTTTTGCCTTCTCTTCTTATCAGCTGAAGCTTTGTATTTAGCTATGACATCAAGTAAATATTGTCGGACTGTTTGATGGACAGAAATCAGGTCTTGAACAGTTTTATAAGTTGTGCTTGGCTCTCCCAATTATTTAGGCAGCTGATTTAAATCCAATGTGTGGCGAGGAAGGAACCCATATAGGACTTCAAAAGGGGCCTTGTCGTTGGACCTGTTGGGAGTGGAGTTAAAGGCAAACTAAGCTTGTGAGAGAAGTAAGTCCCATTGCTTAGGAGCATCACTTGTGAGACTTCTCAGTAGGTTTACCAAATTTTGGTTGACCACTTCAGTTTAGCCATCACTTTGGGGGGTGGCAAGTGATGCTGAATTGTAAAGAAGTACCCAACCTCTTCCATTTTGACCACCAAAAGTGACTTAGGAACTTGTCCCAATCCTATGTAATGGACTTTGGAAAACCATGAATTCTCACTATTTCTTCGAAGAATAAGGCAGCCACATGTGAAGCATCGGATGCCTTTTTTTTATGGCACAAAATGAGCCATTTTAGAGAACCTATCCACACCATAAAGATGGAATCTACCTTCTTTTGAGTCCTAGGTAGCCCAAGGACAAAATCCATAGAAATATCATCCCAAGGCCGGGAAGGAATAGGTAAATGAGTGTAGTGCCTGGTATTTTATGAGGTTCCTTTGGCTTGTTAGCATTTGTAGCATTGTAGAATAAACGGCTGAACATCTTTTAAAAGAGTTGACCAATGATACCTTTCTTTGAGAAGATCGACAATTTTATCTTTGCCATAGTGGCTAGCTAGTCCCCCAATGAAATTCCTTAATGAGCTGTTGGCAGATAGAAGAAGAGGGAATACACAACTAATTAACTTTGTATAAGTAACCCTCCACAAGATAAAAGTCTTGGAATGGCTTTTTGCTTTAAGAACTCAACATCCAAATGTTTTTCAGCTCTTCATATCTGAATAGAGCTCTTTTAAGCAATCAAAACTCAAGTTTCGGTCCTTAAAGTAGTGAGAAGAGCCACCCTTTGACTCAATGCATCAGCTACCTTGTTCATTGTGCTGGAACTATGCTTGATAACAAAAGTATAGTTTTGTAGTTCACTTATCCACCTAGAAAATAGCCTATCCACCTTTATTTATCTTTGTAAATGCCTAAAAGAATTATGATACGTATGCAAAAATTACAAGCTTGAATCCACAAGCTAAAATGCCTTCAAATCCATGAAGTGTTACACAGAACTGAATCCATAGTCCTAGCCCAAATCCATGAGCAGCAGAGAAGAAATTTCTAGAAAATTACATTCAAATTCGAAATCTGATTTCCCTTTCTTCTTCCCACTACTTATCCTCCCTGGAACTAACTGATTCTGACACCCCATCACTAACTGGTGGTCAGATTACAAAAATACCCTTTCCATTACAAACATCTGAAATGCATTTTAAAGGATATGACACAATTATCCCTATGGATCCTTAACCAAAAAACAGTGTATTACTATGCTGAGAATATCTAAATAGTCTTTAAGCTGATCCAGCTGTGCAAAAGACTAAAGTAACCCTCTACACTAGGAACAGCCAATTTGTAGCTCAGCATTTATAGGTATAAGCCACCTTCTAGGTGGACCATGAGCTTTACACTCTTGGCAATTTCTATGAGCTTAAATGCAAGTAGTCTTAAATGGATATTATATCTTGTATGTTTTTTAGGTGATGCATACCATATTACTCAACCACATAAGGATGGAAGAGGTGCGATTTTGGCAATGACTCGTGCACTTGACCAGGTATGCTAACTTTTAATGTTAGAATAAATCATTATCTTACTCTTAGTCGCATATAATCCAGAACTTTCTGGGCCTTACATACAGCAAGCTGCTTATTGCTTCCTTACAGTGGTGCCGTTTGTGGTCTTCTTGCACATTTTTACACATGTTACATATGCTTGCTTGTTTTTTGGATAAATTACATATAAAGTATAATCCCATGAATTATTGCAAAATTCACATAGCCCCTATATTTTATGAAAGACTACACATAAACCTTATGACTTAATTTCTGTTAGTTAATGTGACGGAAGATGATGATATGAGACAAATTTACCCTTACTCCTTTGCCACCATCATACATTGCATAGGCCTATCTCGTCCGTTTGCTCCAATGTCACACAAGAAATTGATGATGATGAAAATCTGGGCCTAGATGAAGGCCCCTCCACCACTGGCACAACCCGAAGGACCCTACTTTAATGATGCCGACTATGAAGATTATTACAAAGAATAACATATTGAAGAAGTCTTCAAGAAAAATGTCTAGACTAAAGGAAAATATGAGGAAGGAGGAGATGAGCAATTGAAGAAGGATACTACCTGGAAATTTCCAAAACCTTTTGGCAAGAGCCAGCTGATCGACATCCTCAAGGAGGCAGGGGGGAGGAGTACCTCTTTTGCCACCTGCCTTACGAAAGCTGCCAGGTCAGGCGCTATGGCCGGTACACATGTTTCCTGTCCATGGCCTTGGCTGGGATGCTACTTATGAGACATTCATTGCTGCCTTCAAGCCCTACACTTTATCGAGGAGTGCATAGTTGATGCAGAGAGGTATCTCAATCCTCTCAGCCTCCCAATCTAGTCACAGTCCAGTCCCTAATTTCACAGCCTGTGTCACAACTTCCTATTGGCTCCCTGCAAAAGGCGGCAAGGGTACTTCTGTCCCAATTTATACAGACTGTCTAGAAGGATCAATAGAAGGAGCAGACTTGTCTTTTGGCCCAGAGTTTGTTATAACAGAATGTCAGAGTCCGTTGTGCCAGGGGGAAGCCAGAGAGAAAATAAGAAGGAAGAGGACCAAAGGGAGGGGCATTCGAAATTGGAAAAGAATATTGTTTCAGGATATTGTTTTTTCTCTGTAATGCTCATGGACTTGAGCAAAGGTTGTGGATTCAACCTGAAATCTTTCTTATATTTCTCCTGTGTAACTGTGGCTTGTGGATTCAAGCTCTCTTTACTGTAATTCCAGAAAGTCTGAATAGAAATACTCCAGTTCTTCTTCCTGCTTCTTGAACTTGTTTGTCTGGCGTTGAATACTTTGTTTGGCTGCTGTGTACGTGTGTTGTGTTCTAGCTGTTTCCTCTAATTGGACTGCATCAATAGTCGTCTATGACAAGGCCAATGGGTGCTCTGAGGGCTATAACTTCATTGTCCTAGAAGGATGGCCACCTTGAAGCTCAGTGGCTTTGTCATTTTTGTCTACAAGACTACGGAATTGCGTAGAAAGGCACTGGAGGAGGAGAATAAAATTTCTGAAGGGTGTCAGCTACTCTGCTTCACTGGTAGAGGGTGGTATATAGGCTGCTGAGAGCAATAAATAAGCAAGCATGTGGGTGCTGCAGTGGGGCTATTGATGGGTTGACCCAGTACAACTGCAGTTCTGCAACCAAATGATCTAATGCTGGCCGAGGACTCAACTTCTATGATGGGTCTGAATGCTGAATGACTCATTGGTCAGGGTCTAAACCATGGGGTACTTCAAATGAAGCACAATGTGGTGATAATAACGGGAATTTTGAACTGATGGCATTGAGACATCACCTGCCTTCTCTGCTCAAGTAGGGGGTTATTGCCTGGGCTGAATTCTAGTAGCGACTTCTTTGTCAGAAGACAATTGGCATAGTCTTGCATAGCAATGGAACAGGTGGAGGAGGCAGGCAAGTGTAATGGATTGTGTAAGGGGAGTAAGAGTAAAATTGTCTTATTTGATTGTTTTTTTCTAGTTTATGATGCAGGACAACACTTCAAAAGATTTATTTATTTATTTTGTGTAATTCCTTTTTTTAGTAATTTCCTTGTTCAAGTAGAATCCTAGTCCTTATGTTTCTAGATTTAGGAAAAGCTTTGACTTTTATAATGTTTTCAGTTTAAGGACTTTGATTTGGGGGCTTTTGGCAACACATTTGTGGAGGATTTAAACAAAAGCTTGTTTGGATGCCACCCATTCATGCAAAATTTTTTTTCCTCAAGAATGGCCATGAGTGGTTTTTGGCCGTACAAATCTTCCATTGCCCTCCAAATGCTCCACGAATGTGCCTTGAAATCCTTTGTTGTGTTGCAAGGCATGAACTATATGTGGGGAATTGTCCTATGGAGGACACTTCCCCTCAAGTAGCCCATTCATGGCTTTTGCAGATTTTGAGGCACAATAAATGCCCCTGCACCCACAAATGGAATCAACACAGATCTTTATTTATTTTTCCCACAGATGGGTTGCCAAACAGCTACACATTTGTGGAGGATTTGCACAAAATTTTGGATGCACCCATTCATGCAAAATTTAATTTCCTCAAGAATGGCCATGGATGGTTTTTGTTTGGCAACAGAAATCTTCCATTTCCCCACAAATGTGGCTCGAAATCCATTGCTGTGAGTTTCATGGCTTTTGTGGTTGCTCCACCCACAAATGAAATCAACCCAAATTTTCATTTCCTTTTCTTAGAAATGGCTTGCCAAACGGGCACTTAGTATGTAAGCCGCAAATGATTTGTGGATGTATGAAATGGGAACAGCATTTATTGTGCCTTGAACTTCGCAAAAGCCATGAATGGGCCTTTTGTTGGGAAATGCCCTCCAGAGAACATCTGACATTTCCCCCCAAATGAAATTCATGTTTTTTACAACACATGTATTTTGAGGCATATTTGTAGATAAATGAAATATTTGTGGGCCATTTTCCAAATAAAATGCTGTTTAGCAGCACACCAGTCATGCCCAAATCATTTGTGGGTGTTGGAAATGGGAATGGTGCATTTAAACCAGGTTGGGGCACATATAGGTTAAATGAGCCTGTTGCTGAGCCACAAATGGGTTGCCAAACGGCCTGAGTTTGCCTTTGATTATTGAAATTTTCTGCTACAGGAGTTTTCCCCCTCCTGTCGACACTAATTCATGCACTCCCCGGCTGAAGCTGGAAGTTTCAAGTATAGATTTCGGCAAAGCCCCTTGGTGCAGATTCCAAAGAAATATCCCCTTCTTCCTCTTTGCATTCCTTACCCACAGACCCATAGAAATCCCAAACCATCCTCTACCTTAATAGGGCTGCTGCCAATTCTGTTTAGCCAACAGTGTGTGCTGTCTTCTCTGGTGCTGATTGTCAGTGATCACCTTTGTTGATTGTTGCAGGACCACTGATCAAAGACCACTGATCCAAGCTTCTAGAGAAATTGCCACGAACATGTCCCCCGCAATTGTCCATCTCCTTCCCCTGTGACAGCTAGTCTTCTTTCTTTTCCGTTGATGACAGTTGCTGCTCTTCTTTCCCGTGGAAGGACGAGCACCTCTGTTGTTTCTCAGGCTGACTTTTGCTGGTGTTTGTGTAGCCAAGCTTTGTTGCTGTTCTGGAAATGAACAGAAAGTTTTTGCTTTAATGGTGACAGATGATAAATCCTCTCATCTTTCAGTGGATATAGTTTGTGTAATAGAAAATGTCAGCAGTGGTTTCTTTGTGTTGTGGTGCTACCAGGTTCATTAACATTATCTACTGTTACACCGTTAAACCCAGACTTATTTAAAGTCTGGTACCATATGTTTGAAACCCATCATTCTAGAAGCCCGTTAACTTTATTCCACTGCCAATTTTTACGGGTTTACCAGTCAATAGTATATATCTCACTTGCTTAACTTTTGTGCCAGTAGCTTTTATTGTTAGCTGCGGTTTCAGCCAAGTTCCTGAACGTCCAACCTTCACCCTCTTGCTGTTGGACAATCCTTGATTATGTGCTTAAACTATTTATTAGATATGTTGCATCTCTCAGTAGAGACACAAGGTGAATAGAAGAGAGGAGGAGAGATTAGGAGAAATCAGTGTTCATGTATCACTGTAGCAATGGGCAGTAAGCCCTTTTATAGTTTTACACTTACTTAATTATGACTCATAATCAAACTAGGAAACTAACATAAAATAGTGTATAAACTAAATTAGGAAAGCTAATTGAATTAAGCTTTAACCAAACTAGGAATCCTAGGACTTCTTAAAATAGAATAATCCTAAAGTAGGAAACTGTAAGACTAGGAATCATAAAGCATATTCAAATCAAAACTAGGAATGTCCTAAATTAGTGAATTTCTGCAAAATCCAATGGAGGCAATGCTTATGGAATGGCCGTAATAATATATTAGTTGGCTTTTATATCATATTGATAATTGTCTTGCTTGGGTTGTTTGTGGATCTCAATTGCAATTTTCCTTTAATTGGTAGTGTCCTGCATCAGTTTAACTAACAAAAGGTTTAAGTCATGGGGGCTTTGTTACAGTTGCCATAATTTATAGGGATTATGTGTAGATTACCCCTTGGCATCTTTCCTTTATATTAAGATTTATAATATCCTATATTCAATATTCTTAGGCTTCCTTTCATGCATCTCAGCCAGACGTGGTTGCGGGGTCTTTATTATCTACATAATGACCCGTTGAGTCTGGCCAGCACCTTGTTTATTATCTTCTTCTTTGTTTACGCACAGCTGGTCCAACTCTATGATAAGGTTGTGATGAGGTGTAACGATCAACCATCTTTATGGTAAACTTGGATTAGCTTAGGGTTTGAGTGTGAAGGAATTGTGTGATGGAGACAGTGTTAAGAAAGCCATTTAAGATGGCATGAAAATGTGCCAAAGATGATAAGAAACAATTTATGAGGACTGTGGCTTTAATTAATTGATTAAAACAGATATGATAATGCCATTTGTAAATGGGCAAATGGGCTATTATGAATGTCAATAGGCCCATAGGTTATAACCAACCTGAAGATAGATCTTGACTTTGGTTCAGCTGATCGCCCACAAGCTATTATAGAGGTTAGAATGAAGACTGGTCCAGATGATTCTAAGTTCTTGCATCTTTTTGGTATTATATATATATAGACATATATAAATAAATAAATACATTAATCTGTACAATATGATTTTATATCTACAGTGTAGTGTTTGATGTTCCAAAAAAATTTCTTTTTCTCTTTCACCTACCCCTTTGATCTCAAAGCCAGCCAAGACTCTGGTCTGGTGGATTCTTTCTTGTGTAAAAGTCTAATCACAATCCTGCAGCCTGGTGGCAGATCTACCACAATATAGCGGAATGGAAGGGATGTTCTGTATCATTGCATAAATTTTAGGTTTTTGGCAAGTAGATTAAGCTTTAAAAACAGGACAAATCGATTAGTGGTGATTAATTTTGTGTATTTTATATATAATGCTGTTGTTAAAGCTGTTCCTGTTGTTCACAGTCGGGACTTCAACCAAACGAAGTGGATTATGTAAATGCTCATGCTACATCAACCCCATTGGGTAATTTTTCTTAATCTGGTGTCATTAAGCTTAATTGATGTCCTATCGTCTTTTAAAATGAAGTCATAAAAGCTTCCTTTACTTAGGTGATATGGTAGAAGCGAAAGCAATCAAATCTGTGTTTTTGAATCATGCAGTATCTGGTGCTCCGGCAATGTCATCTACTAAGGTAACTGTACTTCGCAAGTTAAAAATATTCAGAACTGATTGATGCTTGGCATCTCGTGTAATAGGTGGATGTGAGTCCGAGTGAAATAATCAGTGGCCCCAGGTGACAACAGATATGATTTGTCGGTGACATTGACTAGACACTTTTCTGTATTGCCTGTCTTCAAAACCTGAGGGTGATGCATTTTGACTGTAATAAAATTCAGCTGCCTAATTCTACTTCCACAAATTTGGTTTTGGGTTGTCCATTGATGCTTTTTTTTTTTAAAAAGCCATCAAAATCACTCTCACAATCAATTAGCTGGTGCCTTGCTTAGGTTAGCAATTATTAACATGTTTAGACTGGAACTATGGTTGTTGTCTTCTTTTAATAGAGTGGTTCCCTTTGATGAACATCTAGTAAATTTTTTTTGACCTGAGCTGAGTTTGAGCCACTCCAGGGTTTTGTTTTGCTATTTTTTCCTTCCCAAGGTGTGGGTGGCTTTTAAAGAGTTGATTGCTGAGTATTCTTGGTATGGATTCACTCATGTTCCTGCTCCCTTTAGCATCATTGTTGCCCCTAGTTCCTGGGTGCAAATCACTTGTGCAAATCATTGGAAAACCTAAACCCAAGGTAGTTAGGGATGAGTGTTATTGTCCTTTGTTTTCTTCCTAACGAGAAGGGTTCAGAGATCCCAACTCTTCCTAACTATTTGTGAACCTAACATATATAAGGAGCCTGCTATCACAATGGCCTCAGGAAGCCAGAAAACCACAAACCATGTAAAAATTACAGAATAAAAATCCAAACACTGCAACCTAAACAAAGCACATCATAGGATATGGTAGAAACCAAGTTGCCTCAATAGCTTGAGCTATTAAGGAATGACCCAACAATGTATACCAAGCCCAGATTGGGGGGCAAGGATCGAAATTGGGACCTCTTGGTGTTATCTAGTGTGTGGCACAAGTTAAATATCTAGTTAGAACTAGTAAGAGACAGATTTGTATCTATGGCAGACAATGCAAAAGAGACAGATATTAAGTGAAGTCAAATCTACTAGCAAAAACTAGATCTTGGAGTGTAGGTTGAGGCACTAGGTTTCAGTAGGTATATCAGAGACCATATTGGCTTATGTAGTGCGGCCACTAGAGAACCATTGTCTATGATTTTGTTGAAAGGAACGGGCTGGTGGAGAAGGTTGTGATGTAGATGAACCATGATATTGCCGTCCAGGCTGCTATGAAGAAGTGGACTGATGCTCAAGTTGTTGTCGGCGCTGAGGGTAATTGGCCTTCCAGTGGCCCTTTTGATGGCAATATTTGCAGTCATCAATGGTTGTACAAGGTTTAGTCTTACCTGTTACCTGAATGAGTGCATTAGATGAAGCAACCAAAACAGTTGGATTTGTAGAGGCTGAGCCACTAAAAATATTCAATTTGTTTTCCTTTACAATTAATTCATTAACAGTATTAGTAATAGTAGGTAAGGGAGACAGATACAAAATGGAACCTCGAATGACTTTATATTCATTTTAGAGGGCCATAAGAAACTGAACAACCTTGTGATCATCTGTTGTGCCCTTGGAGATGGGCACAATGTATCACATGCAGGGAAGGGGAAAGGGAGAAGACAAAAAGGATTAGAGGGAATCAATTCTTTAATATTGGAAAGAGAGGCCTAATGGCCATTTTATAGTTGATGGCGCCAACATGGGCCCACTCTTATTACGTACAATCTCAACCACTCATTTATCAATCCATCTACGGTCCTAAAGAGTCAACAATAAAGAGGGGGTTGCCCACATAGTGGGGTTGGCTAGACCATGGCAGGTGTGTGGACGTGGGGAGACCACATACACAACATTCCACCATGCTTTGCATTCGCCTTGATGTCAAGGAGTCCATGAGGGGTACTGGGCTAGAAAATATCTTGCATGGCCCAAGTAGCATCCTTGAGGTGGCGGTTGTTCCAAGCAGCAAAAATCTTTGTGACAATACGACCATCTCATCACAAATGAAGATCAGTTCCAAGGCTGCTAGTTCTAGAGACAAAAGTGGCGAAGGTGCTAATGGAGAGATCCAAGTAGGATCCCCAATAATGTGGTGGAGGCATGAGACATGGAAGACTGGATGGACTTAAGACTCCTCTAGAAACTATAATTGGTAGGCCGTCGAACCCAACCATTCCACAATAGGGCAAGGTCCATGAAAGCAATATGCAAGCTTAACACTGGTTGGCTGATACAAGGAGGCTTGGTGGTGGGGCTGAAAAATGGCGTACTTATGGTCGCCTCGTGAAACTCGTAGTTAGAGTGACAACGATCATGGATTTGCTTTATCATGTTTTTCATTGTAGCCAAATTAAGCATCAGTGAGCATAAGATTTCATCACATGTCTGTAGCATGTGGCCCGCGTCATAGACAGTAGATAGCTGTGGGACATAAGATAGAATGGTGTGCAGCAATCGCCCATTGACCACCTCAAAGGGGGTAAAGCCAGTGGCAGTGTGGTATGCAACGTTGTAGGACCATTCCGCCCAAGGAAGCAACTAAAGCCATTACCAAGCTGCTCACCTACAAAATTGTGCAAATATTGTTCGAGGTAGTAGTTAACAATGTCAAGTCTCTTTGTCCATCTAAGGGTGGTAGGTGATGTTCATATGTAATGTGGCAACTTGCAACTTGAAGAATTCTTGCTGGAAATGTGATGTAAAGGGCCTTAATCTCCCATGCTTCTCAGCCTAGAGTAGTGATCCATATACCTATGACACAGCCTGTCCAAAGGCTGACAAGGGCAAATCTGTCCGCCTTCTAGAAGAGGTGTCTGGGCAAGGGTAATGGGAGGGGCAAGATGGTCAAATTCAGAGTCAGGAGTCCATTGGGAAAGGAAAAGAGGGAATAAGAGGGAAAGAAAGGCGGATTGGAGGATTATTGAAATTGGCACATGTCACATTCAGCCACATACTATTGGAATGTCTGTTTAATGCCCCACCACAAGAAGTTATGGCTTATCCTCTTTTAGGTGTGAATAGATCCCTCATGGCCAACTGATGGTGTATCATGGAAGTGGGATAGGATACAACACTAGAGCTTTGGCACAGTGTGCACCCATAAGTGCCCCTTCCAATAGATAAGCTCATCCTCTAAAACAAAAAGAGGTGAGTGCCATGGGTCCTTGTTATGGTGTGCCATAAGTGTAGCTGCCTCAATGCCCTCCTGGTAGGCCTGCCACAGTTGTTCCAAGAATAGGAAAACGGGCAGGGAGAGGCTGACATGATTGACCTATTGGAATTGGCAGGATAAAGCATCATTGTGTTATCCACCCCTTTCTTCTAGATCATTTCATAGTTAATACCCTTGTAACTTGTTGACCCATCGTTGCTGTGCTAGGGTAAAGATACGATGCTCCAAGAAAAACTTTAAAGTTTTGTGGTATGTCTAGGTAAGAAAGTATCGATCCAAGAGGAGTGTGTAACAACTGCAGTTTTTCAGATGATATATATGGTAAAAGTTTAGCATGTTGATAGGAGCAGGGGGCGCTATGTCCCTCCTGTGTGCTGGCATGGGGCAACGAAGTGTACTATCTGTGACGTGTTTAGGTGCACACACGCGTGGGTGTGTCGTATATTAAGTATGCATGCGTTGCAAGAATTACCCGCCACGTTGCATACCCTGGATGCAAGCATTGCAGGAAAGGCCCGCAACGTTGTGCAACATGTGTGCACAACGTTGAGTAGAATGCACTTGACAATGCGCACACATAGTTGGCCATGTTGTAACACTTGGTCGGCTAGCATGTATTTGGAGTTTTAAGATGTTCCCTCCCTCCTAAATAGTGTTGGAGAGTCTTGTGAATTGTTTGGCAAACTTTGGAGGGATCATGCACGTACAACTACTTTGGCTGCTACTTGAGCAAAATGTAAGAATCTCTTATGCTATATAAGGCTCAATATGGTGAGCTGAAATGTCTTTGTTGGTATAATGCCTAGCCTTGTATCGGGCTGCCACAGAAGGCAATGAATGCTTGTTAGGTTGCTAGCCATCATACCAGGAGTCCCGTCTGTTGGCGGATGGGGCTCTCTGACCCACAGGTCGGTCGTATGGCCTTGTGGGAAAGAATGACCTTTGCGTGCGCGTGGCTGAGATTCAATGTTTTGATGTCCAAGTTGCCTAAGTTGGATATGTGCATCGCAAGGCTGCTTCCCCCTCTGGCTAGTTCGCTTGGGGAATGACCCGGCTCGTCCATGCTTCCATCTTGGGACGGGTTTGTTGCTTAGCTTCGTGGGCTAGACGCTCGGTCGCGAGAGACCATGACCATGATGAAGAAGGTTGACTTGCTTGGCTATTTGACCTTATAAGTGCTGCATGGATGGTCGCTTCCCGGGTGCCTCCGTGACAAGTGGTACCAAAGCCAAGGTTCCATTTTCTGGGCGAGCAAGACAAACATTTGGATGAAGAGTTGGAAAGTATTAAATGTGATGTTTTTCAACCTCGACAATGCGAGGTGAACGGACGAACATGTGAAATACAAGACGATGGAAATGTGGGCTGAAACAAATGTGAATAGATGACAATTGATCAAGTTTCTTTCTTTGTTTCGAACTAAGCTAGCGGTATTTGCCATCACGGGCGTAGTTGTTACAAGGATCGCATGTAGTAGTGTTCTTGTTCCCCAAACTTTGATGCAGCAATGCTATTGAAGCAATGTAGAGTCATGTTGTGACTTGAAAATAGTGCAAATGGCGGCAAGCTCTTGCTAATGGTGTGGTATGGGACGTATCGGCAGCAAGAAGCCTTATGAATCGTGAGCGGCAAGAAGCCTTATGAATCTTGAGACATCTCTACTTGACAATGTTGTGGGTGGAATCGGATATCTAAACCAAGTTGATGGGTATGTAGCTAGTTATCTTTACAAGTGAAATGTGTGACTCGATGTGAAGATGAGCTGAAATTGAGCCCTAAGTGGGGCGGCTGTATCGTGAATGAATGTGCAGCCTGTTGGGAAACGAAGTGTACAACTAAGGGCAATCGGTTTCTCCTTGCTAATGAGGTATGGGACTCATTGGAGGGTGGCTTTAGGCTGAACTTAGCACAAAGAGAAAAGGCCTGTTAGAAGCCATAGGTCCCTGGAATGGAACTTCTTGGGCCGGCAAATTTAGGAATGTTGGACATGAGCATAGTGGAAGCTATCGAGTCCAAGTTATGAAAATGTAGTAGTTGGGCGCACCTTATCGGAACAACCTTTATAGCAGAGTACTTTTGCCTTTGCCGATGTGGGCAAGGCACATTGAGTAGAAGAGTTTCATAATGCAATATTTTAACCAAGGTAAGGGCTTGATGAGTGGAAGGTGTTTTTTCCCAAGCATGCAGTTCATGGGATTATCCAAGTCGTGGAGTTAACGTATATCAAGCATCACAAAAGAGACGTCAATCATTTGTTGTAATCACATACCATGGTAGGAGACAAGGGTAAGACCCCTTGGAAGTGCAGCATCGACGAGGTCATTGACAACTCAAGTGGGGGAGTGTCACGGGGTAGCGAAGCATACTATCCGTGACACTTGTTGTGGTACACACATGTGGGTGTGTAGTATACTAAGTGTGCATGCGTTGTGGGAACTACCCACAACGATGCACACCCTAGATGCAGGCGTTGTAAGAAAGGCCCGCAACATGTGTGCGTAATGTCACGGGGTAGCGAAGCAAACTATCAATGACATGTGCTGGGGTGCACATACATGTGGAAGTGTTGTATACTAGGTGTGTATACATTGCGGGAACTGCCCATAGTGTTACACATCATGTATGCAGGCGTTGCGGGGAAGACCCGCAATGTTGCGCACACATGTGTGTGCAACGTTGTGTAGAAAGCACGCAACGATGCTCACACATAATTGGCTATGTTGGGACACGTGGCTGACTAGCACATATTTAGATTCTTAAGATGTCCCATCCCCCTAAATAGTGTTAGAGTCCTTTGGGAGTGATTTTGGGCCGTTTGGCAAACTTTGGAGGAACCATGCCCATACAACCACTTTGACTGCCACTCTACCAGAATGTAGAAAATCTCTTATGCTATATAGGGGGGGACATGGTGAGCTGAAATGACAAAACTGTTGGTATGATGCCTAGCCTTGCAATTGGCAGTCTCGGATGGCAATGAAGGCTTGTGTTGCTAGCTGTCATGCCAGGAGCCCCGTCCGCTAGGGGATGGGGCTATCCGACCTATCGGGCGGCCGTTCGACCTTATGGCCGTGTTGGATACCAAGACCCTTACATGCACTTGGCTGAGATGGATTATTCAGATGTCCGAGTTGCCTAAGTTGGATTCGTGCATCGCAAGGTGTCCCCCTCTGGCCAGCTTGCTTGGGAAATATCTCGAGACGTTCGCATGCCCGCCTTAGGACAGGTTCGTTGCTTGGCTACGCGGGCTGGACGCTTGGTCAAATGGCACGAGGTCATGACCTTGACGAAGAATGACTTACTCACTTGGCTATTTGGCCTTGTGAGTGCTGCACGGTAGGCATTCCCCAGGCGCCCCCATGATAGTAGAATGCACACAACAATGCGCACACATAGTTGGCCATGTGGGAGCACTTGGTTGACTAGTATATATTTGGAGTTTTAAGATGTCCCCTCTCCCCTAAATAGTATTGGAGAGTCTCATGGAGTGTTTTGGGGCTGTTTGGCAAACTTTAGAGGGACCATGCCCATACATATGCTTCAGCTGCCACTCTAGCAAAATGCAAAAAATTTCCTATGTTATATAGGGGTTGACTTGGTGAGTTAAAATGTCAGAGGTGTTGGTATGATGACTAGCCTTGCAATGGGTTGCTAGCCATCATGCCATGAGCCCCATCTGCTAGGAAATGGGGCTCTCCGACCCACTGGTCAACCATTTGTTCGTGTTGGAAAGATTGGCCTTTTCATGCACTTGGTTGAGATACAATGTTTTGATATTCAAGTTGCCTAAGATATGTGCATGACAAGGCTGTGTCCCTCTTTGGCTAGCTCGCTTGGGGAATGTCCCGATGCATCCACATGTCCGCCTTTCGACAGGTTTTTTGCTTGGCTTCATGGGCTAAATGCTCGGTTGAATAACATAAGACCATGACCTTGACGAAGAAAGCTGACTCGCTTGACTATTTGGCCTTGTGAATGCCACATGGATGGTTGCTTCTCGAGTGTCTCCATGACTGCACTGCGTGGTGGACATAATTTTTTATTTTTTTTAGTCCTTATTTTCTAAATGGCATATCTTTGTACTCCGAACTTGTATTTGTGCGTTCTTGGTACTATTGGTCTTGTATCGACAAGTCCTACTATACAAGACCACCCATGGTTAGTTATCTCAACATTTTTTAAAGTGGGACCTACCTATTGGCACATTTCACGAGGTTGTAACTTATGATCCCGTCTGATATACGCGTTCTTGTGCTTGTTATGCTTACCTCTTAGTGCTCTATCAACATGTCAAACTTTTACCACAAATATTGTTGAAAATTAGTTTAAAAACTACAGCTGTTACATTGACGCGTTGTTGCGTCATGCACAGAGTATGCGCCGCATGAAGTAGCGTGCGCTGTGACGCGCTGCGCATTGCACCTGTGTGTGCGGCGTGATGTGCGCTATGTTGTGCTAACCTAATCTTTTATTTTTTTCATTCCTTATCTTCAAATGGGCATATATTTTTATTGTGAACTCGGATTTACACATTCTTGGTACCGTTAGTCTCATATCAACAAGCCCTACGATACAATGCCATCCATATTTATCTCTCTTTTTCACGTGGGACACAACCATATGACGTGTTTCCTGAGGTTGTAGCTTACGATCTTGACATTCTATTTACACGTTCTTGGGCTTGTTATGCTCACCTCTAAGAGTTCCATCAACATGCTAAACTTTTACCACATTTTTTGAAAATTACTTTAAAATCTACAATTATTACAGGGTGCTACTTCATCACTGTGTGTATAATTGCCAACTCCTCTTTCTCATTTGCGGAGAGCTAAAGGGAGCACTTGGAGAGGACCTTGCTAAATAAGGTGATGAGGCGGTCCACCTGGAGAAGTACAACCTCAAGCCCATTGCCCTAAGCGTCCATGTCTACCACGTAGGATTTCAAAACATTGGGTAAGGCTAGGACAAGAGCAGCAATCATAGTGGTCTTCAATGCACCGGAGGCTTACTGGGCAGCAATAGGCCAAGCGAAGGAACTCTCCTTCAGAAGAGCAATAAGCAGGGCACAATGAAGCATCGGTAGTAGCCGGTGAGGCCCAAGAAACCACGTTGTCATGGGAATTGGCTACTACAACATAGCGTCCTCCTTGGAAGGATCTGTGGCTATGCTCCGACCCAAGATTAAGTCCCCCAATTACCCCACCTGCTCACTGCCAAATGTACATTTCGAGCGCCGGAGAAATTGATGACGACTACGAAGAACATCGAATACAAACATGAGATTAGTAACATGGTTTGCCTGGATCATGCTGTATACTAGGATGACATCAAAGAACACCAACACAAAGCAGCATAAATACAAGCAAAAGAGATCGTTCACAAGAGACTGGAAGGTAGAGGGAGCAATTATCAACCCAAACGTCATGATGTGAAACTCCTAGTGGTTGTTATGAGTCCTGGACACCAATGTGTTGGCCCGTCGTTCCTCCATTTGGGATGGAATCAGTCATCGAACAGTTGGCAGGCTTGAAGAAGAGGGTGCCATGGGTTGGCAGTGGGCCATGGCACATGCAACATCAAGGCTGGTCGTGGCTGAAGTGGGGTGTGACCAGTCTGCCGCTGCCTAGATAGCTTTTCCACACATCTCCCTCATGGTAGTGTAGTGATAATGGTGAATCTTATCCACAATATTTGGTTTCAGCTCGCGCTTGAATGTGCCCACCAATGCTGCCGGGTCTAGAGCGGCAAGCGGTTGGCGATGCATATGAACTCGATGTAATACGCTTGCATAGTAATAGTTTACAGGAAGGTAGAGATGAGCTCATTGAAATCGGTGAACTCGTTCGGCCCAAATTGCACACAGCTCGTTAGCGAAGGCAGTCTAAGATGGGAATGGACCTCCTCAAAATGTTGAAACCATACCGATGTGTACCCATCAAGGTGGAAGGCTGCAATCCAAAGTTGTTGTGTCGTCATTGGTTCCTTGGTAGGCGAATAACTTTTCAGCCTTGTGTAGCCATTCCACCAGGTTGTCATCCCCATTATAGTGTGGGAATTGCATGCAGGTGAGACGTGGCTCCGACTTGGTGGTTCTTCCCACCTACCATTCCTCTTTGGTCGGCTGTACCAAAGGGATTGTTCGTCCCATTGTTTTCCCGAACCCCCGCTATTAATAAGATATTCACTTCTTAAACATCCTATATATGTAGCTGGCAACAGGGGGAGTGGTCGGATTTATCCTCACAGAAGCAATCCTTTAACTCCTTGAGGCATTTCCCCATACACTTGGAGTGCCATGTGATGCTTGGAGGCCGATCCAGCATGGACTGATGCGTATCGAAGCAGATTGGAGTGGCTGGTCCCCGAGTGTACGATTGCTGACAGAGAATTGTTGCAGAGGCTGGACTTCATTACCGAGGCGATATTCATCTCGTGCGGGCTGAAGGTGGACGCTTCTTTAAAGGATAAGAACTTGCGAAAGGATGCAAATTGTTGGACCATGATCGGTGTCAAATGAAGTGTGACCTGCTTAAACACTTGCATGCATTTTAATTTTGTTACCATATTTAGCCATGAAATGATATGTGGTGAAAAAATCCAAACAAAATTGACTATTCAGAGAAATGAGAATTTATTTGTAATGCAGAAGAGAAGTCACACATGGCTAACACTGGAAAAAGGAGGCGTGATATTTTCTTGCGATCACTGAGGGATTATCTTCCCCGGGGGAAATTTTGTCTTACACAAGAAACAACAGTAAATTCTCAAAATCATGGGCATTTAGGGAATTTTTCCCCACTACAAGTGTGGGAATAAAATCCCTTGTGACTAACTCCCCCTAAATGTTTTATTGAGAGAACAAGGATTAGCCTATAAGCTGAAAGAAAAAAACAGCTTTTGTAGACAGCCGTACTTTCTTACATTTGACATTTCAGAAAAAAGAGTTTCTAACTACCAAAGTTCCAATTCAGGAATTCAAAGTGGCTCAATTGAGCTACTTGGGTATTAATCTACCATGAGCGCTGCCAAAAGCAGTCTTATTGTTGTCTATTATCTCCACTTATTTTTGTCTTCTTTCCCCCTCTCCATTATGAAAGCTTACAATTCTAACCTGTAGAACAAACCGAGTCCTCTATAGACCCTTAGATGTAGGGAATCAACTGATGGTCTCTAACTATCGTTTCTTCTAAGTGTTCTTATATGGACTTTTTTGTCTGCCAAAGTTATCGAACATTTATTCTCTTTCTAGGGTGCCACGGGCCATCTTCTGGGAGCAGCAGGTGCAGTGGAAGCCATCTTTGCAGTCATGGCTATAGCCCATGTATGGGTATTGTACTCTAATTTTTTAGCAGCTAGCATTTCCTTACCATCCCACAATGAATATTAGATGTTAAATTAAAGGGAAATGATATTCCTGCTCCACATTTTTTATACCAAAAGCCTACTCCACCTCTGTGATTTGATAGGAAAAAGTAAATCTCATGTTGTCAGATGTGACTCAACCTTCTCTATGCAATTAGGGACTGGAGTAGAATTTTGGTATAGAGAAAGAGGAGTAGGAATATGAGCTTCCTAAATGAAACTATCTGCTATTTGATGTGAGTTTTATCTTCAACAACTTTTATAATTGCCACCTGAAGCATGGTTTTGAACGGTTGCCCAATTGGTTTTATGTTAGTTGATATCTTTTGGTTGTCGTTTTTCTGTTATGCCAGACATTTGCATCTTTGATATCCTGCATTTTTTTATGAACAATATCTTGTGATACCAATGTGCGTCTCATCTAGAAAAAATTTCTGCAGAATCAATGCTAGCTGGTTTGGACATCCAATTGTCATTTGTAATATTAGTTGTCATCATGATCCCCGTGACATTGAAAGGTTTTTTCTTTATTTTTAACCGGGTGAACGTGTTTGGCTATAGGGCATTGCTCCACCAACGTTGAATCTTCACAAGCCCGATCCTGTTTTCCACGATAATTTCAGGCCTCTCAGTGCTCCAAAGAAGATGCAGATCAATGCTGCTATGTCAAATTCGTTTGGATTTGGTGGAACAAATGCGTCTCTTCTTTTTGCTTGCCCATAGTAATGTTTTTTAAAAGCACCTCGCCTCTCATATCGTAAATCTGGTTATGATTAGTTTTTTGTGCCTGATATCTTTAGTTCTTTATATGTTTGGTTATTTAAATGATTCCTCGTAGAGGCACATCGGCACCAAATTTTACAGCGGGGGGGCCATGCTCTTTTTAAAGTGTAAGGGTAAAATAGTCTAAAACTGCATCCCCCATTATACAGAACGTGTTTATATGTACCATATTATCCCTTCAGTATCTTGTTTTTCCAAAAAACTTAACATTTTTTTTTACCCTTCAAAAATCCCAAAAACCTTATTATTTGTGTCCTATTAACCTAACACAAAATAACCCCACACCTCCCTCTCCAACACTAGCAAAGGTAGCGGATATTCAGTGGTAGTAGTTAGGTGGCACAGAATAACAATCATGGCCACAGCCGCATTGCGGCCAAACCTTTCTAGTACATGCTAGGTTTGTCACGGTCTTTTTGTTCGAGGCTAGATCTGGCCTTATGGAAGCTGAGCTTGGCCACAACTAGATCGGCGATGTTCAAGAGCCTTTATTGCCGTTGCCATAAAAAAGGCAATAACTTTTGTTATTACCAGTTGGTGGTACAAACATCGTTGCTGGACAATAAAGGAGGAAAGAGAGGGCAAGTAGAAAAAAATCACATAATATGGGGTAAAATTGATAATTTTTAAAAATTGTTAGATGGGGCATGTAAGTAATGGGGTATTCAGGGGATTACTGTAGTGTGTATGTACATGTTATATCATACAAGTTTCATTCATATGCACTAAACATGAGTGCCCCGGGCACTTTTTTGTTGTTGGAATTGGATCGCACGACGATTGGCAAACATGGGGCATATGGGTTGTGAATTGCCAGCTTGTCTCCGATACCTTTTGTCGTCGAAATTGGATTGCATGACGAATGGTAAACAGGGGGCATGTGGATTGTGATCACCAGCCAACCCCTCTTTAACGCCTATAAACTTTTTCCTATCATAGATGTGGTTATAATTGGTATTTTGTGAATGATCTTTCATTTGGGACAATAATTTGGGTTCTTTAAATCATTTTCTCATATGCAGACTTTCTAATAGCACAAGGATGTTATGTGCAATTTTTGCCAGTTTAACCCGATTGGGTCATGCTGGCCTATTTGGTTGAACTAGCAACTCGGTAACTCAGATTGGTTCGGTTGGGATTGAAAAGTGCAAGAAAAAAATTGAGTGGGGGGGGGTTGGGGTTAAAACCTTTTTTTAATAGCATAAATGGTAAATTATATGAATTTTTTTTATTTTAATGCAAAATAAACCATTGGATTTAATATCTAAGTCATAATAATTAGGGTTTACAAATATAAATATTAAAACATTTAATGTCATTACCATCTCCAATATACATAAATAATAAGCTTATCATCTAAGTATAAGTTTGTCATTAATTTGAAAATAAATAACCAAGCCAAGTTTGTCTTGTACAAAAGATACAATTAGTTACTAAAATTTTATAAAAAATGAATTAAATCTTGGTCTTACTACTCCTCATATGAAGAACTTGTAACCAACAAAACTAAACAGCTAAACAACAATGAAACATCACCACCCTCAGTAGAAGAGTTTGTAAAATAACAAAAAGATTAATTAATATTTTTTTGATTGAGCCAACATTATCAGATATTAATTGCCTACGTACACGTTGGACAACATTTCAAAAAGATTATATCTAAATAAAGTTATGCCCAACAACTAATATTATATCATGAAATATAACATCATATATACAATGTTTAATTATTTTTAACCAAGTTACATTTTATATAATTTAATAATCCATATCAAACAATGTCATTAATAATCTCATAAACCTTGTTAAATAATTAATAACCTTGTCTATTGCCTTTGGACATAGAGACATATCATATGTCAATTAGAGTGACATATACAAAATACTCTTTATTGTTCTAACCAAACTTTAGGTTTAAGAGAACATAACTTAAGAAGAAAGTTAATACACTACAATCACTTTGTAAGGAAATAAGATATAAATTTGTACCACCCATAGATGACTCGACTCCGTTAGAAATCTTTGAATACTCATTTCCATTTTTTGAAGTATGACTGTCAACACAATAGTTTGACCCAAGTCCCCAAGCCCGTAAGAGCCCGCCACAAATCTGGAGACATGAATCCTAATTGTTCTCATGGACAGTGACGAGAAACACAAGTCTTCTATGATGATCATGCAACTCCACTTTTTGTATGCAATATAGTCCTTTGAAGACTTGCGAAAACCCGCATCAAAGACCTTTTTAGACTAATACCCAAATTATTGTAGATGTGAAGAAAGTGTACAAGTGTTACAATCTCCACCCTCCTTGGCTCTTGGAGAAATATCCTATGACCACTAACTCCCAAAATATTTAAAATTTAGACTATATTAATTTTATCTAGTCAAGTTATAGTCCAAACAATTGGGTCCTTTTCATCTTGTAAATCAGCCCAATAAACAACTCATTCAAGGGTAAACTCTCATAATTATCCTCGGTTCATGAACCAAGGTAAGTTTTTATGACATAGTGCTTGTTGACTCTATTAACTAGTCCCAGACCCCATTGAAGGGTGTTTAGTTTTTATCTTGATTAGGTATTCTCCCCCTAATCCAAAGACCTATATCTCTTGATTAAACCTCATTAATCTCAGTTTAGCAATACATTACTAACAAATCAACATAAAAAAACATATATAAGAATAAGTGAATACAAATAATATGAGCTCATAAAAGTCCCAATAGGTAACTCTAGTAGGACTCAATTCCAATAGTTGTAATTGGAGGCCCATTCAACTAATTGGTAGGGCCAGAGCTAGACAATTCAAGTCTAGTAATGTCAGTAACTCATACGTACCATGTAAGTTACATTTATATTATCCTAATAGTTCAATGTAATGAGTTGTAAATACATATATTATGTTTCCTAAAACACTAGAAATGAGGGTTCTAGCCTCTGCGTTTTGTGACAAAGTGACATGTAAAGTCTTTGTGTCACCCACTAGTCACACTTCTTCCATTTGAAGGCATTTAAACTAGATTTTTCTAGACATTTTAGGGGGTTATAAACCCCTTGAACTAGCCTTAATTCACTATATGATTCACCCTTAACCCTAAGGAAAAAATGGCCAATTACCCACTTTATTGGAATTTTTTCCCTACCGTGTGGCTTGGTCTATATTTAGGGTATACCCTCACCTCTTAATGTGATTTTCTCAATTTTTAAATGTACTCATAGGCCTTTGAACTAGAGCCCAAAAAGAGGTACTTGAATATTACTATAATTTAACTATAAGGGTAAAATGGTTATTTTATATACTGGGATTTTTCCCATTCTAAACTTAGGACACTCTCTGGGTCCAATGGTAATTTTTACAAAATTTTCTTGCAATTAAAACTCCATGAATAGGACCCAGTTGATTACCTCCTTTTATTTGTTTATTTATTCATTATTTTTTTGGATCGGGACAGGTTCTGACCAAAAATGGGTCAGGTGACCTAACTCAAAATTGGGCCCGACAACCCACATTACGGGTCGTCTTCTCCATAGTTGACTAGAGGCTTGTTGGCCTTTGGTTGTGCCGCCCCTAGCTTCCACTACAAGGAGAGGCTTAGGCGATTTTAATGGCCCTAACCCTGCAACTATTTGATGGCCGGCCTGGGTCAAAAGTCCCCTTTTTTTGCATTGTCCTCCACCGATAAGTATGACGACTAGCCACCACAACCTAGTAAGGTGCAAAGATAAACCGGATTGTCGTCAGCCGGTCATTCCTGGAGCCTAGGTCCCGCTACCACCCCACACTGCCCAAAGTTGAAAAGGCTTTGTTTTTCATCTCGCCACATTCATGAGGGGCATGACCCTCAAGGCCATGATTGGTGCAGCCAAGCCCGAGCAACCAAGGCCCGCAAGGCCTGAGCTTGGATGGCCAAGTGAGCAATTGCACGAGCTTAGCCTGCAAACAAATGCTTTGTGACTGGTCGTCCCTATCGACAGTGAGATGACTTCGTCCAGTATAGCTAGTGAACTTTCATATAAAACCAATGGATTTTCCACCTTTACGTGAGCACATGGCTGCCAGCTAGCGCTTGCGCATATTATTCTTGACGAACATGATAGCACTTCTTCCATGAATATCCAACAAGTGAAATATAACAATAAATCAATAGACAACATAGGGATTAGAGAAAATTTAGGCAAAGCTTCCAACCTTGCCAAAACACCCGTCTTTGAGCTTGCTTCTTCCCGCCTATGTAGCCAATTTTCCCAATTTTCCTTTCTCCTATGCTTCATTTATCTCTCCAGGCCCCCAAAATCTCCCTTCTCAAGAAGCCTTGTATAGCTTTTTTATAATCATGGGGATTAAGGTTCCTAATCCCCTAATTTGGGCTAAATACCCCTTGCTACGCTACCTAATTGGGCTATTTTTTATTAATTTTTATCATTTCAAGTAATCAAGCCTGCATAGCATATTGAACGGCCCGATTGCACATCTAATTCTTGTAAACATGCCTAGCACATCATGTTTATAAGTCTCTCAAACACCTTACTTTCCACACAAAAAACTTCAAAAGTTTAGAAAATTCTCAGACGTTACAGTCCAAGCTTGAGAAGGTTTGCTACCAACTTGACATAATTAAATTCGTGCAAGGATGCCCAACTATTATATTTAATATTACTTTTGCAAACTAATTGGCTAATGCCATCAAATGAATCAACTCGGCCTGACCCCAGTTAACTCGGTAAGGCACAAGTTTTAAAACATTGATAATGGATGTTTTGTGAAAACATTTTTTTAATTGTTGGACTGCCAGTCAAGTTCGTGGTCTAACTAGTGTTATTTTGACCTTCCAGGTTTCAAAATTTCAAAGATATGGACGGACTAACTAAAAAATTCAGCCTAAGCCCACATGAGAAATATGCGGGTCTAGAGATGGTTAATTCTTGGCTGATAATATGCCATGTGATAACTCAGTTGTATTCTCCAACTAGCTTTTACCCAATTTTGCTAACCAATTCTTAGGGGGAAAAAGCTCTACCTCCAAATTTTTATACCAACAACTCTTTGTTCGAATTATAAGAGCTAAAGTTCTCTTCTTTCCCCCAAACTGAAGGAACAACATTAGATGCACACAGTATTACACCCATGGTGAATCTTGTAATATCCGAAAGTTTCTTAGGTTTCGAAACTTGACCACATGAAAAATAGTGAGTTTAACCCCTTAATATTATTATTTATATAACTTCATAAATTGATTGAAGTTAAGTCTGAGATCTATATTATTAAAAAGCAGATGGAAAGAGCTTTGAAATGCCACCAAGAATGTGTGAATCGGAGTTCAGATAAGGGAAATATAACCGTTTAAAGATGAATATTATGTGTAGGGCCTGTTTACCTGTATTAGATGTGCAAATAGGTCATTTGATATGCTTTGCAGGCTTGGTTAACTAAAGTAATGGGAATAGGTATAGGAGGACCAATTAAGCTCCTTATTGGAGGTTTAGTTGGCCCAAAATCCTTAGGGGATTAGGAACCCTAATCCCCATAAATACCCTCCTAGGGCTTTTGAGACAAGAGCTTTCAACCCTGGGGGGAAGAAAGAGGAGCCATCGGAGAAGCTCCGGGAAAACCAATCAGTGATGGTGGGGAGGAGTGTGCTCAAAGACCAGTGCTAGATCGACAACAACCCAACACTTGAGGTAGGATCATTGAATAAACATTATTCTTCCAAGAGATTAGCATAGTAGTGTTGTTTGAATTAATTGAGTTTTGATGGAAGAGCGGTAAAGGAGATGAGCAAGTCGTTGCTTACCTGTTGGCTGTCTCCTACAAGTCAACCTCTTGTTGTTGGCTAGTCATTACTAGTTGACAGTTGGTCATAGCCACGTGCGTCAGTTGGCTGGCATGAGGGGATATTTGTGCACCTTTTCCCCTCTTCTTCTCCGACAATGAGCATTGCACATAGCCTGCCGAGTTACAACCATATTTCGTTGGCAAGGGGGTGCAATTAGGGGTGTTCATAGACATCCATTGTTCTTATGTCCATCCGTGTCCGCGTCTGTTTTCATATAGAATGGACAGTTTTTTTGTTCGGGCCGGACACGGACAAAGTTTTTGGTCCGCATTAATAGGGAGCTATGGACACGGACATACCCTTGTCTGTATCCGTGGACATCCGCGTCCGCCATTCTTACTTAATATTCCCTTAAATATAGTAGTAATTATTACTAATTATTAGAAAAAAAATATAATTCAGTTCCAATGTAGCATCTTAGGACAAGCACTTGACTACTTAAAAATATGAATCTAGTACTTATGTACCATGTTAGAACAGTACTAACATGCTACATGGGTACTGGACAGTTTGAAAATATAAATTTATAACTTATATAGCATGTTAAGATCATCTTAATATACTACATAGGTATTAAATAACTTAAAAACATAGACCTAGTGCCTATATAACATGTTAAGACAACTTTTACATGTTATAAAAGTGCTAAAAAATTTGAATTGGGATAAAAATTTAGGTGTTGAAATATTTGTCCATGTCCGTCCGTGTCTGTCCATGTCCGTAGTTGACGGACTTGGACAAAATATAATACGGACTAGGGCAAACACGGACAAGAGTTATTTAAATGACAGACGGACATGGACAACCCTCTATCCGCGTCCGTTTCCATCCATGAACACCCCTAGGTGCAATCACTATGGCTTCTAAATTTCATCCACCTTCTTTCTACTATCATGGACAGCTACAAACATCAGAGGATGGACTACCACCATCTCCCTGTTCTCTCTAAAATCACAGATGGGGATGAGGCGGTGTGAACCACAACCACTATTTGGCAACGGGCCTAGGACTCTTGGAATCGTTGAATGCTGGTGATCAGTCAAGCTCGATCAATGAGCTAGCCATGGCAGTTGCCTCTATGCCAACCTCTACCAGGTTCTACAAGGGAGGGAGAGAGAGAGAGAGAATGTCCTTTAGGCCACTGGACAGCAGCAAGGCCAGAGCCACTAAAATTGCCGCCTGATGGCCTGGCCTAGGAGTGGGCAATAAAATCAATGGGCCAATATGAGAGTAAAACCTATTAAGAGGTCAAGGACTTACCCAAGAACAGAGAATATGTATCCCATGTAAAAAAAGTACCAAAATAGATGCTCCTAACTAAGGAGAGTTAGTGCTTGATAGTACGGGAATTTCTGATGTCATAATTAAATTTGGGTCTTAGTAATACAATTTATTTGGCCTTGTGTGGGTTCATATTAACTATGTTTTCACTGTTTTCATGTTTCTTACTGATGTTATGATAATAATATATCACTAGCTTAAGATTAATGAAAGATTAATCAATGGGGAATAAATAGTTTTAGATTGGGCAAGATTATATGATAAAGATAAAGACTAAAATACCCACAAAGGGTTCTGAGACTAGTTTACATAGTGAACAATGCCATAAACCTAACAATTTGCCTTGGTTAATGAGCTGATTACAATTTCGAGTCTTAAGTCTTGTAATACCTCTAATTTTTTCTATGATTTCTTGTAATTTTTATGCTATTTTTTGATCCTTTTCGGTGAGAAAATGTGATGCTTTGGTGTATTTAGCCTCGATATTCATACCTGTAGTCGGGTGTGGGGCTCAGTCGTAGGCCACAGGATTGAATGCGCGCTTATGGGGTGAAAAATCGAGAGAGAATGAGAGAGCAGAGGATAAGGGAGAGAAAAGAAAAAACAGAAAAAAATAGTAAAAATGTCGGGCCCGGGCGAGTCTATTCTGGAATTGCCCAGAACCACCCGAAGACTCTCTCTTGTTCTAGTTGAGACGAAGATGCACCACCGGATGGACGCCGGCCGGCCTCGGCCTGGCCATGGCTAGGTGATGGTGAGGCTGCTTTCCTGGTGCCGCCACAGTCCCAATTCGACTTCCCCAGCTCTACTCCGGTTTGCCCTCCCTTTCTCTCTCCCATTTTCTGACTAGAACGTCACTAGTGACGGGTGATAGGCTCTGGCCAGCCTCCGTCCGACCGGCCTTGGGTCGGCAACGGCAAGGCTGCCATCCCTAGCCAGCCCTGCCAGCTTCCCCCTTGTAGTTTCGGCTTTGCCCATGTTTTTCCGCCGACGCTACCAGTGGCTGGATGTAGCCGGTTGGACTCCGTCCGGCTCTGCCTTGGTCGGCAAAGTCAGGGGACCACCCCTCCCGGTCCAGCTCCACCTAGTTTGGTCTCCCCGGTTTCATTCTCTCCTCCGGCCATACCCTTCCCCTCCCCTGTTTCTGTTGTGACAAAAAATTGAAGTTGCCAGAAAGAGCCAGCCTCCAGCTCACCTCTGGCTGACCAACCTTGGGTTGGCGATGGTAGTACTACCGCCTCAGCCCAGCCCTACCACCCTTGATCATTTTCTGGTCCTCTTCACCTCCCATCACCTCCGACAAAGCTATGTGTTTTCAGTTTGAGGCTAGCGAACTATAGCTGGCCATGGCCACCAGCCTTTGACAAGGCTCTGCCCTGCAAGTCTCAGCCCGATATAGCCGGTACAGCCACCCTGGCCCATCCCAGCTCCACTCTTTCCCCTGTCAGCCCCTTTGTAATGGATCTTCATGCTACCAGCATAGGCTGGCAATGGCTGAATGGCCACCATGGATTCCACCCTAGCCTAGCAATGACTAGAGACAGCCTCACCTGACCCAATTTGATCACCTCTGACCTATGCTCCTCCCTGTGGCCCACAGCCCCAATTAGTTCCACCTCATCGGCATGTCTTCCTATTGACCCCTCTTGCCCATTTTACGATGTCGATACCAGATGGCCTCTGGCAAGATTTTGTATGACCTACCATGACCAAAAGTGGACAAGTTCACCTGCATAGGCCTTGACCAGTGATGGCCTTACGGCCTTTGCTCAACCCGGAACCTTCCTCCTTCCCTATGTCATGCAAGATGCACAACCACCCATACCATTAGTTTTGGTTGTGGGTGGTGATCGGCGATGTCGTTGTTTCGATTGGCCACCACTAGGGCCTTAGCCTTGTCGGTCCCTTACGAACCTTGGACCGCCTCTGTCTAGCATCTCCCCCTCCCCTTTGGCCGCGTGTGAATATAGCCACGCGTGCAATTTAGGGTTTAGGTGCCACATTCGCGCCACCTGACCATCGGATGGCTCTGCCACCAAATGGAGTTGGCACCAGAGCCATCCATCACCTCTTCTTTGTCCTTGAGTGCCATCCCACGCCCTCCGCCCTTATGTGGGCCCTTGTAAATGCAAAATCGATGCCATTAGGTGTTGTCCATGACCGATTTTGGCATCTTGTGGGCAGTTGAGTATTTTTCAACTGCTTGTCAAATTTTAGTGTGTACACCTGGACCTTCGGTGGCACCTGCCACTTGTTGGCCCGACCTTTCTCTCAGCCACCCATAGTGTGCCACCGTGGATCATAGGTTTTTTTGCATTGACTTCTGACACCCTGTTTGGCCGTGATAGCTTCTGGTGCTTCCTAAAACCTCAGGACAATAGCTCTCTCAGCTAAGAAAAGCTTTTGGTCGCCAACTTTGCCACCAACGCCACCATCGGCATTGCCACCGTCATGTGCTCGCCATCAAACATCATGATTACGAGGTAGGGGAGTTTTGAACTCGTAATTTCATGATAGCATGCTTTGAATGAGTAGTAGCATGCTAGGATTGCATGATGTGCATGTAAGCATGATTATATGGTATGTTTAGATATATATGGCATTCATATGAGTTGTAAGTATGGTTGATGTATGTGGAATACATGTCCTAAGTATGTTAATGTATGTGCTAGTTATGACTAGCGAGTCCGTTAGTAAGTTACGTATGTGGACTGTGCGTGTGGGCAGAAGTATAGGCAATGAACAGTAAGAGGTGACAGGGGGTTTGGTATAAAGTTGGTTGTGGATATGGATGTGTAAGTGTATGATAAAAGACGGCAGACATAAGTTTGACAAGCGAGGAGTGGAGCGGATTGGTTTGGAGTGTACGTCAGGAGTTCGGTAAGTAAGAGGACTTAGGCTTGGAGTCTTATGGGGGTTTATTGGACAGTAAGAGCATATAATTGTACAAACATAACATACAAATTAAGTAAGAGGGTGATAATGAGGATATGCTATGAGGAGCTCAGTTTGATGATGCCAAGTAAGATGTTTTGGTCGTAAGGTGGATGGTGGAGATTGTACGAATACGTAAAGATTTGTGTATGGTGAGCTATGTTGTGACTTGGACAGGTTAAGTGAAGTTTGCTACCCTAATGAACTAGGGTTTCAATCAAGCTTAGCTTCAGTTTGATCAGTCGAGCACTGTGAGTTTTTATAGCATAATTGTACCGCATAACTTACTTAATTCAAACTTGAATTATAAGAAAAACTAATAAGAATATTGAGTTTGAGACCTGAGGGTTCGGAAGATTAAGTTTCATGTTTGAGCTAGCCAATAATGAATCGGCTGAGTATTTCTTGTGTCTTGCCATGGTGTTTGTCCTATGGGATGTTGCTTGTGTGCTGTATAGAGCACCAGATGTCTGATGCTCTGTTGAGAGCGATGTATGTTTTTCGTTTTGGTCTTGGTGCTATATTTTAGCCTAAATGTTTGATGCACTGTTGAGAGCATTGTAAGTTTCCGCCCTTCGTGGGCACTATATGTATTTCTGCCTACGAATGACATTGTATGTTCCGCCCAAGAGTGGCATTGTAAGATTCCTGCCCAAGAGTGGCACCGTATGTTTTTCGCCCTTAGTTGGCACTGTATGGCCCTAGAGAGTGGGCATTTGCGCACTCAGGTAAGTAGTATCATGGATCTGCTCTTACCTGTTTAATCCTATCACGCCCAAGATTTTTCCACATATTTACTTTAAAATTTTACTAAAATTCCATTTTCAAAACACATATGTAAATCAAGTAAATTAACAAAATTCAAAATGTGTGAAAAAAAAACTTTTATAAATTAAATCATCCTAAAACAAACAAATGTTCTCAGGCGTGACCTAAAAAATGTACGATTAAAACCTACCATGGCCATGGGTTTTTTAAAAAAACAAAAACCTCCCAGGCATCTTTGAGTACAAGTTCTTTCATAGTTTGAAAATAAATCATACATACATACACAAGTCCATAAGATAATATAATTTTCTCACCTTAGTCAAAACATGAGATCATAGCACCAAACTCCACATAACTTCATTGCGATTTCACTGCGCTCAAAATCGAGGAAGAATTGTCCACCACAGGAAAACTCCAATCTTAACAACTAATGATTGACATGCAAAAGCCTCCAATCGAAGGGGCTAAAAAGATGGGGTGAGTATTTTCATACTTAGTAGGAAAATACCCAGTGGAGGAAAAATATAAATCAATGAACTCGGTAAGTTCATATATAGATGCTTCCATGCAATCACACATGAAGCAAATAGAATAAGAAGTATAAATATTGTCACGCATACAAATCATCGTACAAACCGATTTACACTTACTCATATATCATGCTCTTATACTTACACTTTGAATCAGTCTTATCAGCTTGCTCGTACAAACATACGCTTACACTTGCAACATATGCCTACTCGTACGACCTTATTCGCACAAACTTACTTGTATGACCTTACTCGTACAATCATACTCTTACACATAAATGTACTCTTACATCTTCCTTAGAAGCTTACACTTACACTTACGCTTACCGTCTAAATCAAAGTCTCACAAACTTACTCGTACAACATACTCATACTCATAAACTTACTCTTACTATCTTCCAAAGAAGCTCACACTTACTCTAAATCTTACACGTACAACTTACTTAGAATCTAAAAAATACAATTTACTCTTACGATCGTACACATACTACTGACAACTGAAGCTCATTACAATTAATAAGCTCCAATGTCGGAAAGGAATGGAATGCCACTGGGGCGTCACCTTAACCTTCGGGGGGCAACTATACACCATGGACTTTTTTGAAGACAAGGCACACCTATGCTCATGGGGCATAGGATCAAATAGGTAAGAGCAGATCCATGATACTACTTATCTGAGCGCACAAATGCCCACTCTCTGAGGCCATAAAGTGCCAACTAAGGCCGAAAATATATAGTACCACTCTTGGTCAAGAATCTTATAGTGCCACTCTTGGGTAGAACATACAGTGCCATCGGTAGGCAGAAAACATACAAAGCCCACGAAGGGCGGAAACTTATAGCGCTCTCAACAGAGCATCAAACGTTTGGGCCAAAATACAGCACCAAGACTAAATCCTGCAGGAATACACCATGGCTAGACCAGAAAGGATGCTCAGTCAATTACTTATCGACTGGCACAAAATGGAACTTAATCCATCGAAACCCTCAGTCTCAACCTCACAACGTTATCAAATTAGGGTTACTTACCATTCAAGTTTATATTAGGTAACTTATGCATATACAATTATGCTCGGAACGACTCCCGTCTTACCTTCTTCAGCCAACAAGGCTAGAAATATGCATGTTTAGAAGTTCCAATCCACAAAGGTAAAACTTTTTTACTTAACTCATCCCCCACTCTTACACTTACAGCCTTACCGATCTCTGCATAGTCTTACTTAAACTCGAATTCCATACCGGTAATCTTACCATCATACACTTACGGCCTTACAACTTACAACATCTGCCTTAGAATTGGATATTCTTACTCAAACTCCTCAAATGAGACCCCTTTTTGACCTAAGTCCTGTCATCAAACCCTTACTAATTCCTTACTCATTATTATTTTATTACAATTCATATTACGTATATTATGCCTGTATAATTATGTCGTTCTCTCTTACTAACTCACAATCCCCCAAGATGTTCAAAACCTTAAGTCTTCTAAATCCTTACATTGCTTACGTCTTCTGCTCAATGCTTTAACGTACCACCCGACTCAAACCAAACTAATTCTTCAATCTCATCAAATCCAACCTTCGACAGTCCATCTTACATCTTTCCTCGCTCATCATACCATCACCATTTCCATGTTGTAGCCTACGAAGCACCCTTTCAACAAACTTACAAACAAACGCACGTACTCGTGCTCACCAACCACACATATTTATCACATACTCAAATCACACATACAATTCACTAATTATTTACTGTCATACCTTTAGTCCATAACATGTGCCTGATTCACATATATAAAGCATGCTCATTTAATTAGCATTATAATGCAAAACATTAAATTATAAACTCCTAGCATGCTACTACACAATCAAAGCATGCTATAATGAATTTACGAGTTGAAGGTCCCTACCTCATAATTCACAAGAGTTTGATGGTGAGCAAATGACGGTGGCGGCATCGATAGCGGAATAGGCAGCCAAAAGCATCGCATTGAGAGAGTTGTTATGTCCCGAAGATTTTCAAAGATGCTGGAATTAATCTTGATAAGGTTAGATTAATTACACTCAAAGCATAAGACTGCGCTCACTAGGGCGGGCAGATACAAGGTCGTGCCACTAGAAATGGTAAGAACGACCACATAATAGGGGCTGACTGATTGGAGGTCAGCCAATGGTTTAAAACACTTTGTTGGCGACAAAACATGAAAATGGACAGTGGGCCACATCCAACGGCAACAATTCTGCATCATTGAAGCCTCACAAGGTGCCAGAGGGCTTTAACGGCCATATTGCCTAGTGGTGGAGACGTTTTCTAAACATACATTGAGGCACTAAGTCCTGGCGTAAGAGGCCAACAAAGGCGGTGCCATTTCTAAACGCTACTCACAACCAATCCATCGTATGGATAATCATGCATTAAGCACGGCTTACAGTGGAGGATATGGCACGACATTGGTCAAGCCTTCGATGGGCCGAGTTTAATGGCTAACTGTGTTACTTCCACTTGGAAGGATCTGAATTCAAGGACTCTTTCCTTGTATGTTCCGGGTTGTGTGTAATAGAAAGTGGGGGTGCAAAGGTAAATTCGGGCCAGAAGTGCTGGCCATAGTCGTGATTGGGTTGGGGCAGAGCCCACGTTGGTTGGATCTGTAGCCCAAGTTCACGCAATATCAAGATAGACACGTTGGCTTGAGTTGGAGCGGGGCCCGTCAATGGCAGTCAGAGACATACCCCATAGATTAGGCGTCTAGTGTGTGCAGAAGACATGCAGATGAGGCTGGAAGCTAGGCCCCTGGTTGATATTGGTCAAACCAACATCCATAGTTGTCTACTAACCGATGTCAAGCAGCAGAACACCCGATAAGAGAAACAAAGAGACCATATTTAACTGGGGCGACAGTGTACCCAGTTGGGGCACAGACACGCATCACAGGGCCATGAATGGCCGATGGGGCCAGGGGCCGAACTTCGAATACGGCGGTGATTCAATAATCACAAACTGCTGCGAGCTGGATGGATACCGATTGGAGTTCGTTTGAAGTCTAACGGTGGCGAATCGACACCACTAGACTGAAACTGTGTCTCCGACCAAACGGAGCAATGGGGCCGAAGAGAGGAGAATGGTGTAAGAGTTCGTCATCAGCCCGAGGCGGAGCCGGCGATGGTGAGCCAAGCTCCTCCGATAACTTAGCAAAGAAAACAACCAAAAATAAATAAATGTTCTGTCCAAACCAGAAAAGGGTGGACGAATGGGTGAAAGACCGGGAAGGAAGCAGTTCAATCCAAGGCGGTGGCCTTGCCGTCGCCAGTCTGGGAGAAGGCCAATGGCCGGAGATCAACGGCACAACCGTGGTTCACAACACAGAGAAACGGGAAAAAACAAAAAGAGGGATTTTTTGATCCCGTTTGAAATAGAGCTGAGGGGGCCGAGGGAGATGACGGCCAAGGCGGCGGCTGGGGTGGTAGACTTGTCGGCACTGGGCTAGGGGAAGGCCCAAGGCTGGCCCACGGTGGCCGGCGACTAGCAGCACGGCTGCAGGTCGTAACAAACAGAAAATCGAAATACAAGTGAGAAAATATTTTACCTCACGGCAGCGCAGTATGGACGGGGAGGCTGGGATGAAGGTGGTCGAAGGTCAAACTGGCCAGGAGGGAGTGGTGGCGGCGATCTGAGGCAGTATAGTCGATGGCGGCAGCGAATCCAGCTAGACAGCAGTTCAAGGACCGAACTGGGGAAGAAGGAAAAGAACGGCGGCAGATGGTGAGAAGGCCGGGATGGCGGTGGCCGGAGGTCGCTTTGGTCGGGGCAGAAACTATGGCGGCGGTCTAGAAGTCATGCAAGCGGAGGTGGCGGCGGATCCGGTGAAAGTTCTCAAAAATAGCCACCGGGCCGAAAACGTGAAAAAGGGAGAGGGGCGGCGGCTACCGGCAGGGCCAGGCTAGGGAGGCTGTGGCCGACCGGGTGGAAGCCGGAGGCCACCGGCAGCGATGCCTTCGGCCACACACCGTGAAGCCCTTCACTGTTCACCCCGCAGGTCGGGCATACTGAGGCGCGCCCAATCCGTGTTATGTATTTTTTTCCTTTTTTTTACTCTTCTTCTCTTCTCGTTTCTGGTCTCCTACATCTTGTCTGATTTTCTCACTGAAAAATTTATGGGATGCGTTGAGGCCCATGACCTACAACTACACATTACTCTCGACTCTTACAGTCACGAATATTACAAATATAGATACGCCGAAGCGTAAAATTTATTTATCAAAAATACGACCAGAAACTGTAGAGCATTGCAGAAATTACAGAAAATAGTAGAAAATGCAAAAAATTTATAGAAAAATTAGGGATATTACAGATCATGTGCCCCATGAGCATAGTTGTGCCTTGCCTTCGGAAAAGTCTATGGAGTCTAGTTGCTCCTCGAAGGTTAAGGTGATACCCCAGTCGCATTCTCTTCCTTTCCAATGCTGGAGCTTATTACTTATAATGAGCTTCAGCTATCGGTAGTATGTGTACAATAGTAAGAATATGTTATATGCATCAGATTTGAGTAAGCAGTTTGTGTAAGATTCAGAGTAAGTGTAAATGTGAGCTTCTAAGGAAGACATAAGAGTATGTTTATGCATAAGAGTAAGATTGTACGAGTAAGGTCGTACAAGGAAGTTCGTATGAATAAGGTCATACGAGTATGTGTATGTTGTAAGTATAGGTGTACAATTGTACGAGTAAGTTGGTAAGACTTTGATTCAGAGTATAAGTGTAAGAATATGACATAAGAGTAATTGTAAGTTCAGCTAGTACGATTATTTGTGTATGAGAACATATTTATGTTTCATATTTTGTTTGCTTCATGTGTGGTTTCATGAATGCATTATGTATGAACTTATGAAGTTCATTGATTTATTTTCCCTACTGGGTATTTTTCTACTGAGTATGAAAATACTCATTACCCTATTTTTTTAGCCCTGTGGTGCAGGAAGCTTGTGCAGGTTGTATTGGAGCGCTCCTAGAGATGGATGCTCGTTCTGTGATAGATTGTTTCCCCTTTGACTCAGGTATATCCTTGACTCAATGGGAGTATATTTTGTGTCATGATTTGATGTATTGGGTGAGATGAGATTCAAAGTGTTTATACCTTCTAGACCTGAAACTTGGATTAGATAGTGGACTGTTTATGGGACTTGTACTCAGGGATGCCTGAAGTAGATTTGTATTTAAAATCCATGATCCTGGTAATTTATTCGTATGTTTGTTTTTGAGTAGCGCCTGAGGATGTTTAGTTTGGTTGTACGATGTTTGATCAAATGAGGAAAATTTTGGATGGGAAAATTGATGTTTAGTGTTTAAAATTATAAACTATTTTCACAGGTTTTGTATTTCATAATTTTTCCCCGATTTATAATTATTATATTGCAAAAAAAATCATGAATTTTAAAAAAATATGATGAAAAATCTCGGGCATTACAAGTCTAGTCTCAAAGAGACTGATAGGGATTGGGATAGTCGTTCTAAATCCTTGCTTGTTGGTCAAGCACATATAAGGTTTGTGATGGTTTTTTTTAGTCTTCAGTCTAGTGAGGAACTATTGATTTAGTCGTGTCGTTACACATCCCCATTGGAGGGAGTTCTATATGAGCTTTTTCTCACAACTGTTGGCTTTTCCTGTTACTTCTATTTATGTGCAATTGTGGGTCATGCCCTTCCACTCCGGCCAAGTCCTTAGGGGTTAGGTTGTGCTATGGTACTTCTTGGTGGATTCCAAGGTCTCACTATGAATTGTTCCCTTTCAATGAAGGTTTATGGTAGTTGTATCATTTGTCAGCCAGGTTGACATTTGTTGAGTCTGTCTATCTTTGGGATTATACAGGGTTATTAATTATTAAATAATGGCTCATGAGATAATTAATGAAATTACTTATTATTGATTATTTAATTAGAACAAGTGGAACACCAAAAGGACTTGCATCACATGCATGCTAGTTTGAAATACTTAAGTATTGCATAAGTTTGATTTTATGCTTCTTGGGATATGTAGTTTCTAGGCAGAACTACATCTGGTCCGATCTTGTTGGAAGTATCATTGAAGATGTTGTCCAATTAGTACGTAGACAACTAACATCTTGACAATGTTGGCCCGATCTTGAAAATATTAATTAATACTTTTATTCTTTTGGAAACTTTTCTCTAAAGAGTGAAGATATTTCGTTGTTGTTTGGTCTTGTTGGTTGCAGACTCTTTAGGCAAGGACTAGTGAGACCAGGATCGTAGGTAGGGGATTAAGGGCGACTGTCACACCCCTCGACCCAAAATTAGCAAGTGGACATGACAACTCCTAACCTAACCTTGGATTAGATTGGAATACACAACCAAGTCATTGCTTTGTTCAAAAACAATCCAGAGAATAAACATAAAAAGAAAATTTAACTACTTTTATCATAACTATGATTAAGCATTCATCTACCAAATCAAATTACAAAGGCATAAACATATGCCTCAAACTAAAGAAAGAAATCTGCAATTACAAATGAAATTCTATAAATATAATATGAAGTTTCTAAATGTTCTTTCATTTATTTCCTACTAACTATCCCTTAGTAGCTTGTTCTCCTGCTTAGTGGCTACTCAATTATCATCTTGTTTGCAAAACAAGTTATCCTAAGCACTTGCGTGACACCATCACACAAGGGATCCTAACGGATTCCCAAAAACAAAGTAAGGGTGTGTATAAACTTAGTAAGACTTTAAAAATACTTGTATTAATATCCAAACACATGCTTTAACATTCAAAGCAAAGTCCTTACACAAGCCAAGTGTAATTAAATCTCAGAAACATAATCCAAACCTTAACAAACATCCAGAATAAAAGAATCTCAAGAATATGTCAAGAAAATAAAACTAGCTTAACCAAGGAAATTCGTTACCTATCACTTGGCATTCTAAATACCAAAAATACCAGAAATCTCTGGTCACACAGGTGCACAATAGTCATGACCAGCCAGGATTAAACTCTAGAAGTCTCAACAAATAAATAGTCTCAATCATCTTAGCCCAAGGGAGGAATAACTCGTCCTTTCAGACATAAAACCCAATCCATTGGATGTAAAATGCTACCATTTCGGGCATAAAATCGATTCAATAAACCTCTGATACAACTAATACGGCAACCATAGAAACCTCAACTAACTACGATTAGTCCATAATTTATAAATTATTTTTATGATGCATTAAATATAAATATAGTTACATGTGCAACCATAAGTAATCATGTTATCTCATGTAAGGCATAATTTAGTACATAAATTCATATATAGTCAGACATTCATGAAACATAGATTTGCTAGATTAACCTTAGATATATACATATATATCCTTAATAAAGTTAAACATACTGAAAGTGAAAAAGTAGCACAATCAACAATAAAATATCTCATTTATTCTCATACTAGCTTAAGCAAAAATTTTAGCATAATCATGGTATGTAACTCGTACATTTTAGGAAAAAATAGCAAATAAACTTCAATCAATGTGAAATTTATAAAAACCTACAGCATAGTATTAATTACTGTATTAATGAACATCAAATCAAAAGGTATAAAAAATATTTTTTTATTTGATTAATGAGACTATACAATTCTGCCAAAACTATCAACCTACAAATTTATGACTACGTCATTGACTTATTGTACTCCAAATGACCTTAAATTTTTTGTAAAATGCTCATAAAAAATATATCTTTCCATCAGAAAACGAATGACCCAAAAATCATATGTTTTCATCGCTAAACATGCTTCTAAGCATAAAAATAAAAAATTATATTATTGTATAGCATGTAGAGCAAAAAATATAATAAATATATATTATTTTAAAAAATAAAAAAAATATAATCTAGACATGATAATCTACTTCAAAAAAAAATTTAGAAAAAAACTCAAAGTAAAAGTATCAAAAGCATAGTCATGAATCCAAAATAGAGACTATAACATATTCAAGCAATTTACTAATCACATATTAATTTCTCAATGACAATCAAGTCATATAGTCATTATGTGTCAAAAAACATAATCAACATCATCAAAGAGGGCACTAATGCAATAAATTAATCTTAAAACTAAAACCCCTTACCTCTAGGATAGAGAAACTCCTTAAGTCCTTCTAAATTAAAAGATCCTTATTCCAAAAATTAGGATAGAGAAACTCCTCAAATCTTTCTAAATCAAAAGATCCTTATTACAAAAATTAAGATTTTTCATTAGAGATATGTATAAAATATGATCTCTACCAACTAGAGGTTTATAACTATGATAATTATGTAATTTTAAGTACTTCCATAATCTAATAACTTCTAAATATGAAGCACAAGGTTTTACATCAAAACAAAAGCTCCAAGGTTCTACAAGTTGCATGAAACAAGAGAAGGGGTTCTAATAAAAAACATCAGAATTATGATTATGCATAAATAACCTTCAATTCCCCATCAATACTCAAGGGATTAAGGAAAAAATAATTAAATTAACTTATCTTGAGAGATGTTGAGCACCAAAATTCTCAACTAATTCCAAAATGCTTCAAAACTCTTTAATTAAGGCTCTTATGAAATATTTATAGATGATGGGATTAGGGTTCCTATCCCCCCTTTGACTTACGCTATTAAACTAGTATTGGGCAACTCAAAATTACCCATAAACTACTATTCCCTTAATTCACTTTAAATGAACTCAAAAGGCTAAGTAAAAGGCCCAATTTAGGTCTAATTCAGGTAATCGGGTCCGGTACATATAGTACAACTTCAACGGGTCATATCTTACTTATTTGAGCTCCAATTTGCACATTCTTGGTGGTATTTCGAAGCTATTTCTATCTAGTTTCTAACATACTAGTCTCAAACCTAAAATCAAACTACTTAAGGAGTTATTTAAGAATAAGATTAAATGGTCAAACTCATTAAGTTTTAACATGCCCTCCATTAGAGAATTAGGAAATTCCTAGATCTTATAATGACGTTGCACTAGCGGGATTTAGTTTTGTAACTTCTGAAATTATGTAAGTGATTCAATTTACTAGTGTGAAAGCCAACTTTATTTGGTTATTTATTTTTATATAGATGATAGACTTGTACTTAGATGGTTAATCTACTATTTATAGACTTTTGATATGCGTAGGAATATCATATATTTTGATATTCATATTTGTGAACCCCAGTTATCATGGCCTAGATATTGAATTAAATGATTTGTTATGTATTTAATAAAGAAAGGAAAAAATTTCATGATTTATCGTGTGTTTTTAATTAAAAATAGTTTTAAAAATCCAGGTCGTGACAAATCTAGCCCATGGTCAACTCGTCTATCGGCTCTCAACCAATCTAAAATTGATTACACCTTGTTGAATGCCATTTTATTCAAACATCTATTATATATATAGAGGGGAAGATCCAGTAAAGATTAGTACTAATAGAATTCCATTGTCCTTCGCAAATTTATCATACCTTAGTCTCATCTTTAATACAACTAGGAAACTTGCTCACATCCCACCCAAGACCTCTATCCAGAGTCCCATCCCTACTAAGATTCAGCATGTGTTGTCCTTTTAGAGTCTCACATTCATCTAGCTGCCTTTGACCTAATTTGGCCCCAAGTTGTCAACTAGCATGTTTCTTGCCTCAGAACAATATGCATTGTTTCTACCTCTTGTATAGAGTCTTAAGTGCCACTAGGATTTGGTCTTCTTGACTAGCCTATGCACACAACCTTTTGGGTTTCCCGTTCGCACTAGGCTTTTGACCAACTACCAATCTTCATTTGACACATAGCCAATTGTCTTGTAAAGTACGCTACCTGCGCATGCCTCCACAAATCCAACCTTCACATTCAAATCATACTTGATATAAGAGTCTTCAACATCTATTGAGTGTGTATAGGACTTTCGCTTATGCTGATGGTGCCCAGCCCACCATCGAGTCCTACTAGGAATAGGACTTTCACTAACCCACCCTCTCGATGCACCATTGCTATTATCGATGTTCACACTTGACGTAGAATGTGCTTGCCTTTAGTTATTCTATCGCCAAAGCTAAGGGGTTGTCCGGCCCCTACGCCTATCAAGGGCCTGATGGTCTAACATGTACCAAACACGAGGTACACACTTATTGAAGTGAGCCTCACAAAGTCCATATTTGACTCCTTTTTACAATCAGGATCTTTTTGCGAACAAGAAGTCTATTTCTGATAAAGACTTTTTAGAAAATCCAAGATTCTCGTACCCACCTACTTACATTTTGTGTTGAATAATGTTATTTACCCATTGTATATACCATATGAAACACATGGGTTCTAACATGGGATTTTTTAAGGAGTGGGAGTATTTTCCTCATGCTTACATTGTGCAGGTTGCTACTCAGTGAATTTTGTGCATGGACTTATTGTTGACATATTCGTAACAATATCACACTATGCAATACAATGGAAATTCAATTTTAGTGTTTTTTTTTTGCCAATATATTGCGAGAAATTGTTGCTACTATGTCAGAAATTTGTTTGTGAAAAATATTTTTTAATTAAAAAAGTGATTGAGTCTGCTAGTGTAACATCCCTAATTTTTCTATAATTTTTCTGCATTTTTCTGCTATTCCCTGCAATATTCTGCAATTTTTTGCTTGTATTTCTGATGGTGAAATTTAATGCTTTGGTGTATCCATATTTCTAATATTCATGACCGTAAGGGTCGGGAGTGGTGTTTGGATGCAGGTCATGAGCCTTGATGCATCACAAAAAATTTTAGCGCGAAAATCGAACGAAACGTGTGAGAACAAAAGCAAGAAGAAGAAAAAAAGAAGAAAAAATATATTTAGAAACGATTGGGTGCATCTCAGCGTGCCCGACCATTTGTGAACAATGAAGGACACCCTTCACTGTGTGAGGCCGGAAGCACCACCGCTGATGGTCACCGGCTTCCTCCCAATCAGCCTTGGCCTGGCGACGCCGCCGCCGCTTCCCTAACCTAGCTCCGCCGCCCCAACCACCACTCTCCCTCTTTTTCCCATTTCAGCCTAGTGACCCCTTTTTGGATTTTCGTTGGATCTGCTGTCGCCTCTGGCACATGGCCGCAAGCTCGCCGCCACAGCTCCGTCTCAACAAGGATGACCTCCCGCCATCGCTGTCCCGGCCTCCCCGCCGTCCACCGATGCTCTTTTGCTTCTTCCCCATTTCGGTCTCTGAAATGTTGTTTTGCTGGATTCGCCACCGACTACACAACCTCCGGCTCACCGCCACAGCTCCTTCCTGGCCAATGTGACCTTCGGCCACCTCCGTCCAGGCCTCCCTGCCCCTCCATCGCCAGCATGAGGTAAAATGCCATTGCCCTGTCTTTTTTGTGTGTGTTGTTTCTATGTTTCTGTGTGTTGCGGCCACAGGCGGTGCCGCAAGCTGCCGGTCACCATTGACCAGCCTTTGGCCTTCTCCCGGTCCGGTGATGACAAGGATGCTGCCCCAGTCACCACCCTAGCCACCGCCTCCCTCAGCCTCCCCTGCCTGATGCCGATCCGGATGGAATTTTTCCCCGTTCTCCGTAGATTTTTGTCATAAGTTTTCTTTGAGGCCGCTGTTTGTGCTGTCGGTGGCCAGCCACTACAACCAGTTGTTGGCCATTCGCCCCGCCCGACGATGGCAAGACCGCCGCTCTGGCCGCCACCCACTCAACCCCCTCAACCCTATTTCGAACGGGATAAAAATTTCCCTTTTTTCCCATTCCGATGTATTGTGAAACACTATGCCGCTAATCTTTGGCCGTTGGCCTTCTCCTAAATTGGCGACGACAAGGCCGGTGCCTCTAACTGAATTGCTGCCTTCCCCGGCCGTTCACCCTCCCTTTCACCGTTTCGATTCCGGATAAATCTTTGCTCTGGTTTTGCTTTTCTTCTTCTCCGGTAGCATCCGTTCTCCATTGATTGACGTTGCAGGACATCAGGTCGATGTCTATTCGAATCGTCGTGGTCCAACGATTGTTGAATCATCACCGTGTTCTAGGTCTGTCCCTCGACCCCCGTTCGACCAATTGTGGCCGATGATAGCATGCCCACCGCCCTGGCCTTGTACTCCGTCGCCCCAACTAAATTGGATCTCTTCAATTCTCTGACCGGTTGTTCTGCTGCCCGGCATCGGCTAGCGGATAGCTGTGGATGTTGGCATGACCCAATATCGGCAAGGAGACCGCTATTGGCGAACCTCACCCCTTCCGTGACCAACCAGCCTAACCCCTTAAAAGACCACATGTTTTAGGGTTTGGCTATGACAAGATGCACATGTGTTGTTCGATAGCCGATTTCCCCCATGAGTGGTTGGATCCAGCTTCCACCAGCCAAATCGTTTTGGAACCCATCGATAACTTACCTTTCCTAGGGTTTCCCTTTACCGTGCACTACCACCTTTGCGGTGTATGGCAGTGGAACAACTCTGTCACTAAGCAATATGGCCATTAAAGCCCTCCTCTGTCTCCCTTATGTCCGTGAGTACGCAACCAAGTCCTCCGCCAAGGTTTGAGGCTTTGACAATGCGAAATTGTTACCGTTGGTTGTAGTCTGTGGCCAATTTTAATGTTTTGTGGCCAACAAAGTGTTTTAAACCATTGGCCAACCTCCAATCAGTCAGCCCCCATTCTGTGGTCGCTTTTGCCATTTCTAGTGGCACGACCTTGTGTCTGACCGCCTTAGTGCATCCAAACCTTTGGCTTCAAGTGAAATTAATCTAACTTTATCGATATTAATTTTAGCATATCTGAAAATCCTCGGGACATAACAACTCTCTCAGTGCGTTGCTTTTGGCCGCCTATTCCACTATCGACGTCGCCACCGTCGTTTGCTCACCATCAAACTCCTGTGGATTATGAAGTAGGGGGCCTTGAACTCATGATTTCATTATAGCATGCTTTGATTGTGTAGTAGCATGCTAGGAGTTTATAATTTAATGTTTACATGATTATGCTAATTATAAAAGCATTTGTATGTATGTGAATTGTGTGCGTTTATTAGTGAAGACTAAGGGTACGTAGTAAGTTGCTATGAATCGTATGTATGTGACCAGAGCAGGTGATCTTCGTTGTGGACTGGTGGTATGTGATCCATGGGCACGAGTAAAAGTGTTTGATTGTGAGCTTGGGAAAGGAGTACTTCATAAGCTATGACGTGGAAACTGTGATTGTATGTCGGGCGAAGAAAGACAAGATTGAAAGACGAATGTTGAATTTGATGAGTTTGGAGAATTTGTTCAGTTTGAGTCAGATGCACGTTGGAGCGACGAGTAGGAGACGTGGGGGATGCAAGGAATTGAAGACTTAACATTCAGAGCGTTTTGGGGGATTGTGAGTTAGTAAGAAATAACGATATAATTGTACATGCATAATGTACGTAATATGAATTGTAACAAAAGAATCATGAGTAAGGAATTAATAAGGGTTTGATGATGAGACTTAGGTCTAAAGGGTGTCATTTGAGGATTTCGAGTAAGATGATTTAGTTTTAAGGCGGTTGGTGTAAGTTGTAAGGCCGTAAGTGTATGATGGTAAGATTATCAGTATGGAATTCGAGTTTAAGTAAGGCTATGCAAAGATCAGAAGGTTGTAAGTGTAAGAGTGGGGGATGAGTTAAGTAAAGAATTCTACCTTTGCGGATTGGAACTTTAGAACGGGCATATTTCTAGCCTTGTTGGCTAAAGAATGTTAGACAGAAGTCGTTCTAAGCATAATTGTACATGCATAAGTTACCTAATATAAACTTGAATGGTAAGTAACCCTAATTTGATAACGTTGTGAGGTTGAGACTGAGGGTTTCGACAGATTAAGTTTCATTTTGTGTCAGTTGATAAGTAATTGACTGGGCGACCTTTCTGGTCTAGCCATGGTGTTTTCTTGCAGGATTTAGTCTTGGTGTTGTATTTCGGTCTAGACGTTTGATGCTCTATTGAGAGCACTGTAAGTTTCTGCCCTTCGTAGGATCTGTATGTTTTCTGCCTACAAATGGCACTGTCATTCTGCCCAAGAGTGGCACTGTATGTTTTTGGCCCTTAGTTGGCACTGTATGGCCCCAGAGAGTGGGCATTTGCGCGCTCAGGTAAGTAGTATCATAGATCTGCTCTTACTTGTTTGATCATGTGCCCCATGAGCATAGGTGTGCCTTGCCTACGGAAAAGTCCATGGTGTCTAGTTGTTCCCCGAAGGTTAAGGTGACGCCCCAGTGACATTCCCTTCCTTTTCGACGCTAGAGCTTATTAATTGTAATGAGCTTCAGTTGTCGGTAGTATGTGTATGATAGTAAGAGTAAGTTATATGTTTCAGATTCTGAGTAAGTTGTATGTGTAAGATTTAGAGTAAGTGCTTCTTTGGAAGACAGTAAGAGTAAGTTTATGAGTATGAGTAAGTGGTACGAGTAAGTTTCTGAGATTTTGATTTAGACGGTAAGCGTAAGTGTAAGTGTAAGTGTAAGCATAAGCATAAGTGTAAGCTTCTAAGGAAGATGTAAGAGTACATTTATATGTAAGAGTAAGATTGTACGAGTAAGGTCGTACAAGTGAGTTCATACGAATAAGGTCGTACGAGTATGTGTATGTTGTAAGTGTAAGCATATGTTTGTACGAGTAAGCTTATAAGACTGATTCAGAGAGTAAGTGTAAGAGCTTGTTATATGAGTAAGTGTAAGTTCAGCTTGTACGATGATTTGTATGTGTGACCATATTTATGTTTCTTATTCTTTTTGCTTCATGTGTGATTACATAGAAGCATCTTTATATGAACGTACGGAGTTCATTGATTTATGTTTCCCTTACTAGGTATTTACCTACTGAGTATGAAAATACTCACCCTATCTTTTTAGCCCCTTTGTCCAGAGGCTTTTGTAGGTCGATCGATAGCTGTTGAGGCTAGATTTTTCCCCATGGTGGACAATTCTTCCTCGACCTAGAGTGCAGCAAAATCGTAGCGATGCTATGTGGATTTTAGTGTCATGATCTAATGTATTGTTTAAGGTGAGAGAAATGTTTTATTTTCTTGACTTGTGCATATATGTATGAAATAGAACTTCGACTGTTGAAGAACTTGTACTCAGAAAGGCGTAGGGATTGTTGTCTTTAAAGACCATGGCCATGGTGGGTTGTACTTATATATTTTTGTTTTGGGTCACGCCTGAGAATTTTTGTCACGACCCGGATTTTTTAAAGCATTTTTAAATAGCACGAACGGTAAGTAGCGAGAATTTTTTTTTCTTTAAATACAAAATAAACCATTCAATTAAATATTCAGGTCATGATAACTGGGGTTCACAAATACGAATATCAAATCATACGATATTATTTAACGTCTAAAAATTTCATAAAGACCAGCTCATCCATCTAAGTACAAGTCCATCGTCCGTCTAAAAATAAATAGTAAGTTGACTCTCATGCTTAAGGTACACTTACGTACCGGAGTTACAAAAACGCAGAAACCTCTTGTGCACGCCTGCCTTGGTCTCACTTTTTGTCACCTGGAGAATCTGCAACAAAGCAAACCAAACAACAACCACAACCACAATGGAGCATCTCCGCCTACAGGAGAAGAGCTTCCAAAGGATAAAAGGTTTTATTAATATTTTTTGGATCGAGCCAACGTCACCCGATGTTAGTTGCCTATGTACTCATTAGACAACATCTCCATTGTTTCCAACAAGATCGGATCCAAACGTAGTTCTGCCTAGAAACTATTCTATCCTAAGAAGCATAGCATTACACATGCAATGCTCATATATTTTCAACCTACATTTTAGTAACTCATTTAACCGTTCCACTTGCCTAATTAACAAGCAATACCAAACATTGTTATTAATTATCTCACATCCCTTGTTCGATAATTAAAACTACCAAATCTGTAACTCAGAGATAACTCGCCGCTAGAGAAATCTCAAAACATGGTACTCCAACCTTGGAGTAGACTGCTTAACAGCAGCTTGATCCAAAACCCCAGGGCTCTCAATAGCCTGCTACGAATCTGGAGAAGAGGATCCCAACTGTGCTCATAGACACAGATTGGCAAGAAACACAAGCCTTCCATGATGCTCATGTAACTCCGCTTTTCATAGGTACTAAATAGTCCTAGGAAGACCTGCGGGAGACCCGCGGTAAAGACCCTCTAGTCAATACCCAAACCATTGTGGCGATGAAGAAGCATATTGCAATCTCCACCTTCCCAACACTGGGAGAAAATGTCTTATAAGACATTACTAATGTATCAATAGAAGTCTTAGGTCCTTATGACCATTGACTCCCCCAAACATCTGAAACTTAGAGTAGATTATTTTTATTCAGTCAAGTAACCACTCAACCTTGTGGGTCCTCTTCACCTTGTGAATCGGCCCGCAAAATAGCTCATCCACTGAGCTATGACTCAAAGAACATCCTAGAATCGCCCTCGGTTCATTAACCAAAGTCAAATTCTATGTCAGGGCCCCGTTCACTCCATGAACTGGTCTCAACCCTAAAGAGGGTATTTTAGTCATTATTTTGATTAGATGTTCTCCCTCCAAACCAACAGCAACCCATGTCTCTTGATTAATCTTCATTAATCTTAAGTTACTGATATGAATCAACGCATCAATATCAAAAACATACATCATCATAAATAACATGCAATCATACAAATATATAAATAATACACGGAGGCCCATTGCATTCATTTGCAGGGCTTGGGCTCAGAGAATTCAAGCCCGATATGTAAATTAACATATTCCACGAGTGACGTATATAATGCCCTAGTGGATTTCTGCGTTGTGTTACGGACACGTGCAATACACTGCCCTAAACCCTGAGAATTAGGGTTTTTCATTGGTTTCCCGTGACACTGTGACCTATCAAGGTCTTCGTGTCACCTACCAGTCACACCCCTTCCTTTTGAAATCATTTATAGGGTACCTTAACTCATGATTAACTAGGTTATTCGTTTCAACGGAAACAGAATATATTGCCCCTTAAGGGAATTAGGGTAATTCTACCACTTAGGGGTATGCTACCCTCCCATAGGTCATTAGGTCATCTCACTACCTTTTTTTTATTTTAAGTCATTAACCTCTCAGAAGGCTCCACTCTTAAATTGACTCGCGCTTCCGTTCACATGAATGTGGGCGGGTATGCTCAAAGGGTATTTCTATCATTTGGTTTAAGGCCTTAATGACATCCAATGGGTCCAAAATTAGGGTCAAGGGTACTACTTGTGTCACGCCCCGGCGATGCCCGACCCGAGCCGAACCCGGTCCAGGGGCCGGTCAAGCGCACGGGGGCGACGAAGTGAAAATTGAGAAATGTTCTAGCGGAAGACTTAACCCTAACCACGGGCGATTAACAGCAACACGGAGTGCGCACAATCCTTTGAGCAAGAGTAAATAAAAAGGGAGAAAATGTATTGCTTATCACAAAGTAAACAACAATCTCAAACCCACAAACTTAGTTAAGTAAAGCCCACACCGGCTCAAAATAAGTCATAAGCATCACAACTGCATAATATGACATAAATCCAAACAAGAACCCTACACAAAGGTTCGAACATAAAGCATGAAATAAACGCAGATAAGTCACGCAACGATCTCCATCATCACACCCAAGCTACCTCTGACCTTTCCTCATAGAGGCAATCCTGTCCGTCTGCGTGTCGCACCACGCAGCCCCAAATCAAAACACAAAAGAGGGGTGAGTTTTAACACTCAGCAATGGTTTTAAATATCACGGTCAACATAGAAAATACAATAGCTTAGAAATGAGATTGTTTCAGATCAAAGATTTACATGGTGCATCACTTTCTGATCACACATTCATATCACTTAATACTGCATCATAATGCATAATTCAACCTGCATGGATGTATCTCTAGCATACATATTCCCACATGCATTCACATCATAACCAATCCCGCATGGATGTATCTCTAACATACATATTCCACATGCATAACATCAAAATCAACATGCATGGATGTATCTCTAACATACATATTCCACATGCATAACATCAAATCAACATGCATGGATGTATCTCTAGCATACATATTCCACATGCATAGTATCAAATCAAACTCCATCAAGGAGTAACCACACAATAATGTCACACGGACGGGAGCATAGACAAGGCCAGGAAGGCGTGTCATGGTTCAAAATTCTACACAAGAATTCAAGAAAGATCGGGGTTGTCAATCCCTAATACTGCTCGCCCTGGACGATCCTGGCCAAGGATGTCCCATTCTCACACAGAGAATCTAGAGCAGGGGTGTTCGCCCAGGGACATCTCCTGTGGAGGGAAGAGTCCGAGTTCTCACACAGAGAACCCTAGAACACGTGGTAGCGGGGTGCACACGGCATACCACACTGGATTCTCAGGGTCCAGATGACACACATAATAATATTCTCACATATCCGCAAGACAAGTACACAACTCGTCCCCACATCATTTCATTTACACAAGACTCAACCCGGGGAGTGCACTCGTTCCACACAGGAACTCCAAATCGTTCCATACAGGAACTTCAAATCATTCTACACAGGAACTTCAAATCAAAATATGTCCTTTCGGACCAATCAACTTGCGATTAATCCACGACCGATAAACCCGGCACACAATTCCATCACATTGCACCCAATCGGTCAAATTCGGTTAATCACGATGAAGCCTCAATTGGAAATCCATTTTCATGATGCGTGCAGCATGGTACATGCGTGGGCAAAGCCTACATGAATCCTAATCATGATAAGTGCTCTCACCAGCCCCTAATGCATCATTCATAATCACGATATTAAGCTTCAACATCATCATTTAACCCCCACATGTGTGTGTGTAACTAGTAGAAGCCTTTCACATAATGCATATCAACATGCTTGAAAATCAACTCACTACCACACTACACATGTGAATTTTTATCTAAACATGAATTCCAGCGGAAATCATAGTAGAAGAATCGTTGAAATCATAGCTAAATTCAAGACTCAACCACAAAGGCTAAACACTTATAACATCACTCATTTCATCATTGAGTCATGGCAATCACCAACATCCACACACCACTAACCACAATCTATCATGACAAATCAGTCCAACCATGATTGTAATCCTACTGAAAGTATATGCTTATCCAAAGGGAAACAACCGTTCATAATTTCAAGATAACGATTCCAACATCATGCCACAAAACATAAGTCATCTCACCATTTCTAAGCATATGTCTCAACTCTATAAACTCAATAGCATGTATTTCCAGTAGCCTAACATAGCTTAAAACACTCCACATTCATATAAAATTGGCAAGCTAAAGTGGAATCATCAAAATAGGCATCATACACACAACATACAATTTCCTGTGTAGCCGATCGATCGCCCTTCAGGCCGTTCGATCGGTTACACGCAAAAATTTGAAATTTTCAGTTCAGCCGATCGATCGCCCTGCAAGGCCGATCGATCGCCAACACGGCAGAACAGTCATCTTCTTCCTTTCGCAAAATCAAACCGAAACACCATAGATAACACTTCAAATCCACATCTAACACCCTAATCATCATCAAAAGTCCTCCTTGACTTCCAGAATATCAAACCAAACCATAATAATGCAAAACCCTAAGAAATCGGGATTAAATAATTCCATTTTCTAATCTTACCATTAACACACTAAATCAAGCAAACCATTTCGAAATAAGCCAAAAATGAAGAGTTTTACCATGGATAAACAGAGATTTTGAAGACCCATTACCTCAGCACTTGATTAAGCTCGGATTGAAGAGTCACCCTTCTTGAAATCCTTAAAAACACAATGAGTTTGAATTAAACTCTAATAGAAATCGATTTACCCAAGAAATCCCTAATTAAACCTTAGATCTAGGGCTTGTTGGTAGTAAAAATCGAATTTTGAATGTTAGGGTTTGTAGTAAAACACAAATCAGTAACTTTTGATGGTCAAAAACGAATTGAATCAAGGGGAAAATGGTAGATTTGGAAGAAATTAAGAGAAAAGCCATGGATTAGTGCTTAATTAGAGCAAGCTTACCTTAATCGGCTTCTAATTCGGGCCTAAGTGGGGATTAGGCCAGCCCTCCTTCCTTAGCCTATTCCCAAAAATAGAAATGGCTCTGGTTTGCCCTTTTATAGTAAGGGTTGGGGTAGGCATAGGTAAGTTTTGGGGTGTAAATACGAAAAGTAGGCTAAAAGTGGGTATTTTGCAAATTTAAGCACAATTTAAGCCTAATAAAATTCTAAAAATTTTTGTGGGACCTTAAGAATATGTCTAGGTTCATTTGACACAAAAATAAAATTTTCGACGGTGGGGCCCACAGGGGTCCCACCGAAACCCTAATTTTTGGGAAAATAGTGAAAATTCCAAAAAATCTTAAAAATTCACATTTGGTTTAAAATCACTCAAAACCACTAATATTGAAGTTAATTTTGGTTAAAACTATCACAAACACTATTTATTTTACAAAATCACCGAATAAGATCAGAAAACGTATAAATCTCACGATAACCCATAATTAAAGAAAACCAAAACCGGTTTAAAGATGAGGGTCCTTACAACTTGACTTCATGGACTTTGTGTAATTTTCCTGGTGTGTAACGGGTTCGTGAACCCCTTCAACCGACCCAGGTTTTGACTAACAGTTTACTATAAACCCTAAGCGTAAAAGGGTCAATTAACCACTTATTGGTATTTTTTTCTCACCAAACAGTTTAGCCTATAATTAGGTTACCCATTAAACTCTCACTGAGAATTTTCCCAATTTTTAAATCAACTCTCAAGCCCCTGAATCGGGGCCCCAAAGTCGTGCAAATGGTTCTCACATGATGATTTAACTATTAGGGGTAAAAAGGTCATTTTAGATACTCTGGGATTTTTACTGGTCCTGAAACTTGGTCAAGACACTCATAACCCTCTCAAAGTCCACGGGTAATTTTTCTAATTTTTTAGAACAAGTAAAGGTCCTTGAACCGGACCCAGTTCAATCCCCCTCTTTTCTCTATTTTTTTTAAAGGCCAAAGTCGTCCCTTTTTCTATTTTTTTTTAAATAGATGGTGGCGTCGCGATGGCAGGCCGCCACAGCCAGCTGATGGGCCGGGATTCACCGGATCACCATCGTCCAGTGATTCCGGTAGCCCTGGTCCATCCACCGGCCGCCGGCTGTGTCGTATCGCGCCGTCGCCAGTCCTCATCAATCAATTTTTTTTTTAAACAAACGGCGGCCAGCACAGCAGCAGCGATTCTGCCGCCGCTAAAGATGCTGGAGCCAGGGCCTTTGTGGCCATGGCCACCACAGCCAGGGCTGCCATAGCTAGGGCCTCCGCGGCCAGGGCCAGCGCGGCCCCAATCTGAGGGCTGATCCGACGACTACAAATCAATTACTATTCACTAAATTACGTGAGCAATAATTGCAGAGATCAATAGAGATTTTAATAAAATTAATTAACAACATCTCTACAGTTCTCCATTCGAAATCTTACCTCTCATGTCGAGTTGTTGTCGATCCACCGCCGCCAACACTTCACCGAAATCTTGCCGGAAAATTCCATCATCGCTTCACTGTCCAAAAAAACTCCCCTTCTATTAGACCTAATTCGCCTTTTATAGGCATGGGATCAGGGCTCCTAATCCCATGAGAAATTAGGCCTCAAAAACCCAATTTCGGAACAGTAATTGATCGGGCCCGTAACGTAGCTTAAACGGATAGTTCGCGCGTTCAATTTGGGTAAATGGGTCCTGCATATTAAAGTAAACTTCAAACAATCGTATCTCCCTCATCCGAACTCCGATTCGTGCGTTCTTAGTGACATTTCGAAGCTCTTTCTGTCTACTTTCCATCCATATATAATTTAGCTACCACTTCCAACTGATGATTAAGTTAGTCCCACGCGAAGATCAAGGGGTCCTACACCTTAATTTCCACGTGTACGACTTCAGGAATTTAGAAAATTCCAGAACGTTACAATTTTAGTTTTGTCATATGTTGAATTAATTTACGAAAATTGTTTCCACATGTTTTGAATTTTGTTGGTTTATTTGATTTACATCAGTATTTCAAAATAACAAATTTGCAAAATTTTCAATTAAATGTGTAGAAAAACCTCGGGCATGACAGCTAGCATCAATCATGCAACGTAGGCCCACACACTTATTTTCTTCATTATAATTTCTTGGGTTCATATCACTCGCTCCTAAAATCAGATTTGTACTTTTTGGGGGGGCACTGAATTTATCTCATTGAGTCCTATCAAATGAGAGGTGATTTTGGGTCATTATCACATACTTTTTTAGTGGGCTCAATTTTTAAACCACATTTCTCTTCGTTATAACTTTCATTATCAATGTTTTCTTGTGATCTTGGGCTTGTTAGAATCGTTTATTAGTGCCCTATAACCATATTACCTTGTGAAGGTTCCAAGACAAAGAATGAAACCTAAGACAGAGGAAGAACTTTCTCATCGGTTCTCCTTAAAAGAAGTCTTCTCCTTAATTAATGTTATAGAGGAACATCACATTTTACAAGTTCCTTGTTGGGTTACTCTTAATATATGTAGTGTATATTTTGTCTTCTTACCATTTTCTATCATATTTTCTATTTTTTAGTATTTCTTATGTTACACAAGTGTATTATCATGATATTATGCTCATTTGAGACAAATATTAGTATTTAAGACAAATATCATACATTTTGTTCCAATAAATGCACTCTCACAATCCTATGCTCGTGTTATCTATGTTAAATTATGAAAAATCATGTTGAAACCCATTGATTAAACAAACCAATGTCATTTTACATGATATTTTTGATAAATCTTATATCTTTGGCCCACCAATGTATCTACAACATCCAATACTATACTCCTTGATTTTGGGTGTTGAAAAGTTTTATACTTCTATATTTATTCTTGGACTCAAGGTAGTTTTTTATTTTGTGTGTGTTGCACTAAGGATCCCTTAAAGGGGATTATTTTAGGCCATTTGCCTTAAATCTGTGTAAGATTTGCATAATGACCCAAAAAAACTTATGCATGTGTAAAAGGCACACATGCAGTATAAAATGACCTAACCACCCCTACTTCATTCTTCTTCCACTCTAGCGGTAGTAACTCACTTAACTAGTTATGTCTAACCTCTTCTTTTACCTCCTAGTTAGCATTGTCACTATTGCTACCACTGATACGCGTAGTTTTTATGCCTTTTATACGCCTTTTTACCTTATTTGCTAGTGTGGGATTAAGCTAATTTAGGGTTAATTAGAGTTTATTTATGTTAAGACAGATAGTAGTAGTTTGATTTAATAATTAATTAATTTAGGCATTATTAGTAATTTAGGAGTGTATTCAAACCAAGTTGGGATTTTATTTAATTTTTACATGTCTCACTTATGATCTTATTCTGCTTTGTAGGTAAATGTCACACTAACAATTTTCTCAATGCTCATGTCACTTAGAAAATATTTGGATACCGTTTAGATGTCTCAAATGAATCGGACATCGGACATTGGTACAGAGAAGAAACTGTCTAAGAGCTTGCACATGTTGAGATGTTGGAGTACTTTCATGAAGAGAAAGTGAGATACGACAAATTTTCTTCTCACTTTTTTTCCAACATCAGCACAAGAAGAGTAAAAGTAACAACAAGCCAATGAAGCCAACAAAACCAATGAACAAAACAAGTTCAACATCTTATGGAAAGAAGAGAGAATAGAAGGCAACAACATAAATGAAAGGAAGGAGCAGCTTTTGAAAGATGCATGTCCATAACATAGATGGTAAGCTTTCAATAGTAAAATAATCATCCAAGAAAACATAGCACAAATAAGAATAGAAAGAAAGATTGAGGAGAATAAAGAAGGAAATGATTGAGGAGAAAGAAAGAGGAAGGAAAAGGAAAGGAAAATAAGAAGAAAGAACCTATTTAGGGACAGAATGTAGAGCTTGAATTAGAAATAAACAAATTTGTCTAGCGCATTTAAATAAGAACAGAGAATTGAAGAAGATGGAGGAGAAAAGAATCACGAACTAGAGGTGAATTTATTCAATCTATCCTCCAAAATTATCTAGAAAAAAGTTTAAAAGTGAGAGAATTGAAGTCCCAAGTTGGAGGGGCGAAGAAGAAGCAGAAAAAAATTACATTTTGTAGGTTACTGTATTGGCACTATTCATCACTATAGCGATGGGAGGTTGAAGATGTAGTTATTGTTCATTAGTACTATAGCGAACAATTATTTTTGAATTGTTTTCCTCTTTTCTACCTCTTGTTAGTCTCTTTTCAATTCTTTCAATGGAAATTTTATTTCTTAGGTTAATGGGTGGCTAAAACTCTTTGCTAGAGCTTTGATGAAGCTTCATTAAATCATAGAATTTTGATTATAAGACTTGATTAATTTTTTTAATGGTGAATTTAATGTTAATTATTTCTACCTCTTTAATTGATGAGATTAATTTTGATATGAGTTTGGTCATGCTTCTCATTATTTAAGTTGATTCTCATTAGTTTCTTACTTGGTTTTGTCTTGTTTAATATTAAAATTAGGTATTAATTTTGATTTATAAATTATGAATACAGTTAATTACTTGAATTTTATCCATTGAAGTGAGGAGGAACGATGTATTTTTTTATGGTGCATAAAAGCTTAATAATGATGATTTTCATAATAATGAAGATTTAATTCTAGATTATTATGAGATGTAAGTGAAAAAATGATTAATAATTATACTTATGAGTTTTTATAATTTGATGAATGTGGATTCTTATACCCTAGTGTTTCGTTTATTTGATATTTTAATTATTTTGCATTACTTTCTTTATCTTAGATTAAAGTTTCAAAATTTTGATTTGGATAGTTTAATTGCCTTTAAATTCTTATTTGCTTTTGTTAGTCACTTTAGTCAAGTTATTCTTTTTATATTTGTTAACTAGATTATTGTTTACTTCAGTTAATTTAAATTTAATTTTTCGATTTCAAGTTTATGTGGGATCGACCTCATTTAGTTATTTTTTTACCTTTGATTTATACACTTGCAAGTAAATAATTAAAATTCTATAACATCTACATCCCCTACCTCTATCTTTAACTCCATTATAGCCTCCCAATGCCTTCTTCTCCTCCTCCTCTTCCTTCTCTTCTTCTCCTCCTCCTCTTCCTTCTCTTCTTCCTCACTTTTAGTATTTTACAGAACAAGACACAATCAAAAGTTGTAACCAAGGTCTTTGTGGCTCCAGCCAAGCAAGATTTCACTTGACCATGACATTTATTAGTTCTAACACATGTTAGAGCTCCATCGATGACATTTTTTAATTTGGGAGCTATATAAATTTTATTTTTTCTTTCTTTACAAGTTTCAAACTTAAACATTAAATCATAAACATCTTCGGGTATTTAATATTAATAATAAATTTTATTCTTACTCGATTTGGATTTGTTCTAGTACCCAACAAACTTCAAACTTGCATTGATGGCAACTCGCACCTTTCACAATTGGTAGTTAAAACTTTGGCAGTTAGTAGCTGAGAAGTTTACTTTAGTAAATTGGACAATAATACAACATCTTATACAATTATATCTCCCACACTATGTGCACTTAAGAATCTAAAAATATGTTAAGTGCCAACTGTCATTTGTATGTTATTTGTTGTTTACAGCATCATTCTTCTCCAATGACAGTGCCGACGAATAACAAAGCCTCCATAAAAGAAAACATAGTTTGGTAATTAAAAGTTAGCAGTCATCATACGTAAGCATATTTTGTTTATCATGATTCTCTCTTAGATTTTTTCATATGCTTAAGAGCATATACTAAGGGAAATACATTTGCTTAATATTTTACATTATTGCCTATTTTACTAAAATAAATCTCTTAGATGCCAACTATGAAAGGTACAAGTTATCATTAATATAAGCCTCATGAATATTAGGTGCTTAAAAAAGCTCCAAACTAAGAACAAAATTTATTATTGATATTAAGTATTTGCATATGTTTATGGGTACAATTTTTAATATTTAAGGTTATAAAAAATTATATTTATAATTCATATAGCTCCCAAAAAATAACATTAATAGAGTTATAACGTGTCAAAATGGGAGAACATGCAAGCATGCAAAAACATTATCAAGCAGACTAGTCATAGGGGGATGCAACATTGTAATACACATAGGCAACTAAGGCATCTCAAACAAAAGAATGTTTATCTCAGTATTTTGTATGAAAAGATATGAATGTTACGTTTCCAACATTGCCCTAAGGTTGAACGACTGATCCAAAGGTCACAAAGTCCCATCTTTCATTCAAAGGGCTCCCAACATGACATCTAATTAATGGATAAGAATAGGCCAGCCATCATACTAGTTGTACACATTAAGCTCAAATAGTTTCCCACTACTTAATATTAGGGAAATCTTGCATTATACTATAATGACAACCAAAGTGATTCTACCAGCAAACCCAAACCAAAATCCACCAAATTACTCCAAAACACTTTAAAGGATCAATCCAATAACACCCCAGTCAACCAAGTGTCCTAACATGGCCAACCATAAGTGTGAAACGCTGAGTAATTCCCGCAACATATGCAAACCAACAAATGTCACAAGTGGTAATACATACATAACACTAATTGATAAATGCATGGTGGTAATACATACATAACACTAATCGATAAATGCATGGCCTCCCCACAAACATTAACATTGAGGAGCTTCATAGCTGCATGAAAAGTGTGCTTGAATACAATCTTGATTCTACTTGGGTTTGTTTTTCCCATGGTCTAGTAAAAGAGCATACAATTAGATTGCAAATGTTCCACGGCTCTTCCTAGATGCATGCAATTCATGTAACTCTGAGACAAATTCAAAACCTTCCATCTCAAGACAAGGTGTGTCAAAGCCCTAGATGATAGCAATTATACACGTGGTATTTACGAATGAGAAGATTTAAATCCTTCTGTGAGAGCAACCACTCTGGCAGACAATTTCGATTGAAGCTTTGACATAGCTTGCCGTATATCCTGCAATAAACAAGACATATGTTTGCAACAAATTCAGGTAAGAATGTGTAAGCATTCGACATGCTTTTTTATGGTAAATTACCTCAAGCTTGTACCGAGAGGAGAAATGAGTAAGCAAAAGAGCTCTGCTTCGGAACCACTGGGCATGTTCAAGGATCTACATTTGTCAACATAGAAAAAATAAGAATCACTAAAAGCTAAAATATTACAAGGCTCACTCTCTCACTCTCTCTCTTAGTGCCCTCACATACCCAATTCATTTCATGTTTGATCTGTAAAAATCTCTTATCGCCACTCACAATCCATTGTTCAAATAGTTGCTTTCTCCAAAGAGGACCAAACTCAAATAGCAACCCTCAGACACACAAATCATTAACTCAGCCCCTACCATCATGCTACTTCCTAACTACATCTTAAACACCCCTCGCATAGCTATATAAGCCCTTGTCTACACAATGTAATAGTGCTGTCAATGACAAAAATTGAACGGATAAATGTAGAAATTATAGAGGTGTAGCTAGGAAAACTTTATTTACCTCCAAGACATGCATATGGCCATGTTGTCGTGCATGTTCAATGCTAAGATCTTCATCTAGATAAGTTGCCTATAAATACAGAGGGGAACATACTGACAGTACAAAACCAGTAATTCATATAGAGAAAAAATTAAGAAAATTTTCAATTTGTTTCAGCATTTTAATATTTATAATGCATGTGAATAATCTAGGCAAGAAATAATATTTTTCATCATATTATTTATTGGAGGTTCCTCCGAGAACGCACTACACAAGAATAAATACAAACACCATCCTCCCAAGGGCCCCTCTAGTCTCTTGAAATTTAAGGGTGAAGATTTCAAGGTTTCCATGAGTTCAGATAAAAAAGATCCACAATCCAGAATGGGCAGAAATTTTGTACCTAAATTAAAGCCCCCCTTTCCATCCATCAATCCCATAGTTGTAAGTCACATGTAAATGGAGGTTTGCATTATATTCTCTTATGGTGTATTCACAAGGAAAACTCTCCAATTGAGTAGCATCAATAAAATATTATAATGCACAGGCCGGGTTTTGCTAGAAACTAAGTTGCCTCAAAAGCTCGAGTTGTTAATGAACAACCAAACATTGTATGTGAAGCCCAAATAAGCCCACATATAGATGCATATAGATTATCCAATACTCCCCTTGCACGGGCAAGCACAATTTAAGAGATGCATGTGCACATAATGTGCAACTCCAGAGGTAAAGATCAAATCCGGGATCTCCTGTCATTGAGACTATGGTAGAAATTAAGTTGCTTCAAAAGCTCAAGCCGTTAAGGAACAAGCCAACAATGTATATCAAGAACATATCAACCAAAACAAGGAAAAAACCTACAATGTTCTATATGTAGACAAACAAATAGATTATCCAACCGGTTTAACTTTGCCAGCTTTAGGTTAAAATGTAACAAAATCCATTTCTTTTGTAACCAGCGTATCATGAAATAAATCATATTATTATATAAAGCAAATTGAATTATGATAGAACCTTCAATTTTTGCCCGTTTTACTCATTTTTTTCACCTTAAATCCTCTCTTACAAATCAATTTTATCCTTAAAATCGACTCCCCGGCATCCTTTACATCATTAGAATCTCTAGTGATCATGACCCCGGCATGTTCATCCTCTATATTTGGATATGGAGGACATTTCCGCAATATGCCAAGCAGGAACGTCCTCTATATCCAACAGATCTTCATCAAGACCTCAAACCACCTCCCAATGAACTGTGGCAACTTCCTCATCATTCCAGGAGACCACTCCCTTGCCTATGCCAGAGTGGTCATGAACTCTATGGCAAGGTGACTCTTCCATCCAATAATCACCTCTCCTCGTCGACCTGGACAATAATGCCCTTTTTGACATCAGTTGGAGCATGTTGTTATTTGACCCAAACAAAAGCAATATTCTACTATACTAAACTATGATAGGTTGAAAGGACTGAAATACCCCTCTACATAAATTTCTCCTTTATAGTTTTATTTGTAGAGATGTTTTAATAGAATAATAAATGTATTATACATAAAAAGTAAGATAAATGAATTTAAAAAAATTATTAATAAGAAAGGATATAACTAACTATCTTATACGAAAGAGTTGGCACAAAATAGGCTAGAATGGAGGTGTAATATCCATGTTGCCAACTTCAAATTTTTGGGAAAAGGCACTAATTAGGATTGATTTTGGGGAACCTCATTGTCAACTCAAGGCCACCACAAAGCATTTAATACCTTATCCTCCCCTCTTATCTGCCCTCCCCCCCCCCCCGGTACATGTATACCACTAGTAGGAATGGATCATCGACATGATATATGGGAAATGAGGTACATTAATAATGTAAGATATCCAAGTTTCCCAACAGCTCAAGCCACTAGGAAGGGAAAATCTTATTGGTTTCTTTTATATTTTAACAAATAATACCCTACTAGAACTATAAAGGTTGAATGGACAATGGCCACAATCAAAGTATTACTTGCATTTGTGTCCAACTTTTATTTGTTGGATAAACCCTTGGTCATCTTCAGTCACGATCATAAAAGTGAAATGTTTGCTTCCAACCCTATAAACAGGGGATAATTCCTCCAAAAAGTTTCCCACCTAAATTAGGAAAGAGAGAAGGAAATTTTAAAGGCTAAATGCCCACTAAGTACCACTTGAAATTACATGTAACTACTTTATGCATCAAATTCTTCCATCTATGTAACCAAATAAAAGAAAAGATTTTGGTTCCTAAAATATTCTAGTTCCGTTTGCTTCCATTCGCTCCCTTTTCATTTTCCCCTCACTTTCTTTCATTGTTTTTAAATGAGGTGTGTGGATCCTTAGACCAAACTAGAAGGGGCAGGGCAACCGCACTCTCAGAGCACTGCATCCCACCAAACCTCTGTTGGCATATATGACACCCACACATCAGATGTGGCTAAGTCGGGATATAATCCCTGTGGGTGGCCCATGGAGTTTAGGACTCCTACTTCCTTCATTTTCTATTTTCTCACTTTTTTTTGAACCAGGAAATCCAAAGTCCAGAAAAAGGGAAGGCCAAAAAAGTTGGCACTCCACCTTTGAGCCCACTATAAGACCCCTGAAGTATTGAGAGGCTTCTTGCCAAGAAAGCATCTTTGGAGTTCCACACACAATTCCAGAGCTTTAGAGGGTCATTACAAGAAAAATTTTAAGCTGTTTTCTTCTATAGAGAAATTTTGTTAAAAGAAATTTGTTGGCTGCAATTAAAAGAAGCCTTTTCTTGTTTTGAAAGGAGGATCTAAATGTTTGTCATCTTCTCTCAGGAGTTTCCTAGAGTCAGACAAACTCTTAAATATAGCTGTAAACACCACAGGTTCATTCTTTGTTTACCTTTCCTTCAATTTAACAAGAACCAATTCCTATTTTCTGTCTTTCAAACTCAATGTACATTCCTTATTTAAGGAAAAGAAGTCTGTTGCTCAGACCCTGTCCTTAATACATATTTCATCTTGTAACTTGTTTTCTGTAAACAAACCTCCAAGAACTTGCTTTTTTATAGTACCTTCTGATTCTCCGGAATAACAATTTCCAGAACATATAGTTTCGAATTGATTATTAAAGCTTCACCACCTACCTATAGTTTCCCACTACTCACAAGGCTACTTAAAGGTGTTGGAAATGATGTCACTTTTGCCTTCACCCAGTGTCTTCAAAAATACTACTTTGAGTAAGAGCAATTATACATCACATTCAACTCCTATTTCACAGGGAAGCCGATGGCTCCTGATGTACAAATCCTAAAGAAGAAAGCTCAAAACGGATGAAAACAAAATAACATTAAAATGTAGAAGTCATTAGGACCTCATTCAACTTATGCTAGATATTTACCTGTGCTCTTTTTCCCTCACTTCTTTTGTTTTGGTTTTGATCCTTTTAACTTGGGACTTACCAATCGTTTACAGAGGCAAGTAATCTAAGAATACTCTCAGAATAGTAAGGAAATCACGAAGTTCATTACACAAAACTTCCAGTACAACTCATTAGTCAAGCATTAGTCAACGCTACTCTATCTGAAAAAAGATCATTTGTATAAAGCAAGAGACTGTGACAAAGAGAAGCAAACCTCAGTTATTAGAATCTTTGATCTTAGTGCATCTGCATTCCGGGGGTCCAGTATAAAATCTGAAGTTGTATCTCCTGTAAAGGCTACTTCAGGGGACAAGATAGTGTCTGTAATCTGATCACCATAACATGGGTGTCAACAAAAAATCTGATTCAATAACACATAAAACGATATCATAAATGTAAGTACTACCATGAGGTGACAAAATTTACACACCTCTGCACCAGATAACTTCAGTTTCTTTATCTGCGGTCCTTTTAAATGAACGTACTGTTTCTTAAGCTTGTTCCTCACGGAGTAAATGACATACCCCTGAGTTGAAAAGAGGACCAGTGCTCATGGAAACGATCAGATTGGCAAAGAAATTAGTCCGACATAATCTACCTGGCTGGGTATAACATGGTGTGTCTTGAACGGTCTGACGACAAGATCATTACGAATTTCATAAGTCTCACCTGAGGTTCAAGATCGAGAAGTTCAAGTTACTTGCGCTTGGCTAAACTAACAGAGAAAAAGGCAAACGAGGAAAAAAGCAGAAGGATAAATGAGAAACATACCCACATCCAATGCAACTAAATTTACTTTGAGCTCGGTATTACTAAGAGCTCTATGTATGTCCAACAGCTTCTCGACATCATCCTTAATGCAAGGAGGTAAGAACACCGTCGGGGATTTTAAGCTGTAGAGGCCACGCGTTGCTACATACATCGGCAGCCCCCCCTGCACATGACAGAAGAAATAAAAAAATTGAAGACATTTGTGGTTCAAGGACGGACGGACTGAAAGTTGGCAGCTTTTCGGTGAATTTTGCCTCCACATGCAAGTGGGCGGAACTCATTTTCCATCACGTAAACGAAAGGAAATTTCATTAAACAATATTCAAAGAAGAAGTTCAAAAGAAAAGCAAGTCGAGAGTGCGGGGAGGGAGTAAAAAAAAATGCAGGGAAGGAAGTAGAAGCGAGAAATTGAGAAGAAGAAAAGATAGCTGAGGAGAGAAGTGCTCAAGAGTTGAGAGATGAAGCAACACTTGTGGGATGGGGGTGGGGGGGAGCGTACAATGTGGTCAAGGTGGGCATGGGTGATGAAGAGAAAGTCCTGATGGACGGCCCGGGCCGGGCAGCGGCCGATATCAAAGGCGGCGTTGAGGCTGGGAACGATGACGCACGTCTCGTGGCCGCCTACGGAGATGCCCTCAATCAAATAGCCCTCGACGTCGACCCCTCTCCGGTTGACCTCTGCCCTTGCCTTTCGATACTCCTCCTGCTCGATGGCGTGGCTCAGAGCCGACAAGAATCCCGAGCGCTGAGCAGAGACAAGAGAGGACCGTCGTCTAAGATGCGAGGAAGAGAAGCTGTTGGCGGGGTGGTGTAGATGGCTGTAGGTTGTTGCCGTCACAGCGGTGGTTGTGGTGGAGCTGAGAGACGGGGCTCCTCCTCCGTGCGCAGGGTTAGGGACCGGTGGGGACTGCGGAAGAAAGGATGGGAAAGGGTAGTTGGGCCAAGCGCCCATGAGAGATATCATCATGCTGCATGTCATCTATTCTTTTTCTTTCTTCGGTGAGTTTGGAAGAAGACGCAGGAGGGGGGGTATTAAGAAAAAAAAAAAATGAAAAAATAGGGGATGATGATAAGCGCAAGCCAAACGGAAGAGACAGATTGCAGAGGGAGTGGGAGAAATTTTGGACTTTTTACCTGGGTGATTGCCGTCTCGGCGAGATCTCGCCGAGATCTCGCTCTCGGGATAAGATTGGGTAAAACCGCTTAGGGTCGGCTGTGGTGCACTCTTACCGGAATGGGTGAGAGTGCCCCCACGTCACTTACGGGGTCAGTATAGTTAAGCAGGACTTTCCTCTGACCCAAAACGTGATCATAGTTTACCTCCGGGCAGAGCTCCACTATCCTAATCGCCCATAACCCTCTCGTCTGGAGAATTTTCTCTGCTCTAGCCGCCGGAAGTAGAGGCTTGCTCTTGTCAGAGACCACCGGGACCCAGCAGTGGAAGGTGGTCTTGTCGTCGATAGGGATTTAGATCGATTTCAGCCTAGCTGAGTAGAAGTTGCAGTGAGGTTGTGGCGAAAATAAAACTAAGATGGCCGATTCACGAATGTCTCTCCTCGGTTCCTTTTTGTCTTCTTCCGATGCCGGAGAGGGTTGAGATGAAAAGATAAGACAGAATCCTCAAGGAAACTGCTCTCTTCCGTCGTCCAGAGAGATCTTCAACCCAGATCGGGTTCCATTTCTTCCGCAACCCTCATATTTCCTCCGGAGCTCCACTGCCCTAATCACCCTCAACAAGCTGTGAGAGACGAATAGGAGGTTCCTCTACCGCCACCTAAAGGAATCCCCTTTTACAACGCCCTAATCGCCGAAGCTTGCCTGCGAGGTGCTTCACAGTGAATCCAAAGTGTAGGATGCTGATTTCTGGGTATTCCATACTCAGATGCTTCTGTATTGAATCACTTTACCTCCCTGCATTGTTTATTTGTTGATTTACTAATTTTGAGTTAGTAGAACAAGTTGTTTCATTGTAAGAAGAAAGAGGAATGGGTTTATGATTATTATCTTATGACGGTGAGAGGGAGTCAAGTAGTAGTAAATAAAAATCTTTTGCTTACCATGAGAAATTTGTGATTTGGAACAAAAAAATGTTGTTTGGTTGAAGAAGTATTGGTTGAGGCTCAAGTTGGCCATTTGCAAAAGTTTACAGCTCACCTTTACAGCTCACCTTCTTTGAAAGTACTATACTTTCACACTTATTGTACTTTATTTTCTATCAATTATTTGCTTTTACTTTATCTTTATCTTTTATAGTTTATTTTTTTACTAGCTGCTATGTGATTGGCTGATTACATTATCTTTTTAACGATGTTGGTTGTTTAATACATAGCTATATCATTTTAAGATGCTCAATTCACAGTACTGGGGAGCAATATGAAATGCCCATTACCTAGTTTACTTTGGACCCATTTTCAATCAACAACACGTGATTCTAGGTGAATAAATTATATCAGCAGTTCAAGTTCATATCCAATTAAAGAATGATTTCGGAAGCACTAAAACATTAGCTTTTTTTTACTGCAAATCTACATTCTACATATTTACTTGCATTCATTTTGATGCTAAATTTTCTTTGGATAATACGTTCATAGGTTAGTGAATAGGTGACTAATTTTAAAAAGATTCAAGTGGATAGGTATCTTTTACTGTAATTAGATAACTATTTTTTACTGCTAATTGATAGAGTTTCGTCTAATAAATGCCAGGGTCTTACATTTTCTAAGCTTTGATGAATACGAAGAGCACCACCTGCCATAGTTGCAAAAGGGCATTGTAATAAAGCACAATGCAAACCATCGTTATGCAACAAGTGGAATAACAGCTTTTCTTTTCAAAGAATTAGCCAAAATGTATAACCTTCCAACTCAGGTATTGATACTTGTTAGGAACACCAGCTCCCATATGATTACTTATGTGGAAGCATCAGTCACTATCAGAAGGGTATTTTGAGAATTTTGCAAGCAGAAGGGTATCTTAAAGAGAGCCAGAGGCATGACAAGGCTGGTTACAATCCTACCAAGTTGTTTGCTCGTTTGAAGAATAGTATTCGGCTAATTGACATGTAAAGTGGAATTATTAAAAAGGTTTTCCAAAAGATAATCTAAGAGACCGTATATCTTTGTATAATATTTCTTTGTATTGTATCCTATCCTGAATGGCATTTGTTTGATATAAATTTGCAATCCACATGGGCAGCATTATGTTGTTTGGGCAGAAGATGCTGCTAGATTTATGGAATACAAGAGTGAGATAAATGATCTAGGTGTAATAGTTGTTGGTTCTAACCAGATTTATCTTACTTTTCCTGCAGAAAGCACCACATTTAGTGTACAATGTAAGAAACATGGGCAACCTTTGGGGTCGTTGCAGTCACCTATCACCTATGAAATCTGCACCATCTTATCTCTCTCCTCCATCGCAAAGGAAATCATTCCAGACAATTTGCAGGCTCCCATCTATAATGGTTGCAGGACTTATTTGTTAATTTTGGAAATTCACAACCTGCACAGTATAACGATCTTGCTAATTCGTATGTATCTCAAGGTCATCATTAGCCAATGGCAATGGCTTAGAGCCACTGCATACTCCATATTCATTTTGTGCCTTCTAATGAATTCTCACACTATATTACTGTAGAAGCTAGCATTCATTTTTAAGCAGTGGGTCATATTTAGTTTCCCAATAGTATATTGGTTTAATCACAGGTCTGCATACACAGAGTATCCTTAACAGAACCCTTTGGATAGCATATATGAAGCAGATTAAATGCTGAGGAACATGAAATATACCAGCCATTTTACTGCACTGAATTTCACAATTAAAATTGTAAAAATCTACAAGAAGTATTGGGTCTAAGTGCAGGTTTTGGGAGTGTCATTGACAGTACCTTTGAGATAAAAAATTTGCAAGAAAATTAAATGCTGAGGAACAACCATTTTATTGCACTAAATTTAACAATTAGAATTGTTAAAATATGCCAGATCCAAGTATCGTTGACTATTATTGATTTTCCAAAATTGCTGCAAGGTTGAATAATATTGCAGTAGAGTTAGAGCAATATTGCTCCAAGGTTGTAGCCATATTGCTATATAATTTTAGTAATATTACTCCAATCATGTAGAAATAATATTGCAAACATTAGAGCAATATTGCTGCAAGGTTGTAGCAGTATTGCTCTTTACCTTATAGCAATAATGCTCCAACAGTGTAGTAATAATATTGCACTATTAAAGCAATATTGCTCTAATATTTTAGCAATAATGTTGCACCATTAGAGTAATATTGCTTCAACGTTGCAGCAATATTGCTCCAACCTCATAATAGTATTGCTGCAAGCTTGATGCAAAATTGCTAGAAGGTTGGAGCCATATTGTTACATAGTTGTAACAATATTGCTACATAGTTGTAGTCATATTGTTATATAAGTTTAGCAATATTGCTCCAATCATGTATAAATAATATTGCAACATTGGAGCAATATTGCTGCAAGGTTGTAGCAATATTGCTCCTGCCTTTTAGCAATAATGCTCCAACAGTGTAGTAATAATGTTGCATCATTAGAGCAATATTGCTCCAACATTGTAGCAATAATGCTGAGCAATAATGTTGCACCATTGGAGCAATATTGCTCTAACATTACAGCAATATTGCTTCAACCTTATAACAATATTGCTGTAAGTTTAATGCAAATTTGCTACAGGGTTCGAGCCATATTGTTACATAGTTGTAACAATATTGCTACATAGTTGTAGCCATATTGCTATATAATTTTAGCAATATTGCTCCAATCATGTAGAAATAATATTGCAACATTGGAGCAATATTGCTGCAAGGTTGTAGCAATATTGCTCCTACATTGTAGTAATATTGCTACAAGGTTGTAGTAATATGGTTCTAACAGTGTAGTAATAATGTTGCACCGTTAGAGCAATATTGCTCTAACGTTATAGTAATATTGCTCCGACCTTATAATAATATTGTTGCAACTTTGATCCAAAATTGTTGTAGGGTTGGATCCATATTGTTACATAGTTGTAACAATATTGCTACATAGTTGTGGCCATATTGCTATATAATTTTAGTAATATTGCTCCAATCATGTAGAAATGATATTGCAATATTGCTCCTACCTTGTAGCAATATTGCTCCAAGGTTGTACCAATAATGCTCTAACAATGTAATAATAATGTTGCACTATTAGAGCAATATTGCTCCAACATTGTAACAATAATGCTACACCATTGAAGCAAATATTGTTCCAACCTTATAACAATATTGCTGCAAGTTTGATGCAAAATTGTTATAGGGTTGGAGCCATATTGTTACATAGTTGTAACAATATTGATACATAGTTGTAGCAATATTGCTCTAACCTTGTAGCAATAATGTTGCAAGGTTATAGCAATATTGTTGCAGGGTTAGAGCAATATTACTAAAAGGTTGCAGCCATATCCATACAATGTTGGAGCAATAATACATTAATGTTGGAGCAATATTGCTCCAACATTGTAGCAATATTGCTGCAATGTTGGAGCAATATTCCTCCAATATTCCTACCACGTTGCAGTAATATTACTACATCCTTATAGCAATATTGTTACTATGTTGTGCCAATATTATCACATCATTGGAGCAATATTGTTACTACATTGCAGCAATATTGCTACATCCTTAGAGCAATATTTTTATTACGTTAGAACAATATTGCTACATCCTTACAACAATATTACTACAACCTACCACGTTATAACAATATTGCTACCACCTTTTAGCAATATAGCAATATTCTTTTGTAGCAATATTGCTACATCCTTAAAGTAATATTGCTACCTCCTTACATCAATATTGCTACCACATTACAACAATATTGTTCCTCTCCTGCAGCAATTTTGCATCAACTTGCAGCAATATTGCTCTAACATTCAACAATATTGCTACAAGGTTGCAGCAATATTGTTCTAATATTGCTGCATTGATAAAGCATTATTGCTACAACCTTACAGTAATATTGTTACAACGTTTTTGCTACAAGGTTGGAGTTTAATATGAATATGGCTACAACCTTGTAGCAATATTGCTCCAACCTTATAGCAATATTGCTCCAACTTTACAGCAATATTCTTCCTACTTCACAGCAATTTTGCATTAACTTATAACAATATTACTATAAAATTGCAGCAATATTACTATACTATTAGAAGATTATTATTATAACCTCGCAGCAATATTATTTTAACGTTGCAGCTTTTTTGAGAAAACAATAATAATCAAAGTTACTTACATCTAACATATTTTATAATTTTAATTATTGATTTCAGTGGAATAAAATGACAGATATAATTGATGTTCCTCAGCATTTAATCCGCTTACAAATTTTTTATCTGAAGGGTACTGCCAATGACACTCCCAAAACCTGCAATTAGACCCAATACTTCTAACATATATTTTTAATTTTAATTATGGAATTCAGCTTAATAAAATGGCTAGTATAATTTATGTTCCTCAGCATTTAATCTACTTACATATATGCTATCCAAAGGCATCTGTCAATGATATTCTCTCTGCGTATGCAAACCTGCGATTAAACCAATATACTAGGGAAACCAAATATGACACACTGCTTAAAAATGAATGCTAGCTTCTCCAACAATATAGTGTGAGAATTCATCCGAAGGCACAAAAAGAAGAAAGTTGTAAGGAATGATAACATAGTAATATTTCTTACATTGGACACTAAATGTGGTGCTTGAATATTAAGCCTCTATACTAGTTTTGTTTACAATTCCTAAAATACCCCTCTTCTTATCATCCTTATGCCCACACTTTTATAACGGCTCCTCCCACCATCGGGCACCTCTTCCACTGGCGTTTCCTCCCACCACCAGGCACCTCTTCCACCGGCGTCTCCTCCCAACACCGGGCACCTCTTCCACCAGCGTCTCCTCCCACCATAGTGCACCTCTTCCACCGGCGTCTCCTCCATTCTTCTCTTCTCCAGCATTCTCTTCAACTGGCACTTCTTCCACCGGCATCTCCTCCCTCTTCCTCTTCTCCTGCATTCTCCTCAACTGTGTAAATGATTTCATTCACTGGAGCTTATTCCCCCATCTACACATTTTCCGCCTCCCTCTTTTTCTTCCAATCTCAAGCTTGAAACCTCTCCAAAACCCTATCCAAAACCCTTTGTTAGACATCATATGCTTTTTGGCACTTTGTACGATGGAGTTTTTGGTGAGCATCTCATGTCTGTTGAGTTTGATTTTTGATTTTTCTTAGATTTGTTGTTTTCTCCGATTGGCGATATAGATTCTTTTTTCTCTGTGTGCAATCGATTGACAATTTTTATGTTGATTGCCTAATCTAACATCACTCCATGACAAGGAAGAAATTTTTCTGGAGGTGATGGTTATAGGAGCAAAACTGGTCAAATCAGTAACAAAGCCTGACTAGAACTATTAATTATTTGCTACACAAAAGCACGAGGTGTTAAGATTCATGTTGTAGATATTTCATGTGTAACTCCTTCAAGGTTATACTAAACCAGTGACCTTATTTTTGAATATTGCTCAATAATAAGATTATTTACTTATTTGTTTTAAAAGAAAGATCAATTTTTTTCTAGCAGTCCTAGTTGTTGAATCTCAATATTTGTTAGGTCATTTGTTTTCTAGCTTTGTTTAGATCTAGATCTGTGCTTGGTGTTGGGTGTCATGCATTAATTAGATGTTGTTTATTGAAATTAACTTTTTGTTGATATTTCTATATATGTTCCAGACTTCTATGTTTCAAGGACTCACTAAGATACATCTTATTGTGCAGAGTACATACAAGGGAATGTGAAGAATTAGGAGATTCCTTGGGGCAACTACACAAAAAATATTCTTCCGATTTGAGAGCTAGTTGGAATTAAGTTAGAATTTTTCAATGTTATTTGAAACTTGAGGGATAGTCCTTAGCAAACCACTTTGTGAGTTTTCTATCCAATATTAGAGTTTTGTTCTCTTTTATATATTACTTTCTTGTAATCCATCATTATATTCCTTTGTAATGACATTGGTCATTTGTGTTGTTTTACTCTATGTTTTTTTTTAGAATTGCTTATTAAGGTGGATTAATATTCCTTAAACAAAGGAAGAATAATCAATTCATATTCTATTGAAGGCAGAAATCAAATATAAATAGCAATCAATTTATACTATACTTACATTCACACAACAATAAATATATACTCTATTATTCACATCCACCACAGAACATAACAGTAAATATATACTCTGTTCACATATATGGAAGAATAAAATTATACTTTAATTTCATATATAAAAAAATAAATTTATATTCTATTCGCATATATGGAATAATAAATTTATACTCTGACCTTATATATAGAACAGTAAATTTATACTCTGTAAACATATATGGAATAATAAATTTATACTCTGTACACATATATGAAATAAAAAATTTATACTCTAACCACATATATGGAAAAAAAATTATACTTTATTAATAAAATTGTTTAGATTAATATTTCTAAGTTTAGCAAAACCTACACTTACATTATACTTGAAATTGTTGGGAAAATGTACAATTTTATTATAATTATAATTATGATTATGATGCAGAATTCATAAGTTTCATACTTTGTTTATTACATAGTATAATTTTACTATTCTCATCAATTGGAATCATTATTTATTGTGTATCATTGAATTGATTTTTTCCCTTGTTACCAATTTTTGTGATTTATTATGAATCAAATTTGTATAGTTGTTCTCCATGTTATTATAAATGTCTTTTTCATTATAATGATTAATGTTTCATTATATGTAGGTTAATGGATTCATTTCTTCTTTTAATGTGCAAATACATTACTAATACTACTGTTATTCGGGTTGATATCAAGAACACACACAAGGGCTTGATTTCTATGATTTGTGAACGATGGAGTAACTTGAATGCTAAGAATGTGAGGTTGTCTTACTCTTTATCGGGTCATACATGTTGTAATCTTCACAATGATGTTGACATGGAAAATTTATTCTTACTTGCTTCCAATCTTAGAGTTAAGACTATTGATGTTTCTGTTACGGATATTTCAATTTCTAGCGATGTGTCCATTGGTTGCCAGCCCAGTTTTAGTAATCATTTGTCAAGTAGCAATATCCAGAGTATTGATGGCAGTGTGTTTGATGAGGTGACTAACTTTGATCTTCCTTCCTCCTCACATGAAGATTCAATGCTTATGACTAAAAATTGGTCCAATGAAATAAGTCATGTTGGGCAAAAGTTTGTTGGAGGAGTCCAAGAGTTCAGGCATAAATTGTGTCACTATGCTATTCAAGTTGGCTTTTAGTTTAAGTATGTAAAAAATGATGCAAATAGAGTGACTGCAGAATGTAAATTCAAGGAATCCACTGGAAGTGAATCGCAAGTTCATGAAAGGAAAGATAACTGGAATAATTTTTTATATATTCTTAATCTAAATACTATTCATACATGTGGTTTTGTTGTGCAAACAAAGAAGAACTCGAGGATGATAGCTAAGATTGTTTCTAATGAGTTGTTGAGCTAGGTTGTGAACAAGCCCCTTACTCGCCCAATTGATGTGGTGTGTGAATTCAACACTAATTATGGTGTTGATATTTCGTATAAAGTTGCTTGGAAGAGTGTACAAAAGGCTCAAAATCAGGTCTATGGTGATCATTCAACATCTTACAATGATCTTCATTGGTACGCCAGGGCTATTTTAAGTACTAACCATGGTAGTCATGTAGTACTGGATATTAATGATCTAAATTTACGTTTTAGAAGGGTATTTGTGTCCTTTTTTGCATGCATTTCTGGATTTGAGTATTGTCGCCTAGTTTTATTCTTGGATGGTACTCATTTGAACGGTCATTATAAAGGACATTTGTTGGCTGCTACTGGTAAAAATGGTAACCAAGGTAAAAAAAATCTCTTATTCTAGAGAGTTTGTTTATATATTTTTCATTTTATATGTTATTTTTTATTAGTATATTTTTCAATATACTTTGCTTTAATTGTTTTTTTTACTATAGAGTATAATTTTATTCTTTTCTGAAGTAGATCATTTTTTTCATGCTCTTGATGTTATATTTTTTTGTCTATTTTATTAGGTATTTTTCCACTAGCATATGCTATTGTTGATTCTGAGAATTTAGATAATTGGAGATGGTTTCTCGAAGAATTGAAGAAAATATTAAATCCTTCTCGTCAGCTAACTATTGTTTCAGATTGAAACAAGGGACCTGTTGAAGGAATGACACAAGTGTTCCCTTATTTTCCACATGCCTACTGCTTATATCACCTAAGAACAAATTTGAGGAATTGTTTGAGAGGAAGGACCAAGCATGTTCGTAACAAAATGGATTTTATGCTAATAGAGTGTGCAAATGCAACAACACCAACATTGTTTCACAAGAAATTGGAGGAGCTAAAAATAGAGGGTGGTCAACAAGTTATTAGTTTCTTTGAAAATCTTCCTAATGAAAATTGGACAAATGCTTACTTCAAGGGTAAGCGTTATGGTGATTTGTCTTCAAATGTTGTAGAAAGCTTCAATTCATGGATCAATTATGAAAGGCACTTACCAATTATGAAGATGATTGATTCTATACGGGTCAAAATTATGAATATGATGATGGAGAGTAGTAATCAGCCAAGCAGCTGGACAAGTGTTCTTTGTCCAATAATGGAGAAAAAATTGTCTGATAATATCAATACTTGCATCACTTGGGTGGTGGTTGGTTCTACTCCAAATGTGTATGAAGTTATGTCAACCCTATCTGCATATGTGAATATTGAAACTCATGAGTGCTCCTATTTTCGTTGACAGATAAATAGGTTTCCATACTCACATGCAAGTGCTGCACTGATGAAGAGTGGAAAAGATCCCCGTTCTTATTGTGATGAGTACTTGACAAAAGAGTTTTTTGAAAACTCTTACTCTCAACCGATCAATCCTATTCCTACCTTGGAAAAGCCAGATGAAGAAAATTTAGTATTGCCACCATTAACAAGAAGGCAACCTGGGAGGCCCAAGAAGAAGAGGATTCCTTCTCTTGGTGAGAAAATAAAAAGAAAAACTAAATGTGGTCGATGCGGTAAACTTGGTCACCACAACAAAAAATCATGTAAAGAGGCTTTGTAGTCCCTCATATATAAATGTTTTTTTTATTATTTTTGTTTTAGGAATACATAATTTTCAATTTTTATATGCAAATCATAATTTCATATTCAAAAGGTATTGCTTAGTTGACATTTTAATTTCCCTTCATGTACTAAACCATTAATTTAGTGTTACAGTAAATTTATACTCTGTCAGGATCACAGTATAAATTTACTTGTATTCACTTTACGATTTTATATTGACAAGTCATGTACCACAGTAAATTTATACTCTGTTCTGATTACATATTAAAAGGTCATGCCTTACAGTAAATTCATACTGCTGTAAATTATTTTTTTATTGAAAAGTCATGTACCACAGTAAATTTATACTCTGTTAGAATCATAGTATAAATGTACTATAATTCACACGATTATAATTTTATCATGAAGTTAGGTGTTACAAAAAATTATGTAAAGGCAAAGTTTATTGTAATCCCTTAGCCAATTTTTATTTTTATGGGTATACCCTAAAACCAGCAGCCAGGATTATTTCAACAAATGATATGGTATTGGCAGCCTAACATATATAGCAAATGGTTTTTTTTTGTTGATATGGAGTCACAAGCTACTAAGGCACATGAGGATAATGCTTTGAATAGGTTTTCAAATAAAATGGTTCCTAATGGGCTGATAGCCCCCATATGTGTTAGCAAATGGTTGCTATAACAATTTCATCATGAAGTCATTTGTTACAAAATACATTTTACAACAGAAAATCAGTTTTCACATGAAGTTGGCTTCTGCACTTGAATCATTCCCCTATGTGATTCACCACAAGAAGCTTCTAGACGGTCATCTAAGTTGCTCCTGCATAGACAAATGTCACACTTAGGCACAAGACATGGCAGTCATCTCAAGGAAGAAAAATGCTTTAATTCTATAATCAACATCACATTGCTATGACTGACATTAATCCAAACATATTTTTATTGTCCATGCACAAGCATCTAATTCCCACATACCGACTCATATGTTGCTTTCTTCCAAGAAGCCGAGAAAGGTTTAAACATATCCAGCATGACATAATTTATTCTCTTATCAATTTGCTATCAGTAGGTACTAAAGGAATTATTGAATAAGCTTCATCCAACAAAGAAAACTAGCGTATTAGCAAATTAGAAAAGGTAAAATTTGAGATGAAAGTGAGGATTAATCAAATTGTAGTTTTGAAAAGCTGAAAAGTATCCGAGGATTAAGAAAATCAAGTGCAACCAAAATATTGTTAGGGCCTGTTTCCTACATACTGAACACACAAGAACAACTGCGCTCAACATTCACCACAATATAATAAAAACCAAAATTTTAAAATTAAGAATTTAATTTTCAAAGAGGACCTAATGGGAAATCATAGGCCTTTTGGGGTTCTGGTGAGAATTTTCTCTAAATTCTTTTAGTTATCAAGACATTTACATGCATAGTTTATATTAAACTTAGTCAAAAGAAAAGGTAAATATATCATCATAACAATCAATTTATACTCTATTGAAGGGAGAGATCATGTATAAATCACAATCAATTTATACCATAATTACAGAACAATAAATATATACTATGTTATTTGCATCCACCACAGAACAAAACAGTAAATATATACTCTGTTGTTTACATCCACCACAGAACAGAACAAGAAATATAGTGCTCCAACATTGTTATGTGTTCATCAAATTCAAATGAGTGCACCAGTTTATCCTCCATAAGCCTCCTTATGTAAATTCCTACTCTTTCAAACCCATAATTCTAGTGTTCTCCCTGACTCGCTTGAATGTAAGATACAAGGGGCTATAAAACAGGCAGCACAAACCAAATGGAACTACTATCATGGATAATAGTCCTCTTGAGAGGGCCAAAGCTTCAGGCACTGAACTATACATCAATTTCACAGCCTTTGAATCATAGCCATAGATCATAGTCCGGTGCTTTGCTGGGACCACCTCTGCAAACATGGGATTATTTGCACAAGTACCACTAACTAATAGTGAGGCACATAAGGAAGAGCATTGTGGCAAAAATTGACCAGCTATTTACTGATCTAGGGATCATAGATAAGATAAAAGCGAAGTTGTGAACAGTCAAATTTTTATCTTGCCCCATGTGATTTGTTATATAAACTATGGTCTCTGAATTAGGGCTAGCATTGCATTCAACCAACCGTTCCATTTTCTTCTCAATAGAAATTTATATTTGGTTGGAGTGAGGGTGGATAATCCATCATTAGGTGGTCATGTGTTCCATATTCTTGAATCATGACCGGCCATTCAGTCACCCTACTTGTGTTGTGGTGTGAGTTGCCAATCAAACTGGGAAAATGGCCCATAATTATGAAGTGGGGCCAGCCCAAATTCATTGATTGATGCACGACCAAACTGCATTTTCCTGTTCCTGTAATGCTTTGTAAGCTCGCAAATGGAAAAGCTCACATATATACTTTAATGACCAAACAGTAAATATATACTCTGCTCACATATATACTTTAATTTCATATATAGAAAAACAAATTTATACTCTAACCTCATATATGGAACAACAAAATTATACTTAAATTTCACATATAAACAAACATAGATGTTCATAAAAAATAGATGTCACTGCACTTACCTTTTCTTTTTCCTGTAAGGTCTTCTCTTCCTATTGATCATCATTCAAGAACATATGGATCATTTGGGCTCTAAAATTTTCAATTGATCCATCTTCTAAATTTTTCTTTACTTCATGTCCTTTGACTATTTCATATATATAGTAGCACATGAATATGCCACTATCATCTCTGCAAATAGTAAGTTAATATTAGACCCATATAATTTCTTTGCTGTTAACATGTGTTTCTTCAAATTTTTTTTCAAAACTTGCAAATTTTTTGACTGTTTTGCAATATTTTTTACTTCAATGAACTCTCCCATCAAGTCTTGCGTTGAAATGTCTAATTTAACTCTTCTTTTCATCTTCTCTTTTGAATATTCAACCAATTCATTTTTCTCTAAAAAAAATCACATGTTAGAGAATGAAAGTATAATTTTACTTAATACACACAATACATAATTATTATTGTAAGTAAACTAGAATTTATTCTTGCAATAGAAGGAAATTTACCAACTTCATGGCATCTTTCTCATATTGGTCAAGTGAAAGTCTTTTTGATTTACGTGAATTGTAGTGCATCCATTCTCCTGTCTCATCATCACTTAACATAAAGTGCCAATGATATAATCCATGTCCAGTATCCTTTAGATTTGATGCAGTAGGAAAATTTTGATATCTTATTTTCCCACATTTATCTAAATATGGGTAAAAGATAAACCTTCTCATTTCCTCTTTCTTCCCATTTTCCAAATATATCTGTTTTAACAAGAACTCATTAGTCAATTATTCAAGCTATATCATGTATAATAATATATAAAAAATAAATTTATATTCTTGGTCACATATATGGAAAAGTAAACTTAATACTTTATGTAATATCCCTAATTTTCCCAAGTTTTGAAATTTAAATACGTGGAAAATAGGGTGTTTGACCTTTTGACATTCTTAGTAAATAACTTCATCCTTAGATAGAAATTATGGCTGAAACTAATTCTATTACAAAGTAGATAGATAGAGCTTCTAAACGCCACCAAGAATGCATGAATCGGAGTCCAGATGAGGGAGATACGACCGTTTGAAGTTGAACATATCGTGCAGGACCCATTTACCTGATATAGACTGTATTTGGCCCATTTAAGTCATTTTGCGGGCCCAATTGTTTATAATTCCAAAATTAATTTTTAAGGTTCTAATGAGGTGGCCTAATTGGGGAGGATTACCCAAAATTCTAGAGGGTTTAGGAACCCTAATCCCCAGGTTTATAAAAGGCCTTCTTAGGGCACAATTAGGGGGGTCTTTTGCCCGATTGGAGGAGTTTTTTTTGGGACGGAGGGAATTTTTCGGCGCGACTCTGGCGAAGCGTTGGTGATGGTGGATCGATGACAAATCGGCCTTCGAGGTAGGATTTTTAAACAATATCAAAGATATTTTATTATTAAAATATAAATCTTTTTTTGTAATGTCATGAATAGTGATATCTACAATCACTGTCTACTTCTGGATGTTTCTGAATACCGGCCAGTCACCGGCCTACCATTAGTGGCTAGACCTATTGCGAGAGGGGCATTCCAGTCCTGGCGGTGGCAGTTTTGGATCCGGCGACCATGACGGCGGCGGATTTGCTACTGCTGGGTCAACACAAAAAGAAAAAGAGAGAAGAGCCTTACTGCAGCGCGGCGTAGCCGCCGGCCAAAGGAAGGACCAGGGCTGCCGGAATCGCCGGAAGATGGAGATCCAGTCAAGCCCGGCCCATCGGTTGGCCGTAGTGGCCTACCATCGTGACAGAACCGCCGGATTTAAAAAAAAAAGGGACAAAAAGAAAGGGTGACCTTTGGCCGCCGGCTAGCCACCGGGCAGCGGCAGAACAGATGCCGTCAGTTCCACCATTCGCCGGCGGTCCAGGAACACCTGGGCCATCCCTCCTCGGCTGCAGTGTTGGCGGCCCCGCCAGAGGCTGTGGCCGGTTGAGGAGAAGACGACCCGCGATGCGGGTCGTCAGCCGCTGGACCGGGTTGGGTTTCCCAACCCGATCGGGTCCGGTCTGATTTGATAAAAAAACAAATTTAACATCCTAGAAAATTACTATTGAACCTTGAGAGGCGTGGGAGTTTTCTGACTAAGTTTCATATCAGCTAAAAATCTCAGAGGTTGAAATGACCTTTTTACCCTTGTTAGTTTATTATCGTACAATATTAACTTACCCGAGTTCAAGGCTTTGATTCAGGGTCATATGAGTGGATCTAAAAATTGGGAAAATTCTCAGTGAGATTTTAATGGGTAACCAAACTATAGGCTATGCCTTTTTGGGAGGAAAAATCCCAGTGAGTAGAAATTAATCTTTTTGTCCCTAGGTTTAATCGGAAATTGTTAAATAAACCTGGGTCGGTTCAAGGGGTTCACGACCCTGTCACATGCCAGGAAAATTACACAGAGTCCATGAAGTCAAGTAGTGCGCTTGAGTTCAATTTTGGACCCATTGGATGTCAATAAAGCCTTAAACCAAATGACAGAACTACCCCTATGCAAACTAGCCCGCATTCACGTGGATGTTGTTAACGGGCCAATGTAATACTGAAACCTTTTGGGAGGTTAAAGACTTACCCGAGTGCAGAGAGGACTGTATCCAATGTTGGATAATTACTTTAATAACCTTAGGTGCATTACGACCAGTTTAATAAAGATTTATTAAGATAACCCAAGGAGGGTTAGGGCATGAGAGCTCAAATAATTCTTATATCATTAATGAATTTTATTATTGACATTATGATCTGCTTGGACCTGTGTAGTTCTGATGGTTTATGTTGTTCTTTGTTTCGATTTTTGATATTGATGTAGTGATAGTAATTTATCACTATCTTAAGATTATTGAAAGATTAATTAATGGGGTTTGATAGCTTTGGATTGGGCGAGAACACCTAATCAAGATAAAGACTAAAATACCTCAGAGGGGTTTGGGACTAGTTCATACAGTGAACAAAGCCTTTGACCTGATGATTTGCCTTGGTTGATGAACCGATGGCATGTTTCGAGTTGTAAACCTTAGTCTAGAAGGGACTAATAGGATTTGGGACAGTCATTTGGAATCCTGGCTTATAGATGAGCAAGATAGGGTTCATAATGGTTTCCTGAGTTTTAGCTCTGTTGAGGAGCTGCTGATTTGACCGTGTAGTTGCACCTCCCCATTGGAGGGAGTTCTTTGTGAGTCGGGCTCACCGCAGATCTATTGAGGATCTTTTAGTGTACACGCAATTAGGGTCGCTGACATCCTGCTTGGTTGGCGTCTTTGACCACTTCTGTTCAGGTACAGTTGTAGGCTATGCCCTTCCACTCTGGTCAGGTCCTTATGGGCTAGGTTTGAAGATAGCACTTCCTGGTGGATTCGAAAGGCCTGGTGGATTCTAGGGTGTTTCATTGTCATTTGTCACTTAGGTTGATATCTGATGAGTCTGTTTGTCATTGGGATTAGACAGAGATATTAATTATCGAACAATAGTTTGAGAAATAATTAATAACATTGATTAATATTGCTTGTTTAATTAGAACAAGTAGAACAATTAAAGGACTTGCATAAAATGTAGGTTGCTTGAAAATACTTAAGCATTGCATATGTGATGCTATGCTTCTTAGTATAGTGTAGTATTAGGCAGAAATACATCTGGATCCGATCTTGTTGAAAACATTGGAGATGTTATCTGATGAGTACATAAGCAACTAACATCGGGTGATGTTGGCCCGATCCAAAAAATATTAATAAAACCTTTTGTCCTTTGGAAGCTCTTTTCCTGTAGGCGGAGATGCTCCATTGTGGTTGTGGTTGTTGTTTGGTTTGCTTTGTTGCAGATTCTCCAGGTGACGACAAGTGAGACCAAGGCAGGCGAGCACAAGAGGTTTTCTCATTTTTGCAACTCCGATACGTAAGTGTACCTTAAGCGTGAGAGTCAACTTGTTATTTATTTTCAGACGGGTGACAGACTTGTACTTAGATGGATGAGCTGGTCTTTATGAATTTTCAGACGTTAAATAATATCATATGCTTTGATATTCGTATTTGTAAACCCCAGTTATCATGACCTGGATATTTAATCGAATGGTTTGTTTTGTATTTAAAGAAAGAAAAAAATTCTCGCTACTTACCGTTTGTGCTATTTAAAAATATTTTTAAAAATCCGGGTCGTGACACTTTAATTTCATTTATAGACTAATAATTTTATACTATATAGAATAATAAATTTATACTCTAACCTTATATATGGAACAATAAATTTATGCTACTGTATATAAACATGGAATGGTAAATTTATACTATGATTTCATACATAGAATATTAAATTTAGACTCTGATGAGGTATATTTTCAACGTACAAGCTAAAATGTTCAAAACCATGCTAAAGTAAAGTCATTTGAGAAAAGCCACAACAATAAATGACTAGACATCTCTATCCATTTTCTCAATATCTATGTTTTATTAAGATGACTGATTGGTGAATTATTTAAACTAAATAACATGCATTAAAATTTATGACTTGCTAAATGATAAATACTTACAAAGGATAAGGAGTTGTGTAAGAAAAATGTTGCACTTTTTGACCAATTCTTCCCATCTTCTATGTCTTTCTTGATTTCTTTTAAAAGAATTTCCAAAAAGGCATCTATGACCTAATAAAAGATCAAAACAAGTTACTATGTTCATATGCATTAAACAAAATATTTGAAAACTCAAATACTTACATTAATGTTCAAAATTTTTTGATCAAGCAAAATTTTCACATCTTCCATTGTGATTTTTGCTTGTCCAGCGCTTTTGGAAACCCATATTAAAGATCTGCAACACATTCAAAGTTTGTTTATTAACAAAAGCTTATTTATTAATAATATTAATAAAATCATTCACATCATCTAATATGAGAGTTTATTTATACCTTGTAATTAAAATTAAAAAATAAAATTTGAAATACTTACATTGGCTCTTGTTTTTTTTCCAATTCATTGTTTTTTTTCCAATTCATTTTCTGAAAGATAGGACCACACAATCCCACTATTTCTTTTTGTTTTCTTAGGCTCCTTATCATTAGACCCCTTTGCAAACTTCCTTTTGTAGGCCCTTACTTTCTTCTCAACCTTTTCATAAACATGCACCAAATCATTTTCATCTTGGTTCTTTGTCTTTCAAGCCCTGCATTTGATTCTTGTTATCTTTGATGGCACCTCAGTTGCTGAATAGATTGAATGTTGGGGTGTCTCATTGGTTGTCATCTCACCCTCATATTTCGAAGTAAATTTTCCTGATTGTGCTTCATCAACCACCAAAGGTAAAGAAGAAGGGGTTGCCTCATGGACTGCCTCCTTACCCTTAGTTTTAGAACTAGTCCATTCTAATTCTACCCTTGCTACTACCATCTCTTCAATTTGTTGAACTAGTTTCTCTTTTTCTTTTTCCTTTTCTTCCAAAGCTGTTTTAAGTTTCAAAATTTCTTCATCTTTCGCTTCAACAACTGCCTTCAACTCATCAACTAAGTGTTGTTGATTGTTACCTACAACATATGTTCACATCAATCCATAAGTAAATTTGTATGTGTAAGTAATAGAATAACAAATTTATATGTTTGGGAAATGAAGATAATAAAAACAATACTACAGTAAATTTATACTCTGATGTAATGCTTAGGCTATCAAACAATAATAATATCATACACTAAACAGTAAATTTATACTCTCATATTATATACATAATTATACACCTATACCTTGAGATTTTATAGTTCATAATTATATCAACAATGAAATAGTAAATTTATACTATTACCAAAATTCTCTCCTTGCTCTTGCCCTCCAGGTTGAACCAATGGTTCAACCTCCACTTCCTCATTAGTCTCTTCTTCTCTCCCATAAAATGCAAAAAAATCTTTTTCTTCATTTGTCTTCTTCAACTGACCATCATTAACCTGTATTAAATATTACAATATTTTGTTAATTTTGTAAAAAGCAATAATTCAAATTTTTACTATCAAGCAACAAATATTACCATTTCATCTGTCAAAGCAGTCAATTGGCCAAATGCTTTTGAGAGATTTGTCATGCTCCACTTTATCAATCTAGGGATTGACACATTGTGGTCCCTCATTTGAATAATAGTGGAGTGTTCACATATCCAATACTACAAAGCAAGCCATATGTTAACAACTAAAAACATAAAAGTGTATTGAGCAGGAGAGAGATGTTATTCTTACCAACAGTGCCATAGTGCACCCTGTGACATGCTCTGATTTTCCATGTAAATCAATTGAATGCATGAGATTAACTTTGATTGCCCTTGGCCATGCATATGTCCGCATATCTTGTATATTTTCAACGTATTTTGCAAACCCCCATGGAATAGATGTTTCCTTTGTAGGGAACAACAAAGTCATACATGCATAAAGGCATAAAAGTCGCACCAAGTCCTCTCTTTCATTTTGGCCATCTATTCTTATAATTTCTTCAATGGCTGTTTCTAAACATGGTTTATCTAATGACTTGACTTCCCTAAGCCTCCTATTTACAAAATCTGTATTTCTTTTCCTCTTCTCACTAAAAGTAATAGTTACCTCACCCATTGGTATACCAAAAATAAGAGAAATGTCTTTTGAAGTTAATTCTACTAACTTCATGCCTAGCGTAAATCTATTTGCTTCATACATACCCAAGACATCCCAGATATGTTCATCAACCTTTGCAACCTCGTTATATTTTAAATTTTTATTTAAAAATACACTAAAAATTCCCCAAAAAGGAGTCTCTCTTAAAATCTCTCTAGTCTCATCTCCAAACAACCCTTTATACTTATTGAACAGCCGCCACATTGAAGTAAGATTGGATCTGTATTGAACCATGTCTTAAATCACAAAAAATAGATAGAAAATTGTTTAGATTAATATTCCTTAAACAAAGGAGGAACAGTCAATTCATACTCCATTGAAGGCAAAAATCACATATAAATCACAATCAATTTATACTATAATTGCATTCATAGAATAGTATACTTTATTGTTTACATCCACCACAAAAACAGAACAACAAATATATACTCTGTTGTTTACATCAACCACAAAAACACAACAACAAATATATACTCTATTCACATATATGGAACATCAAAATTATACTTTAATTTTGTATATAAAAAATTAAATTTATACTCTGTACACATATATGGAACAATAAATTTATACTCTGACCTTATACTATAATTACATTCACATATAAATCACAATCAATTTATACTATAATTACAATCACAGATCAGTAAATATATACTCTGTTGTTTACATCCACCACAGAACACAACAGTAAATATATACTTTGTTGTTTACATCCACCACAAAACAGAACAGTAAATATATACTCTATTGTTTACATCAACCACAAAAACAGAACAACAAATATATACTATGTTCACATATATGGAACATCAAAATTATACTTTAATTTCGTATATAGAAAAATAAATTTATACTTTGTACATATATATGGAACAATAAATTTATACTCTGACCTTATGTATGGAACAACAAATTTATAATTTAATTTCATATATAGAAAAAACTAGTATTTTTTTCATTTGTTTTCATGTCATTCGGTGGACTCGTTTTTTTGTTATTGTAAAGAATCTGACTAATGATAGGTACATACGTAAAATGAGAAATGGCCGACATCAGCCGGACCTCAAAATCACAAACAGCAAAGATGAAAACTTCAAAGCAACAATCTTGACTTCACATAAGTGAAATAGATCACATCGTTTATCAGTAACAACAAAAACCCAGGCATTTCCCCAGTACAAGTAGCTCACTCAACTAAACCCCAAAAATGACAAACGAAAAACCACAAACTTCAACTTCAAACATTTAATAAATGACCTACAAACACAAGAAAGACAAACAAGAGTCTACACTACCTAAATACGGAACTCCAAATCCGAACCAAAAACTTTGCAGTCGACAAAGTGGAAAATGTCAAGTTTTAGCGGAAAATGCGAGAGCAGCGGAACGATGAATTGGGGGTGGTGGAGGTGGTACTGCCGGAGAAGGTGGTCACCGTCGAAAAGCTCGGTGGGGGTCCTAAGAGCAACAACAATCAAAGAAGAAGACGGCAAGTAATGGATCACAAGCGCATGAAATCGCCGGAGCTTCGGTTTTGGTCAGGAGCAAATAGCGCGCAATCCCAAATTTGGGCAGTTAGAGTCTTAAATTTGAAATTCAATGCGAAAAGAAAGAAGGGTATTTTAGGTTTTTTAAAAGTTAAGTATATTTTAGTTACTTATTAGTCAAATTAAAATAGTCGGGACTTAACGATAATAAAATTTCAATCTTAGTCCTAAATGGTCACGCACCCTTCTATATAATTGTCGAAAACCTATCCATCTCATCTAAACAGCCGTCGCCCAAAAATAAGTGACTAACATAGAAAAGAGAAAGAAAAGATTAGATGAAAATACATCAAGGAGTGAGACTGAGGGAGCAGAGGCGGCGACAAGAGGTAAGGGATGACCATCTCCTGATGTATGACCATGACAACTTTTAAGCCGTTGGGTTGGGTGGTCCTTCCATTCTATTGATAAAAACTAATTGCGAGGACTATCACCGACGGCTCAACCGTGAAGGAGCAGTGGTTTAGCTGCAATTAGACAACCGTGTTTTTCAATTCAATCAAACTATCCTGAGGCTTGGCAACAGGACGATGCAAGTTAAACGCTGTCTCCCTAATATCCTAGAGACCAATCACTCATACCACATATCAGGACTTGTAATCCGGTTATATCAATAGTATACCATTCATCTTGAAGACGGATTACGATAGTCTTGAGACTCCACACGCATTTGCCCCTCTCCACGCTTACAATATGTGAAACAGTATTCTCTCATTTTCCTACTCCAAGCTTCCACCAACAAAACTATAATATCAAACCCACGTTCTAGGATAACGTAAAATCATCAGAATTTAGTTCTAACTCATAAATAATCAGTATTTATTCCCATCTCAGGCAAACCAACGAAAAACAGGGCCCTTGTAAAGAGAAAATTTAATCAACCACCCCTGAAAGTGAGAAGCACTGTGCTACCCAACTTCAACAAAACTTGAAACTTCCCTTAACTAACGAAATATCCCTAAACGAATGTGGTCACACCACCAAACACCAAATGTAGCTGAATGGAACTACAAAAAAATTTCAAACCTTCCCTGGATATCATGGCCATATGAAACAAATCCTTAAACCCAAGCATCAAGCACAATCATCTAACGTGCCAAAAGAGGCTTGCCCTTATCAAAGAATTTCAGTATTTATTTTAACCTACGTCAGCCACAGTTTCTGCTTCCGCCCTGCACAAAAGCAAATCCTTGTTTGAGAATTTTCACGATGATATTCACGCACATATTCACTCAATATATTAAATACATGGAATTAAGGTCAAAATTCTGCCAGCACTCATCCGACAAAACTATGCCACATTCTTACTTGTGAATTCCCTCTCCAACTTCCATTCTGAAGAATTTTCCAATCTTCACAGACGAACCAACTTCCTCGGACAAATCTTTAAGGATTGACTGATGACAAACACACCAGAAAGTCAGCTTTCCACAATATCAACAAATGCATGGGATCTATCGAATGTTGAACAGTCAATAACTGCACAGCTACCTACTAGCTAGATGGGTACACGTTTACATAGGACTGGGAAAAGGGTCAGGTCGGCAATGATGTACACTCAAATCAGGTCCCTAACCCTACTTGGGTCAGGTATGTGGGTAACCCTACAATTTTTTTCTCAACAGAGTTTTGTTTTTTTATTAACCAGGTATTTTATACCTTATCTTTGCAAGGGCAAAAAATTGAAAAATATAGATGCATTGCAACATAATGAACAGATGTCAAACACTTTCTGTGTTATTTGAGAAAGGGAGATTTGGAGAAAAAATGCATTGCAACATTATAAAACAAGTGTCCAAAACCATAACAATCCCACAAAAATTACTAAATGACTATCAAATAAAACAAAAATCTACAAGAACATAGAATTTGAAGAAAATTTATTTCTAATTTTCCCCACCTTGGGCCACGACATTATTAAAAAATTGAGTCAAGGTCGGGTTGCCTTGGTTATGCAAATAAATCCTGACCTCATTCTATTTTTAGAACAAAAAAAAATTAAACCCTGCACCTTGACCTTATTTTTAGTCGGGTCGGGACAAGTGCGGGTTATGCGGGTCAGGGTTGGATCAGGTATGTGGGAGTTGGGTTGAATTTTCCAAGTTGTATGTTTACATTATAAAAATAGCATAGTCAACTGATAACATGCATCTTTGCCCAGAACACTGATAGAGTTAAACAACTGTTGGAGAGAGCATTTCCTGATTCATCCACAATCAATTAAAAAACCCAAGGCATAAACATTGTGTCCTCCATCCGGTGGGCAAAAGCAGACATGCACAAAGAGAGTGGTCCAGTACAAACAGATAAAATGATTCTTGAAGGGTAACAAATCGAAAAAAAAAACAGAAAAAATCTCATTAACCTTCACATTAGTGGTGTCATTCATAACAAACTTTTGTTCCAACAACACAACTTCTTCAAAATACTTCCGCAAACGACCTTCCACCATTTTCTCAATGGCCATTTGAGACTTTCCCGTGCTTTCCGCCTGACACAAGAAAGTCAATTTCAAGATTTCACAAAAGCGAAAAATAAATACAGTTATAAGATAATAAGCACAATAATAAACTAAATTATCTCTCAACCTTATATATTTCATAAGTATAAACATATGTGTATTGTAACAAAAGATCACTCTTCCAGCTCTTATAAAAAGCCAAAAATAAATTCATAGTATGGTCTACGCAACAGTACAGTCAACTCAACAAATGAAGCTACAAAATGACTTGAAAAAGAAAATACTTGTGTTAATAAACTAAACTATCTCTCAACCTTATATATTTCATAAGTATAAACATCTGTGTACTGTAACATAAGATCACTCTTCCAGCTCTTATAAAAAGCTAAAAATAAATTCATATTATGGTCTATGCAACAGTACAGTCAACTCAACAAATGAAGCTACATAATGACTTGAAAAAGAAAATACTTGTGTTTTGAGTATATCCCGTTCACTCTCAATTGCTTCAGAAGAAACAAGTTCCTTTGATAAGAACAAAGGTTTTGCCGCAACAATGTGCATAGCCAATGAAGAACCAACTTTTTGAAGTGCATTCAATGAGATGTTTTTATCATCCGATTCAAGAGTCAAGATTCCAGCAATACGACCCAAACCTGTGCCAAATAAAGCTGACATATTAAAATCAAGCTATTCACGTTGCAATTTTGTAGACTGTTCTTAAAGTTCGGCTCTAGACACCACAAGATTCCAAATATACACACGTTGTTTGAAGATTTCCTAGACTTAATACCACAGTACACAACTTCTGCACACAATGCTTCGAAAAAATCATGTATCACCTCTCTCTCTCTCTCTCTCTCTCTCCTGACACACACAACATTCTAATTTTTAATATGATAGTCAAAATGCATGTCATGTCTCAGCTCTATAGTAAAGACAACTAAGAAATCAAAATAAACAGAATGGTACAATTCTGATTTATTTCCAAATTAACTGCAGATTCTACTCAGACCTTATTTACCAGATCAACTCCGATAGGCCACTGTTCATGAAGAATCAAACCAAGATAAAACTCAGATATTGGAGCACAAACACTCCACTATAAAATACCCAAGAGTGTTATATGAGCACTAAAACTACCCAACTTTTCTATTGTTTAACTCAGCCAAGTGTCAGTTGATACCATCACAAGAATCAACACGAATAATAAGCTTCCTATACATGTCATTACATAAATCAGCAAATACAAGTGCAAGGTTCCTGGTTCAACTTAGCTATAGAGACTTTCATCAGACAAATCAAGCATCAACCTAGTCACCACCAGCCCCAAAAATACTTTACCATGATAATTTGATGCATATCATCTTTGGAAGATTTTTTATTCAATGAAGGCAGGAATACATGGTAAGGATTAAGGAAGGTGGTGGAGGTACATTATACGAGCTTGTTGGAGTCAGTGCTAGAATTGGAAGACCAAACCCAACTGGAAGAAGGGATGTCCGCTGGGTGAATAGAGGATATCTTGCTGATGGATAAAGCTTGGAAGCCGTTGCACTGAAGACTCATATTGCAGGCACATGAGCAATTTGAAGAGACATAGTTGGAGCAGCTCTTTAATTATGGAGATTTGTCTTATCATCTTGGAGTTTTGTTAGGAGTTTTATTTCTTTTAGAATCTTGAATAGCCAATAGGAATTTAGCCTTTATCACTCGCTCATATTAAGGATTTCTTTATGTGACAATTACTTGATTTAGAATTTAAGATGAAGTCCATAAAAGCCCCAACGTGGCAGCCTATATAGGTGGTGTGTTTATGGTTTAAAGTTAATAAAAGTTTATGTAGTTTCTCTTGAATTCATGTTGTGTGAGGGTGTGCCTCTACACTTCAATCTACCTGTTCAAGTGTTAGGTTTGCCCTGCCTTGACAACTACCCTGGCCAAACTCTCCAAGAAGGAAATTCAGCTTCAGAAGACAGATTTGTGAGTGTTCCATCATCACACTCTCAAGTGGTTAGCGTGTTTTTTGTTGGTTTCCTACAAACAAATTGCCTTCATTGTTGCATCATCCTGGTTTTCACCACTATGCATCATCATTAGTGCAGGTACGTTTCATAATTTGCAAGTGTTACATACTTAATGATTTAATTTCTTCACGACCAAAGAATACTACAATACCACTAACTTATTAGACTACCAACAAACAGCAGATTCACATTTATCAACCTTCATATAAGCATATCGATTTATTGTCCATAAAAATTATTAGTAATGGTAATAATAATAAGGATAACAATCACAATTTTTCAAACAGGCAAACAAATAATAGGGACTATTTTATGGCAGTCAGCAAAAAAATGACTCACTTTCATCTCAAGGAGGGTATGCTTCATGTATATGAAAAGAAGCCGATCTATCCTCCTCCTTTAATTGACTTTTCATTTTATATTTTAACTCTGCTAAGAATATACATTATGCAACAACAAATTTAAACACCTGGCTGTGGACATGAATGAAGGTAGGATGAGACAATGCCATGTGAAGATGTGCACACTGAAAACCCTCTTCTAAGCTTTATATTCTCGCCCACCATTGCAGCAACTTCCATGATTGCACTTCGTGCTGTTACTTCTCCATTTAACTTGGGATGATTAAAATTGATCTTTACATCCTATAGAAAATATTAAGCTTTCTTATTCAATGATAGCAAGAATATTAATTGTTAAAACAAGATTTTGAACTAGAAAGACAGAGATGAGAAAAGGTCCCACATAAAGGTCTCAGAGACAGAAAATTAGTCTCTTGTCATGATAAACATTGTCAGAACCTTTAACATGAATTTCCTTCTTTGCCCCCGAGGGACAGGCAGTAGATACTGTTGGTGAATAAACAAGAGAACTTGAAACCTCTTGACAAGATTCAAGATCCCTTGCCAGCATTCCATGGTGCAATCACCATTTATTTAACCATCTCAATTATTACTTGACTACTAGGGAAAGAATGTGACGAAATAAAAATCTTACCTGTAAGTGCTCAGGACTAATAACAGAGCCCAGAGAACTTTGACCGCCTTCAACAAACAGTGCTGTCCTCGCCAAAGATAGAGCCTAGAAGTAATACACATTACAATCGTACAAATGAGGCAAAATATCTCAAAAGTTTACAACGACCATAAATATACTTGAGGCCACAGATAACTGGGATGAACATTTACTTAGCAAACCAATTGAGCGATGTGTAGTGCTCACTGCAATGAAGAGGAGTTCACATGTGTATTCTACAAATACATTAGAAATTATCACAGTTAAAATAAACAATTTATTTTCTAGGGGTGGAAGAATTATCTCATTACTAACAAACTAGACAGGCAGAAGATAAATTCTACCACAGGGATTTCACATTTTATCAAGGGAAAGAAGCTCTGGACTGGTGCCATAAGAAACTCTGTGTGTGCAGGAGCGTGTGTATGTGGGCCTGCATGCAAGTGCACTACTGCATATAAACGTTATACAACACTGACCAAGTACTGAAATATTTCGTTCCTTGCAACAAAGTCCGTCTCGCAGTTAAGTTCAATTACAGTAGCCTTGGTCTCATTGTGGGCTAGTGCAAGCAAACCTTCAGCAGCAGTTCGTGACGACTTTTTTGACGCTAGAACAACCCCTCTCTTCCTCAATTCCTTCTGTGCAGCGTCTGTAAGAAGCAGAAATGTAAGGCAGCAGTTGAAAGAGAGTGTTACGACGCCTGGATAAGCAGTGGGGTAAGTGGGAGATGGACACAAAAAGTCTACCGAAGTCCCAGTTGCAGCTAATAAGAGCCGATTTCACATCCTTGAGAGGCGCACTCGTCCTTTCCCTCAGTTGCCTGATAAGATATATATGGTCGGAAGCAGATGGGGCAGCAGCAGTGAACCTCCTTGGTAACAAGATGCCTCCACCACAATAACGTTGAGAGTGATCATTGCTGCAACAAAATGGAAGAGCCAAGTCTCTAATTGGAGGCATGGGTTGTGCTGTGTCAATTCCTCTTGATATGCAACTGAAGTGGCGATGGGCATTGATGATGTTAAGAAGATCCCAGATGGGGCGTTTCGATCCTGGAGACAATGCCATTGTAGTATATCCTATCACCAGTGGCGGATCCAGGAATTTCAATCAGTCAAATATTAAATTCCATACTAGTCACAGAGCTAACCATGCAGTGGCGTCTCTAGTTTTTCCCTGTAGTTTCACCTGAAAATGTGATTTCAAAATTATCGTCTAAACCAGCCACAATCTTCAAAGCAGTTATTCAAGGACCCAGCCGCTCAGGCACAATCTTCCTTCACAAATGCGCGAAGTGAAAATCTCATCTTATAAAAAAAATTCACCGATAAAAAAGTTAATTTTGTTCCATTTTTTCAATTAAAAACATAGCAGCCTTTCACACGATTCAGGGCTCAAACTCAGTGTGTGAGAGTGTGTCTTGGGGGGGGGGGGAGTGGGGGGTTGTTTCAAAACAAAAAAATTGCGAAATAAAAGCCTTTTGTAAGGGATGGAAGGGAATATAAGAGGGAGGTACCTGACAAAGGGCTGATTAAAAGAGAAATAGCTGAGGAGGGAGTTGATTCCACCAATGCCGGGAGAAGGAGGCGGACTGAAGACAGGTGCTGGATTTTAGTTTTCTTCACTCAATCAGATACACCACAATCACATGAAAGAGACTGGAGGTCTGGAAGAGGCCGAGTGTAAACATTGCTCAAACTTTTTGGGCTGTGGAATGGAACATTCCAATCGAGCCAGACGGATACAAAGAAACTTCAGCTTCAACGGCAAGCGAGGCAACTTACAGCCTAGCCTACACTAGAACTTGAGCGATGTGATGAGAGAGAGAGAGAACGACGTTTGACGCCGGGGGCAGCGGCAGCGTGCAGGCCAGAAATAGGGACGATGAAGAGAAGACCACTACCTACGGATAAGGGTGCTAACCAGTCGAACCGAGTTTTCAGGTTTTTTAACTCGAGCTTGATTTCTAAAAGCTCGGCTCGAGCTTGATCGAACAGCTCGAAGCCTAGCTTGAGCTCGGTTCGGTCAAGGAGCTCGAAACTCAATTTAAGCTCGAGCTTGAAAATATACTATAGTAGTTCAAACCTATGTTCGAATTGAGCTCGAATCCCATTTACAACCCAAGTTATTTTTCCCTATAAAAAACCATATTAATTTAAAAATCACATCAACATTACAAAAATAAAAAAGATTATAACAACTATAATTCCATTCCATTAAAGTTGTAAATATCACTTCAAAATCTATAGTTAAAATAAGAGTTAATAAATTACCCACAAAAACCTTTCATTGGTCACTGTTCAGATCTCTTATATAATAATCCACCAAAAATTGAACTAGTCACCAAAGTGACATGACAACGCCAATTCATAGATTTAGTGACTACAAAAAAATTCTTCATTAGAACACTATCTGGACCTCAAGGTGTGCATTGCTTGCAAATATAAAAATCAATAGGTAAGACAAGGTCCAACAAAAACAAAATAAACACATTATCTTAATTTTTACACAGTCAAGAAGAGACCTCATAAAAAATTATTCAAAGTACAACCTCTCTCACTTATAACATTAAATAAGTTACAAAGGTCAGCTTAGCAACCACCAAAGTTTTGCTGTCTAATTTAACATGTGGACATGTTCAAAGCAGCCTCAAACTTCATGAATTGGTGTAAGTAGTGTGTTTACCACATTTATTCACTTTTACACAGTTTTGTCGAAGGAATTTTGGACAGCATCAGATTTTATAAAAAAAACTCTTGCCATACATATCAAGTAGTATAAAATCCAGTTACAAGTAAAAGAGCCATCCCCAAAGTAAAAGCCACTAGGTGCGTGAGTCTGGCTGATCAAAAAGAAAACGGACCTTGTGGGAATTTAAATTCAAGCATCAAGAGCGAGAGTTCCAAGGTTGAAATTTTTACACAGTATACCCTATGTGGAGTAACAAATGGTTGAATCTTCAAGAGTCACCAAGGTTCCCTGACTGACCAAAAAAAGTCCTTATGCAGTGACGATGGGGTCATGTCCAGTTAATTTACTCTTTTAAACCATAGATGACTAATATTAAACCTGTCAACCTGGCTGTTAAGTCTGGGAAACTCTGTAAGTTGCTGGCAATGTGATCAACGCCTCTGAAAGTGAAAGGCATTCCAACCAGAAGCGATCAATTTGCGTTTGTCTGTTGTAGTTTGGGCACCCAACAAAAAAGACAAAGGCTGCTGAACTAAATTCTACGGAGCAACAATTCAAATACAAATGTCTGAGGGCTACTCAACAGTTGAGGGGCTTCATACAGCAGCAGTCCAGGAATAAAAAATTTAGTTGCAACTATGATTAAATACAATTGTACTAAAGAATGATAAAAAAAGCATCAGAAATCTAAATAGGCTCCGGTGATAAGATTGAGAGAATGAAAACCTGATACATATTTTATAGCATTTGGATACTATAATTTTTTTTCTTAGTGAAAATGCAAGGCAGTAAATCTAAAAATAGAAAAGAGTAAATTTCCTGAGAAAGTACATAAAATTGGCGTCTAACTACGTTCCAAACAATCCATGCATTGGATTCGAAATTTGGATGCCACCTCAGATGGCCACCCCCAATCCCATCTTCTGGATGTGTCACAGACATTTAGGTTGATATCAAAATCTAAATCTCAAGAACATCGACACATATATCACAAATTCCGTAGTGGTCTCTCCCTTAATCAAACTCCCAACATCAGTGTATAAAAAAATACTTAGAAACAAAAAAACACAGAACTTTAAATAAAAAACAATAGAAAACCGTGATTCCCAAATTTATTGATAAAGAGGACAACTGCAGAAAGGAAAAGAATGGTTTTTACGTGAGGGAGGACTGGACTGTTGTGCGTGATGCGTGTTGAAGATCTCCTCCAGAACTCCACGGCGGCAAGCGGCGGGCGGCGTGCGGTGTCCTCACTCCTCCGGACCTCCACTACGGCGGGCGTTGGGTAAGGAGTGGCGACCTCCACTGAGGCGGGAGGCGGGAGGCGGGAGGCGGGAGGCGGGCGACGGGCGGCGACCTTGCTCCACAGCTCGCTGCCCTCAGTCAGTTAGAGATTCAGGCTTCAGGAAGACCAACCTGACCGAGTTTAAAGTTGTTAAACTTTTATTACTTAGGTAAGCGTAAGCAGTAAGCCGGTAAGGCAGCCGCAAGAGGAGTAGAGGATTCAGGAAGACCAACCGGACCGGTTGGTCCCAAACGGAAGGCCAACCAGTCCGGTGGTTCATTTTTTTCTCATTTTATATTTTATGCATTTGGGCCAAAGTAAAATAGAGGCCTCTATTTTTTATAATATATATATATATATATGAAGATATATTTATCTATATATATTTATTTATTATTGATTTATACAAAATATTTTTATAGTAGAGAAGATTTATTTATTTTTATTCTAATAAATAACTTCGATCTTTGTCTTCGTTCAACTCTAAAGAGCTTTAAATTCGACTAGACAGAGCTATCTAAGAATATCATTAGTTGGTTAACGGCTAGAATAAAATAAGAAAAGTTGTATGGAAGTTGCAAAAGTAGAAGAATTAAAAATGCAGATCGAATAGATGGTAGGGCTAGGGTCTCAAACCTTGCCTAGCACTGAAAGAGAAAGCCTTGTTCTGCAGGGTACAACTCGGGATAGTGGAGAAATAGAATAATATGGAGCCTACCTACTTGGTTTGAACAAAGTAGATAGATCAAAGGAATTGAATCTAGGTAGTTCTTATGTCACTTTGGATGGTCTTGGTTCAAACGAGATATATGGAAAACCATTAGATCAATAGTCAGGGTAATTTCTTTCCCACTTTGAGGAAGATTGATCTAGATCCCTCGGAACTAGTCTTAGAGAAGTAGATTGCTCGGCTCCACTGGGAGATGATAAACTATATGCGGAGCTAGAGGCAGAGGGACTTGTACTTGGCTCACCGTCAGATGGATAGGAAGTAGGTTGCTCGATAGCTTACCTCGGATATAAAATAATATACATGTGCTAGTGCATTATTGATCATCCATGTTGTTTCCTATGAAATAAAAGATCATTGAAAAATAATATATTATGTATATGTACAAATATATTTTTTGATAGACATTCATGTATATGTATTAATAGGAAATTGTTCATATGTGTCTAGTGCATTACAAGTCATCAAATCGATATCTGAAAGCTCGCATAAAATATAAGAGGGATTTGGTGATTGCTTTATCAAAGGCTAATCACCCTGAAATAGCAAGATGACTATCGAACACTTGTTGGCAAGTACCAAGTACAAATATGACATTTATAATATTTTTATTCATATAAATAGTATTGATATGAATTTAAAATCTTTAAAATTATATGATTTATTTTATATAATTTACTCATTATATTGAAGTCAATGTTATAATGTTGGAGCCTCCGCAAGTGTGTGAAAGAGTTTTGACAAAGTTAAGATACTCAACACATTATAAGTAAAACTTTTGGACCCATAGTTGATTTCATTTATTTTATGGTTTATAAATATAGGGGAGGAGCTAATGATTGTTTCTATTCAATTATATTTTATAGTAGTCGTGACTCATGATTAAAACTTTATACATACACACACATATATATATATATACACACATACATACACACGTGTGTGAGAGAAAGAAATAATCTAGTAGTTACTAAGAGAAGTACAATCGTACGCACATAAGCATAAAAGACCAATATAATTACTTAAATTAAGAATATGCAAGTAAAATTATATATTTATATTTATTAAGATTAGAATGATTAAAGGTAGTATTTAAAAATTTAATAATATATATTATATAGATGAATAAGGGTATAATAGGAATAAAATAATTTTTCATACCTACATTCTAAATTTTATTAGTAGTAGGGTTTATATTTATTTTAAATATAATAAAATAATATGAATATTATATACAATAATATATAATATATTGCATACTATATACTAATGTATATATAGTGTATATATATATATTAGTATAAAATAACATAGAATATTATGGGTATATGAAAGGTGAAAGTTAAAAAAATTATATAATATAGGTATAATATATTAATATGTAAAAAGTGATATATAATAAATTGAGTCAAGTTTGAGCTGAGCTTCAAGTCGAACCAATCAGGTTTCGAGTCGATTCGAGCTGGCCCATGTTCGAGATTGGCTCGTTTGCTTTCAAGTTCGAATCAAGCTCGATCGAGCTCTATTCGAGTTGAGCCAAATTCGAGTCAAACTGAGCCAAGCATGTTCAGCTCGACGAGCTGGCTCGACTTGTTAGCAGTCTTACCTACGGAGCCGCTCCTATTTTTGCTACTACTTCCCTGCAACCCGACAGTCAGTTTATAGGAGTGGCCCTCATGTAACACCCTAACCCAAATGTCATGCTCGTTCTCTTGTTTGGCGTATAATATTGATGTGTAATGTGATTTATATGTTAGTTGTGGGGATATTAGCATGTTATATCCGATAATAGAGGATGTTATATAAGAAAAAATTATTTAAATAATATTAAAAAAATAATTACTAAAATTGTGGAGAGAGAAAATTATTTTTTAAAGTAGTGTCCATTTTGGTTACATAAGCGCTAGCCAAGTGTTGGTGCCTGCATGACATTTTTTATTTTTTATTCGATTTCATCTTTGAGAAGGATGAAATCCCTTTTAAGTTGATTTCTTCCTTCATAAGGATGAAATCCCCACACTGGGCCTTCTGATTGAAGAAAGACTGAAGGTTTTGGCTTTTAAGTGGATTTCGTCTTTCACAAGGACGAAATTAACTTAAAATTGATTTCGTATGACGAATTCAACTTACAATAGATTTTTTCCTTTGAAAGGACGAAATCTTCTTAAATTTCTTTTAGATAACTTACAATCGGAAGCAACCTCTGTCCCTATATAACATCACATATGTTCCATACAAAACATATAAATTCGTCCTTGTATAACATCACATATATTTCACACAAAACATATAAATTTGTTCATGTATAACATCACATATGTTCTACACAAACAATATATATATCATAATAATATCAACACATCAAGTGATTAGAAAGTCAATGGGTAGTATATAAATTATATGCAATGTTCTCAAAATATTTTGGTTTACAAAACAAGTATAAAACAACTCTAAGTCGCTCGACCTCTCCTAACCCTATGACTATGACCTCGACCCCGACCCCGATGGTGTTGTATTGGCTCTTCCTGTTCCTTCTGCTCCGGCTCCACATAAGTGACAAATGACTCACCATAAGTAACAGAAGGCTCTGTATAATATAATGGGATAAGATCCGCACAAGCTACCCACTGTCGTCTATGATATACTATCGGATATAGTTGTGGGTAGGCTAGATGTGGAGCAACCGGAGATGATGAACATAGAGGAGAGCCAGGTGTTGTAGATAAAGATGGAATATCTGGGAATGGAGCGTGCCTGGGCGGTGTGTGAGCTGCCTCGTCGGTAGGATAATGTCCATGAACGTTTGTAATAACCGACTAAAATAGTGGCAAGCTACGAAGGACATCCTCATGGTACTTGATGATCGATTAACATGAAGCTAATGTTACACCTAAACTATTAATTTATCAAATTGAGCCAAAGCTTAGGTTATATTACTTGCAAGTGCACAAGTGGATGTAGTCTTGCAAAGTCGAATCCATAAGGATTGCCTGTGTGACTATCACAATGATTACAAAACAAGAGGAGTACAAAAAGATTAAGAGAGAAAAAGTAGAAGAGTATTGAGGTAATAAAGAGTTAATAAATTAATAAGATAAAACATTAAGGCATTAAGGGTCATTGTAACATCTAGTGATGTTCTTCATGTGTCATGTTATCTCAGTTATAATTAAATGAAGATTCTATCTAACCGGAAGATATGAACATTAAAAACAAAAATAAAGATAAGAAATATTTTGGATAGATGAAGGATAAAAGGAATTATTTCTTCAAGAGTTCTATGTATCAAAACCACAAAAGATCAAGAAAGAGAGCTTTCAAGCATCTTATCTGCTAAGATCACAAAGAAACAAGAAGATAAATAATATTAAATAACCAATATTGTAAGGTCCCTGATTTTTCTACGATTTTCTGTGATTTTCCTGCTATTTTTTTGGTTATTTTCGGCAAAAAAATGTGACCCTTCGGCGTATTTGGTCACGACCCGTATAGTCGGGTGTGAGTCCAGTCGTAGGCCATGGGCCTAGACGTGCTTTATGGCGCAAAAAATTGTTAAAGAAGGTACTGCAGACGATAAGGGGAAATTGGGGAAAAAAATAAAAAGAAAAAGGCTCGGGATCGGGCTCAGCCGAGCCCGATCCAGAAGCGTCTAGATGACCCCTTCCCCCCTTCATTCTGGCTGAGCCGGAGGAGTGCCGCCGGTAGGCCGTCGGCCGACCTCGGCCTGATGACGGCCAGCGCCTCCCTGACGCTGCCCCGTGCTCCTCCCCTATTTCCACCGATCTCTCTGCTCTCTCGCGGATTTTGTGCTGTGGCAGCACCGGCGGTGGCTGGTGGGCTCCGCCCGGCCTCAGTCCGGCTAGCCTCGGGCGGCGACAGCAAGGCCGCCACCTAGGCCAGCCGTGTCGGCTCCCCCACCTGGATTGTCCCAGTTAGCTCTCTCTGCCCCTCTCTCTATTGTGTTGCTCCACCGCCGCCACGGGCTAGCAAGGCCTGGCCGGCCGGCTATGGCCCCCCCCTTGGGCCGGTGACGGCGGGAGGCCACCCCTCCCGGCCCCAGAGGCATATGCTCCGCCGCCCCGTCCTCACCCCCCTTCACCCCTGTTTTCCGTCGCCTTACTGTTTTGATTAAACAGTGGCCGATGGTGACGAGCCACCGCCGACTAGAACATTGTCTGGCCCTACCTTGGTCCGGCGACGGCGATGGGCCGTCCCTCCCGGCCCCAGTTAGCCTCCCCGCGGCCCCATCCTCTCCTACCATCTTCTCCCCTTTGCCCTATCTGCCGGTGCTCTGTTTTTGTGAAACAGAGGCCGCCGGTGCCGAGCCTTGGCTGATGGACCTCCATCCTACTCCGCCCCGGCCTGACGACGGTTGAGCCACCGTCCCAGCTCAGGTTCACCGACCTAGCACTATTCCGGTCTGCCTCTCCCTCATTTCCCTGTTTTTGCTGTGTATAAGTTCACTGGCTTCCACCGTCAGCTGGACGCCAGATGCCGGATGTCGGACTTGACCCACCAGACCTTTGTTTGGCTTCTCTCCGGCCGAGCAACGATGGTGGATGTTTCCACCGAGCCTGGTTTAGCCTTCATCCCATCCGTTCCGCTAGAACGAGATATGTCGCCCGCCGGTTGATGTGCTCATCCACAGAAAACCGAGCCTTTGCTCCTCACTATGCAATTTGTCCGGCGTGTCGCCGTTGACTTTGGTTGTCACCTCTAGCCAGAGATAGCTCCTCCTGGCCGCTAGGGCCACGATGGAGTCAGCCAGAGCCGCCAGTAACCCTTGCTCCTTTGTGCCCAGGGTTTTCCACCCATTTTGGGCTGTCAAGCATCATTGGATGCCGAACACCCTTTGGACCACCTTAGTGTGGCGGGCCTCAGCCTGGAGATGGCTGGCCGCCCTAGTGCGGCACCGCCCCTCTTCTTTGGCATGAGGCAGATTCCCTCTCTGCCAATGATATGTGTTTGACCGCGCTATAGAGAGCACCATGTTTTTCCCTCTTACCGTCCTACCTCCATCGGACACTGTATGGCCTCTAGTCGGCCTACCTCGGCACAGCAATGGCAAAGGCCGTCTTTGTTGGTCACCACCCTTGGGCATGGCCCTACCGCCCTTCCGAGTCTTGGGCTAACACCGTCTAGCCCTCTCCCCCTCCCTTTGGCCGCATGTGCGGGTTAGGGTATTGGTGCCACTTTGGCGCCTCCCGACCGTCAGATGGCTCTGCCATCATCTGGAGTTGACATCGGAGTCCTCCTTCACCTCTACTCTGTCCTTGAGTGTACGCCTAGACCTTCTAGTCCTTCGGTTGCACCTGCCACTCGTCAGCATGACCTTTCTCCCGGCCGCCGTAGTGTGCCGTCGTGGATCACGGATTTTGCCGCATTGATCAGTGTCACCCCTGTTTGGCCGTGAGTAGTTCTGGCATTTCCTAAAACCTTGGGACAATAGCTCTCTCTACTTGGCAAAGCTTTTGGCCGCCAACTTCGCCATTGACGTCGCCACTGTCGTATGCTCGCCATCAAACGTCATGATTACGAGGTAGGGGAGCTTTGAACACGTAATTTCATGATAGCATGCTTTGAATGAATATTAGCATGCTAGAATATTATGATTCCATATTTTGGATATTAAATCATGGCCTGGTTGCATTATGTAAGAGAATGAATTATGCTACGTTGAGATGCATATGTCATGTATGTGAATTATAAGCATGTTTTATGTATGTGTATGATGTATGCGCTAGTGATGGCTAGCGAACATGTTAGTGTGCTACGTATGTGTATGATGGACATGCTAGTGATGGCTAGCGATGTCGAGTATGTTACATATGTGGACTATGTGTGAGGGCAGAGGTATGGGCGATGGACAATAAGAAGTGGCAGGGTGTTTGGTGAGGATTTGTATGTGTATGTGGATGTGTAAGTGTGTGACAGAAGACAACAGACGTAGGTTTGACAGGCAAGGAGTGGAGCAGATTGGTTTGGTTCGGTTTGGAGCGTATGTCAGGGGTTCTGTAAGTAAGTGGATTTAGGCTTGGAGCCTTATGAGGGTTTATTAGACAGTAAGAGCGTGCATAATTGTACAAGTATAACATACAAATTATGAGGTGAAAAGTAAGTATAATAAGTGAGGAATTAAGTAAGAGGATGATAACGGGGATCTGCTGTGAGGAGCTCAGTGTGACGATGTAAGTAAGATGTCTGATCGTAAGGTGGATGTCAGAGGATGTATGAGTACGAAAGGATCTGTGTATGGTGAGCTATGTTGTGACTTGGATGGGTAAGTGAAATCTGCTGCCCCGATGAACTAGGGTTTCAATCGGGCTCAGCTTCGGTTTGATCAGTCAAGGACTGTGAGTCAGTTTGACATAATTGTACCGCATAATATACTTAATTCAAACTTGAATTATGAGAAAGCTAATAATAGCGTTGTGAGTTGGAGACCTGAGGGTTCGACGGATTAAGTTTCGTGTTGAGCTAGTCGATAATGAGTCGGCTAAGCATTTTTCATGTCTTGCCATGGTGTTATCCTGCGGGATGTTGTCTGTGTGCTGTATAGAGCACCGGACGTCTGATGCTCTATTGAGAGCTATGTATGTTTTCGATTTGGTCTGTGTGTTGTATGAAGCCCAGACGTCTGATGCTCTATTGAGAGCAATGTATGTTTTCGATGTGGTCTGTGTGCTGTATTAAGCCCAGACGTTTGATGCTCTGTTGAGAGCGTTGTATGACTCCTGCCCAAGAGTGGCATTATATGATTCTACCTAAGAGGCACAGTATGATTTCTGCCCAAGAGTGGCACTGGTACTATAAGACCCATAATAGTGGGCAATCGTATGGCACTATAAGACCCCTTATGTGTGGGCAATTGTATGACCCCTTGTGTGGGTGTATGTTTGCGCGCTCAGGTAAGTAGTATCATGGATCTACTCTTACCTGTTTGATCATGTGCCCCATGAGCATAGGTGTGCCTTACCTTCGGAAAAGTCCATGGCGTCTAGTCACTCCCCGGAGGTTAAGGTGATGCCCCAATGACATTCTTTTCCTTTTCGACGCTGGAGCTTGTTAGCTGTAATGAGCTTCAGTGGTCGATAGTATGTATACAACTGTATGACTGAGTATGTGCGTTTCTGAGTAAGCGTATGATTGTGAGTATATATAAGTTGTATGAGTTAGCATACGACTGTACGAGTAAGGTCGTATGAGTAAGTGTAAGACTGTACAAGTAAGGTTGTATGAGTAAGTGTAAGACTGTATGAGTAAGGTTGTACGAGTAAGTATAAGATTGTACGAGTAAGGTCGTACAAGTACGTGTAAGCTGTATGAGTATGCCTTTGATGGTATGAGTAAGTTGTAAGACCCTGATTAAGGGTGTTTGTGTAAGTTTGATATGATGGTGTGTTATGCGTGCTTACAAGCTTATGTGCATAATTATGTTATACATTGTTTGCCTCATGTTGAGTTGCATGACGCATGTAATTATGAACTTATTGAGTTCACCGTTTGGGATTTCCCCTGCCGGGTATTTTCCTACTAAGTATGAAAATACTCACCCTACTTCTTTTAGCCCCGTTGTTCGGGAGGCTTTTGCAGGTTGTGTTGGAGAGCTCCTGGAGTTGGATGCTTGATTCTGCAGTGGAGTGTTTCCCCTTTTGATTCAGGTTTAACCTTGACTCTCTGTGAGTATATTTGGTGCCACGATCTGATGTATTGGGTGAGATGAGATTTAAGTGTTTATATCTTCTGGACTTTTAATTTGGATCAGATAGTAGATTGTTTATGGGACTTGTACTCGGGGATGCCTAGGAGTTATTTATATTTAAAAATCCATGATCATGGCAATTTAGTCGTACGTTTGTTTTCGAGTAATGCCTAAGGATATTTGATTCAGCGGTACGATATTTAACCGTATGATGTTTTAAATTATAAATTATTTATACAGGTTTTGATTTTGTCATTTTGACTCCGATTCATCGTATTAAAAAAATCCGTGAGTTTTAAGAAAATTGTATGAAAAATCTCGGGCATTACAAATACTTACTTGAAACCATTTATGAAATATAAATATAATTCAATTAGATTATTACAAATCACCTCTAGTCTTAGCTAGAGAGCTTAGAAAGTCATTACAATAAAACTAAAAATATAAAATATAAAAGAAGAGAAGAAAAATAGGAGAAGAGAACTCCAAAGAGGAGAAGATGATGCATCTACCACGTCCACCCCTCTATTTATAGAAGTAGGAGGGGTTGCTTTAAATGGGAAGGTCTAATCATATTCCTTGATTGCATCCTGATAAATTATTTGACTGGTTACTTCTTTGAAAATGATTAGATTATAAATCAATCAAATAAATCAATGATTTATTTAGAAAATAAGTATCTTTTAGTCTTCATTTAGTTATCCAATCAGCATCATTATATTTCCTTATGTACATCAATTACGACTAGTAAAAAAATCCTTCATGTGTTGGCCTCGGGTTTCTTAACTAGTTATCCCTTTGAATGCTAGATTTAACCCATATAGCTTCCTAATTATGAATTGCTTCCTGAAATAATGATTATAGCCATGGAAGTCTTATTTCTAAGGCCACAAGAATCATATCAATCCAAATTATACATAGAAAGATATGACCTAAAGACTAAGCTGTGTCAATCTATCCAAATAAGCTTCTTCTCGAATTTAGTTCTCTTGATGCAAATATAAAATCTAATGGTCCACAAGGTTATGTTCGACCATTCCATACATGTTTAAACCATTAGGAGCTCATTCTTAACTTTTAGATAGCTTTAGGTAATTGAGCTTCACTTCCTCTTCCACTTGGATCCTATCGAAGCCTATTTGGATATGTAAACACAACGGAGGCCCAACTCACCTATTCAAGATATGAATAACCCAAATAAGCAATTAATTAACATAAAATAGGATTTCAATTCAAGATTTGAAAAAATTTAATTGAATATTATTTTAGTGCATTAGATAATAAGACCTAACCCGAAGTATAGGTGTTAACTGCGGTAGTCAAATGTGTATATGTTTGTTGCACTAAACCAAGTTATAAAAAATAAAATAAAAGTCATATAAATAATAAATGAGAAATAAGAAAATATTATTATATATTTAATTAAGATATACTTACCAAAGCCGCCTCAGACTCACCCCTAACTTGATATGTCATCTTCTCTACATCATCGTGTACTAAAATATATCTGCACGTAATGGGTAAATACCACTGCATATACGGGCAACGAACATCTTGCAATATTGTAGACATCTCCACTTGAATAATAGTGGCTATCCTATTATCCCACTGAGCGATATATGCTGCATGATGTAGAGCCCAGTCAGTAATATGGAGGCCTTGTCAAGTGATCTAATGGACAAACTGTAGCATCCGGGAATTTTCAGGTATTTTTTTACATTTTTTTAGATTTTCCCATATTTTTTAAGATTATTTGATAAAAAAATAGCATAGTTAGGGTTTTGGTAAAGAGGGGTATTGAATTAGTGGGGACCACCTAGGATGACTTGGTGGGGGGATGCCAATGTTACATACCACATCCTACTCCTATTAGGAATAGGCAAAGCACACCCTCTCCTTTACCTATTGTAAACCACTTCCTAACCCTAGTCTCCATATCTTTCTTCAAAGAAACCCTTGAAGAGAAGCCATTAAAGTAGAGAGCTTGGAGGTTCCGGTGACCAAAAAAGAGAGTTTGTTACCAGCAAAGGAGGCAAGGGGGAGGAGCATACCCAAGGACATTGTCGGGAAAGAGGTAGGATCTTTGTTTATCAAATTTATTTGTGGGAATTTGCTTATGAATATATACTTAAAGATTAGATCATTAGTAATTTTATGTAATTAGTGTAAAAAAGTCGCCGACATTAGTGTCCACACCCTCTCGCCGGTGGTTGTCCGGCTCAGTTGAAAAAAAAAAACTAAGAATCAAGCTACACTGAACCATGGCTAATTGTGTAGGCATGAGATTTTTTCAGTTGGAGACTTTGTCACCTCTGATAGTGGGCATTAAGATGAGCTATGAGCGACAATCTGAATCGTGACGGGTTGGCCGGAAATAAGTGAGGATAGGCAGGCGGGTAATAGGGAATGGGCCAGCGGGGTCTAAGAGGGTGCTGCCGCCCAGATGAAATATCAATGCTGGGCAAGGGCCTCTGTAGAGTGGCCGGCCAGCAGCGGAAACAGTGGTGGGAGAGGTGGCGCACACAAAAAATCCAATCTTTACACGATCTACACCATAAGCATGCAAATTCTAACAACAATTAACAATATACATGCATATAAACCATTCAATCAAAGGAAAACTAATTAACATGGAATGATACGAACTGACCTGGGCTTGATCCAACCCTAGCACGCCCTCCAATTCAGCCTTCTCGCATCAATAACAAGATCAATAAGAAGGGATTAAGATAATACCTTTTTGTGACGATTCCTCTCAAACCCTTGCTTGGAGTGAAGGAATTCTCAGCACAACAGCCCCTTCTCTTCAGCCCTTCTACAGCCTCCTCTTCACAATAAAGAATGAGAGATCCTCCTTAAAAAACCCCGCTCAGGCCGCACTCAAACAAGAGAGAGGGAGGGACGGACTGGTTTTGGGAGAGAGGAGAAGCTAGAAAGATGGGAGGGGGTTGAAGAAGAGGGAGAAGTGAGATCTAATTCTCAAATCATATCCACAAAAGAGGGGGACGCCCCATTCAAGAATGAGAGAGAATATTCTCTCTATTCTCTCCAATATTCCCTCTCTCTC